>VZQC01012584.1:126982-195790 GCA_009823505.1 Rhizomys pruinosus
AAAAAAAAAAAAAAAAAGCAGCATGAAAAAAGAATCAACTCCAAAGTTTGTCCTCTGATCTCCACACATGTACTATGTCAGGGATGTGCACACACATGCACACACACACACCTCTATGGCGGGGGGCTTCTCTGTCCCCTGAGCTTTGCTGTTATGAGTTCATTGTTACTGGAAGGCCGTTCTTCTGGGCTCTCTTCTAGGCTAAGAACATAGGTATGAGTAGAGGCACACAAACCCATTCCCATCTTCTACCTCTCCACATGGGAAGCTCCCTTCTCCAACAGTGAGAGACCTGGCTCCCATTGCCCCAATACATATACTTACTGTCTCGACCATGTTTAAGGAGAAGCAATCCTCTATTTTGTCTTCTCAGCCCTGGCATGCAATGCCAGCCATGTTCTCTCTGCTCCCAATGCTTTCCTGTGGACTTATTCCAGTTGCATTTCTAGGGAAATGTTTAAAAACACCAAGACACATGCCGGGCATCGTGGTGCATGCCTTTAATCCTAGCACTTGGGAGGCAGAGGCAGGTGGATCTTTGTGAGTTCAAGGCCAGCCTGGTCTACAGAGGGAGTTCCAGGACAGCTACAGGGAGACCCTGTCTCAAAAAGAAAAAAAAAACAAAACAAAACACCAAAACACCAAGACACAATCAATATACAAGGTGACAAGTTTGGAAAATATTCACCCAACAACTAACTATTGAGTACATGTTCCATGCTAGCCCTTCTAAATGTTGGAGATAAAAATGTTGAAACAGATAAAAGCCTCCCCTTCCAGAACTTAACAGTCTAGTGGGAAAGATAGATAACCAAGATAAATAAAATATGTACCATGCTGGGGTGATAACATCTAAGTTGGGAGGGGTAAACATTATCAGGAGGAAAAGATGAACTTGGAGCTAGTCAGCCAAGGCCTCACAGTGAAGGAACCTTCGAGTAAAGATCTGAAGTGAAGGGGCAATCTACGTGGCAAAGCCTGTGGGCGAGGCCTCCTTCCTCCCAGAAGTGTGGCTGGAAGTGGGAGGAGGCCAGAGTGGAGTGGGAAGAGAAGAAGATGAGGTCAGAGAAGGAGATGACACAGGTGGGAAGCGTGCTGGCCATGGTGAGGACTTTGATATCTAAGGAGGACTTTGGTGTCTAGGAACTAGAGAATGATCTTGAACTGAGAACTGGCTTTATGTTCTGACATATTCTGACAGGATCATGCTGGCTGGAAGGCAGAAAATAGCATATATATATATATGTTATATATATGTTATATATATATGTTATATATATGTTATATATATATATGTTATATATATATATATAACAAATTATTACTTGCCTTGGGGGGGTAGATATTCTGGACATACTTTGGACTAGAGTCAACAGGATTTTCTGGTGCACCATTAATGAGTGTGAAACAATGAGAGGGGTTCACACAATATGTAAAGTTACCATGAAGTGACAGACTCCTCAGAGCTCACTTGGGCATAGGTTGAATGAGCACATTTCCATTGTCATACTATTGACTCATTAAGTTGGAACATACAAGGCTGCAGGAGTCAAGGGAAAACTGTGTAGGTTTTGGCAGCACCCAGGCAGTAGTTGAGGTGAAGAGAGGATGAATGTGGAGAGGTTCATAAGGGGTGTCTGGCCAGGGATGTGTCAGATGCTGTAATTCTAGTACTCAGGAGGCTGAGGCAGGGTTGAGGGTTGAACCTGGCATGACCCCCATGAGGAGACTCCACTCAAAACAGCACCTGTGTCTGCAAGTGATATATGGAAAAGAAAAAAGCCGTGATGCAAACCCAGTATTTAGAAGATCAACAGGACCCAGCGAAGGAGTGGCTAGAGGGCAGGAGGACAACCAGGTTTGGTGACCTGGAAGCCTGATTCAGAGATCAGGAATTGATTCCCAGTAAATGCTGCTCACTGAAATAAAGTAAGAGAATGAAAATGACTATTCAGCTGGGTGCAGCTCGGCGACAGAGCACTTCCTGCATGTGGACAAGGGCCTGTTTTAAACTTTTTTTTTTTTAATTTTCTATGTGTATGAATGTACTGTCTGCATGCAGGTTTGTGCATCCATGTCATGCAATGCCTTGGAGGTCAGAAGAGGGTCTTTGTATTAGTCACTTTTCTGTTGCTGTGATAAAACCACCATGAGCAAGGGAACTTATAAAAGGAAGAATTTATGCCGGGCATGGTGGTGCACACCTTTAATCCTAGCACTTGGATCTTTGTGAGTTCAAGCCTGGTCTACAGAGTGAGTTCCAGGACAGCTGGGATTACAGGGAGACCCTGTCTCAAAAAGACCAAAAAAAAAAAAAAAANTAAAAAGGGTTTATTTGAGCTTACAATTGACGTTTCCAGGGAATCAGAGTCATATGTGGCAGGAAGCATGGTAGCCGGGGCTGGAACAGAAAGCCAAGGGTCACATCGCACGCAATCAGCCAGCCAGGAAGCAAAGAGAAGACTGAGACCACGAGGCTTGTTAAAAAACTCACTAAGCTTCCTCCAGCACAGCCCACACCAAACCTCCAGAACAGTGCCACCCGACTTGAAACAAAATGTCTGAATACTTTAAGCCCATGGGGGACAAATCTCAGTCAAGAAACCTTCCAGACACCAAAGACATTCCACTCGAACCAACTCCCTGGCCCCAAGGCTCCTGACCATATAAAATGCAAAATGCATTTAATCCAACCTTAAAGTCCCCATAGTCTTACCAGTCTCAATTCTATTCAAAAAAGTCTACAGTACAAAGTCTTTCTGAGACCCAGGCCCAATCCTCTTAACTGTAATTCCTGTAAAATCAAAAGGCAATACATACTCCCAACATACAGGGAGGACAGAATACACATTCCCATTCCAAAAGGGAGGAATAGACACATAGGTGAGGAAAGTATGTACCAAAACAAGACCTAAAACCACAGGGCAAATATACCAAGTCCAGTACTGCTCCATGTGCAACTTTTGGGACTTTGACTCTCAAAGGGCTTCGAATGGCTCAGCTCTTACCAGTTTTTGCTTTGCAACATACATCTCTTTTTTAGGCTGGTACCATCCTGTATGCAAACAGCTTTTCTAGCCCAAAGTTCCAAAGTCTTCCACATTTCTCCAAACATCCACATGGTCAGGTTCTTCACAGCCAACAGCCCACTCTCTGGTACCAAATAACTGTATTAGTCACTTTTCTGTTGCTGTGATAAAACCACCATGAGCAAGGGAACTTATAAAAGGAAGAATTTATTTGAGCTTATGATTGACAGTTCCAGGGAATCAGAGTCCATTGTGGTGGGAAGCATGGTGGCAGGGGCTGGAGCAGCAAGCTGAGGGTCACATCTTGCAATGAGCACAGGAAGCAGAGAGTGAGAGGCTGGAGACGCAAGGCTTGTTAAGCTCACTAAGCCCGCTCCCAATGACATACTTCTTCCAGCACGGCCACACCTTCTAAGACCTCCAAGAATAGTGCCACCAACTGGAGACAAAATGTCTGAATACTTAAAGCCTATGGGGGACGCTCTCATTCAAACCACCACAGTCTTGGATTCCCCTGGAACTGGAGTTCTCCTGGAATTGGAGTTACAGACGGTTCTCAGCCACCATGTGGGTGCTGGGGATCGAACCCGGGTCCTCTGCAAGAGCTAGGCTAGCTCTCCAGCCCAGGCCTGTTTTAAATTAGATGAAACTTTCAGATCATATCCAGGCATTCCTCACCCCAGAGAAATAGCCAATCCAAAAATAACAGGAAACATAGACAACATAAACTCATACACCTTATTTCTCTTCATACAGACTGTATCTCAGCATTTTCCCTCCCCCTCCAGGATTCCATAAAAGAATCACAAGGTGTTACAAGGATTTGCTAAAAATTTTATTGCATTTACTGACAATCACATCTTCTTACAGTAAAACAACTTCTAAATTACAAAGCACTGTTTATTAAAAAGGTTATGTCTATCTGTACTAAATTCACATTATTTAAAAATAAATAAATTATACTCTTTTAGAAGACACAAAATTTCTTAAAACTACCAAAATACCATGTACTAGTCAAACTCAGGATGACCACTTCATAGTCACCAATGTTTAAACAACTCTTATGTCAAAACTGTCGTCCCTGGTAAGAAGGGAGTAAAGCCGTGATGCATGTGCACTTGGAATAATTTGTTCTTGAAGTCTAAAAGTGCTTTAACGTTCAAAATATAAAAATAACTTAAAAAACTAATTTTCAGATACACCGGAAGATAAAATAAGTTGATAAGAAACGTAGTGTATGCCAAGAGAAACTTAAAATGTTCAAGCTTTGTCTAATAGTACTCCAGGGCTCAGTTTGTCAGAGCTGTAACCTCCAGATTCAGACAAACTGGTAGAAGCTGATAAAATGCAAAGCTATAGGGCACTGTGCAGTACCATCACAACATCACCCACTGCCCGACTCTAATGGCCACACCAGACGCTGCTTTTAAAGGGATTCTGTAATTTGACCAATAACCCTCTAGTCTTCCTTCCATGTATAACTCATAATAAACTTTTCCTTACTCAACAGAAAATCTAGTAGACTCAGTTGGGAATGAATGTTCTTTCTAATTAAGAAAAGATGGGCCTCAACCTACATGACAGAATGCATGGAATCTGGTGAGAGGGTAGATGGGGGGGTCTAAATACGATTAAGATGTATTGTCTGAAATGCATAGAAATTCAATTAAAAAGATGGTAAGTTGGTTTCTGGTTTTTGTAAAATCCTATAATAAAATACAGTTAAGGCAAAACCTCTAAAAGAAAGCAGAATCAAGTTAAAAGTGTGATCCTCAATTATCTGAATCCTGCTGATGGACACATGTGGACTAAGACTTCATGGACTTTGGGGACATGTCAGGTGACTAAAGACATCAGTACCCACAAGTTCTCAGGGAACCTGAGAGAATACTGTGTTGAGGTCTGTGGATAATGGCCCAGGTGTGTCACTGTGGTCAGTCTGTCTTGAATCTGAATGATGATATTTCCAATGGAAAGTTTTTTTACAAAAATGTAACTGAGCAAGTAATTCATTATCCAAATTTTAAGGCTGATTATTCCTCAAACTGACTGAAAAATGTTAAAATTGATTCAAATGTTCAGAATATCTACTTAACCAAATCTAATCAATGTGCATTTTTTTCCTTCCATTTTATTTTTTGAGAGGAGGTGATGCTAGGGATTGAACCGGGGACTTTGTATTTGAACTCTGTTCTTGCTTCTCAGGCATGATTTCTCAGATGTACAAAATACAACACATAACATTCTTGATTTTATACACTTTCTATTGTGTTACATGTATTTAGAAAAAAATATTTTGAAAGGAATGTAGTTTAACAAGAATCTTGATCTAATTTTTCTTTAGTAGCTACACTGGCAATCTGTTCATTGTGAGGGGTCAAAATATAACACTACTGCTGGGTATGGTAGCACACATCTTTAATCCCAGCACTCGGGAGACAAAAGCAGGCAGATCTCTCTGAGTTCAAGGCCAGCCTGGTTTAGAAAGTGCCAGGCCATCCAGGGCTTCACAGTGAAACCATGTCTCAAAACAAACAAGCAAACAAACAAAAAACCCCACCACTATTAAATCCTAGGTCCTTAAAACAATATTCCACTACAGACTACATCATGAAAGTCAATTTGACCCATAAGGGAAGATCACAGTGAAAGGTCTGAGAAACCGAGTTTGAGAGAGATGATTCACTAGTTAAGAGCACTTACTCAGTGAAAGGCATCTGTAATTAGTTGCATTTATGAACATCTAGAATTAGACTGGGAACTTCTGGGTTAACTCCTATGCTATTGTCAGACTCAAGTGTTTTATTTTGTCTCACTCAAGTGTTTTAATTTTGTCTCACTCCAGTGAGACAAAATTCATTGCCATGGTCCCTTCCATGGGAACACGCACTCTTACACAAATTTCCCATGGAAGTTGCAAGAGTCAGGAACTACCATCTGGGATCATCTTTCTCCAGACAGTGGAAAGACCTTTTCATCACCAAGCATCCTGTGTCGTTGACTTGGTTGGGCCTTCTGCTGGATGCTGGAAGCTGAGGTAGGTGGACTGTCCTATTGAGTTGAAGAGCATCCTTGATTCCATTCCCAATGTCTTTCTAACTTTCTAGAAAAATATTAAAATCTTCTATTTCAAAAACAAGGAAGCCTCTTGTATTACTCTGTCTTTCAAGAGAACTGTACCATTAGGTATTTTTCCCCTTGAACAAAATTGTACCCATTTAAGATAATACATAAAATTTAGGAGAAATTTCCTTGAACGTGTGGAAATCAAAATGATTAAAGTTTACTGTTTCTAATGTGATGATTTAAAAGAGGCAAACTAAGTAAACTACCATGTCTGAAATTTCAAAGTTTCTCTCAGTAAAAAACATGACAATGAATTCGATCATGGATTTTTATTGTCTCAGGATTCATCAGATATAGGCCATGTATATGGTGATTTAATAACTGTGGTTCTGATATGTACAGCAAGTTTCATATTTGGCCCTTTATTTGGGAGAACTATATATTATTATTCTAAGCTTACTTATAACAAAGTGTCAGTCTTTGACAACAAATGGCTATAGCTATGAAATTATAGTGAACCCAAAGTTTCTCTGTCTACCTCAGCTCTTTTTTACTTCTCTTCAAAGAAAGAGAAAGAAAGAAAGAAAGAAAGAAAGAAAGAAAGAAAGAAAGAAAGAAAGAAAGAAAAAGAAAAAAGAGAGAGAGAAGAATTAATTAATTAATGAGTTGGGTCTGGTGGTATAGGCCTATAAATCCTAGCCTTTGGGAGTCTGAATATCTGAAATTCAAAGGCTGTCTGTGACACAAAGAGTTCAAGGTCAGAGTGAGTAATTTAGAGAGATGCTGTTTCAAAATAATAATAAAAATGTGCTGGGGCTGTAGATCAGTGGTAGAGGGGCTTGCCTAGCATGCTCAAGGCCCTGGTTTGACCCCTAGTACCACAAACACACACACAATCCTTCAGGATTAAGAGACTAGGTCAAGAGTAGCAAGCCTTCCTTCAGTGACATTTTTCCTTTTCAGCATCACATCATCACCATAGGTAGTTTTGTTTTTGTTTTTTTGAGGCAGGATCTCATGTGGCCTAGGCTCAAAACTCGCTATGTAGTAAAGGATGACCTTAAAGTCCAGATCTTTCTGCCATTTCCCAAGTGCTAGGGCTACAGGTGTGCAGTACCACACTTGGCTTTAAATGAAAATATTCTTAAATGCAAATAAAAGGATTTGAGTTATTGGAAGTAAATGTGTGTCCTTAATAAATTATGAAAATCAAATGAAAAGATAATGCTTTCTAAAAATGTCCAAGAACTTGACAATTTTCTTCTCTCAAAGCATTTACCTGAATAGCTTTAGAAGTTAGCACAAAATTGGATCTGGAGAGATGGCCTAGTGGTTAAGAGTGCCAAATGCTCTTGCAGAGGACCCGGGTTCGATCCCCAGAATCCACATGGTGGCTAAGAACCGTCTGTAACTCCAATTCCAGGAGAACTCCAGTTCCAGGGGAATTTGACGCCCTCTTCTGACCTCTGCAGCATTGCACAACACGGGTACACAAACCTGCATGCAGACAGTACATTCATACACATACAAAAATAAATAAAATAAAAAAAGAAGTTAGCACAAAATTATCTAAAGCATTAATTCCCTTTTTATTTATTTTTGGTCTTTTTGAGACAGGGTTTCCCTGCAGCTCCAGCTGTCCTGGAACTTGCTATATACACCAGTCTGGCCTTGAACTCACAGAGATCTGCCTCTCTGTGCTGGGATTAAAAGCATATGCCACCACATCTGGATTCCCTTAGATGTTTTCATAATGCAATTTTAAGAACTTCATGGCAGACCAATAGAACTGTAAGCAAAGAAGGCTGAGAGGAAGTCTGTCCGAATTACACAAAACTGGGTAGGGATCCATTTAGTCAAACTACAGGACCCAGAACATGGGACAAGCAATGGTGCAACTGAGCAAGTGTACTGTTCACGGGTGCCTCAAGAGGTTAATGAGAGAAGTGAGGAATGATGCAGAAGGTAGAGAAAGAGAACAGGTGCATATGAAAGGGTGTGACAGTGCGTCACCAGGACCTCGAGAGCCCTGTGTGGCTGCCACCCTTAGTCCTGGATTACATCTTCCATCTAGTTTTCTATTAATATCCAGTTATCTGGACATGACTATTAACAATAACATTGGTATAAATGATTTGTTTTGTGGTGGTGAGACAGAAGCTCATATAGCCTAGGCTGGCTTCAAATACACTGTGTAGCAGACACTGCCCTTGAACTTCTGATCTTCTTTTCCCTCCATCTCTTGAGTGCTGAGATCACAGGCATGTATCACTTGTTTTTAAATTAAAATATCATTATTACTATTTAATGTGTGTGTGTGTGTGTGTGTGTGTGTGTGTGTGTGACATGCACATGTAGAGATTGGTGGACAACTTTTTCTGGGAGTTCAAGCTCTCCTTCCACAGAAGGATCCAGGGACCAAATCCAGGATATCAGGCTTTCTCAGCAAGCACCTTTACCTACTGAGTCATCTTGTTAGTTCTAAACTGAAGTATTCTTCAATTCAGTTAACTAAAAAAAGCTTAGAATTATCAGAAGTAAACATGAATTTAGTTTTTATAACTAAGTGTGCATTTAAAGTGTTGGAAAATTTGAAGCTAATAGAGTCAAAGTTTTCTCTATACTTAGCCTATGTGCAAATATACACAAACCAATTACATATGGATGACAAAATGGAAATGAAGTCTTGCTTCTATAAAGAAAATTGGAAGATTAATTAGTATGTAATTTTCAGTAGAAACGACAGATCTTATAGCAGAGCTATCAAGTAAGCATCTTAACCGGGATCAAAGAGGTTTATAAAATTTGAATGAAATATGAATAAATTATTTATAATCTGGATGGAATGTCTTATTCAAGTAAACTGACCCCAGTGATATCCATTCACTATTTAGTCAAAACACTTTTGGGAGTTCCCAGAACATCTGTTACAGCAATATATGAGCCACTGGTCCTTTTTGTGGGCAGTTCTACTTGAGGATTTGCTGCCTTATCAGTTCTGACACTGTTTTCTTTTCCTCTCAGAAGTGTCTGCACTGAATGACAAAAAAACCAACCAATAAAAAAATTTCATCTTATCAGGCTGCTTTATTGCAGCAGTGATAATCTGTTCAGAAATTAGAAAGGCTTAACTTTAAAGTTATTTTTTAAATCTAAAGTAGGTACTTATGAATCTAGTATGTCATATTCTTGGTTTGTATATATATATTTTTTAACCATGTGGCCTTTTTATTTTATTTATTTATGTGTATGAATGTACTGTCTGCATGTAGGTTTGTGCACCCATGTCGTGCAATGCCGCAGAGGTCAGAAGAAGGTGTCGGATTCCCCTGGAACTGGAGTTCTCCTAGAACTGGAGTTACATACGGTTCTCAGCCACTATGTGGGTGCTGGGGATCGAACCTGGGTCCTCTGCAAGAGCAGTCGGTGCTCTTAACCGCTAGGCCATCTCTCCAGCCCGGTTTGTATATTTTATCAAACAACATCCTCCTGTTTATATAACAGAATTTAGTATCTTACCCTTGTTCCTTTGTATTTTTAAAAATATTTTATGAGGAGGCTGGAGAGATGGCTTAGCGGTTAAGAGTGCTGACTGCTTTTGCAGAGGACCAGGGTTCGATTCCCAGAACCCACATGGAGGCTAGGAACTGTCTTTAATCCCAGCACTCTAAGAGGCAGAGGCAGGGGGATCTCTGTGAGTTCAGGGCCAGCCTGGTCCACATAGTGAGCTCCAGGCCAGCTGGGACTAAAGGGAGACCCTGTCTCAAAAATACCACACCCCCAAATTTTTTATTTTTCTTTTATGTGTATGAGTGTATTGCCTGCATATGTGTAAGTGCACCCATGTTAGCAATGCCTATGGAGGTCAGAAGAGGGTATCAGATCCCCTGGAACTGGAGCTACAGATGGTTGTTAGCTGTAATGTGGGTGCTGGGAATCGAAACCAGGTCCTCTGCAAGAACACCCATCTTAACCAGTGAGCCATCAATCCAGCTCTGTTTGTATTTCTGAGAAAAACTGTCATGTAGCTCAGGCTGATCTCGAATTCATTATGTAGCTAAGGCTGCCCTTGAACTCCTGATCCTTCGACTTATTCCTCCCAAGTGTTGAAAGTATAGGTGTGCACCATCACACTTAGCTCAACTCCTTTTCCCTAACTTTATATGATTATAGTGGCTTCCATAGGAGTTTATTATAGTGGAACTTTTTCAGTGTTACAGATGAGAACTATTCATTCTATTAAACTAAAAACTACATACATGTGGTACTATAAAACACATACACACCATATGCTGAGATCTAAGTTTTCATTATAAATATTTAAATCACCTTGCTGTTTTATTTTTTTAGACAGGGTCTCATGTAGCCCAGGCTGGTCCTGAACTCACTGAAGTCAAGAATGACCCTGTATTCTTGATCCTTCTGCCTCATCTCCCAAGTCCTGGGTATAGGGGTTTGTGCACCCATGCCAAGCTATACTGTTTTAATATGAAATTTAACCAAATTAGACCAGATCATTGGGCTTTAGATTATTACTTTTCTCTCTCTCAAAACATGTGTTGAACCCATATGCCTGTAACTAACACTCAAGGAGACAGGAAGCTTATAAGTTTCAGGTCAGAACGCTTACCCTTGTACCAAGCACTAAAATTGTTTGTTTTTTAAAAAACAAGACCACCACAACAACCCTAACATTTTATAATGGCAGGATTGTTTTTCTACCTTAGTTGTATGCTTTAATTAACTTTCTGAAAATACTAATAATGATGAGGAAGTAATATTTTAGGCAACTGTGGATGAATAAATGAAGTGCTTGATATGCACTGTACTATCATGCTTAATAAAAGAACATGAATAAATGAAGTGCTTGATATGCACTGTACTATCATGCTTAATAAAAGAACATGAATAAATGAAGTGCTTGATATGCACTGCATTATTGTGCTTAAAATTTTTTTTTAATGCTTAATAAAAGAACATGAAAAGACAGTATGGTAAAAATGTAGATATTTTTTCCTGCAAATGAACATTTGGAAAACAAACTGCCAAAGTCCCTTCAATCTGAAACAGAATACCACTAGAAGCAGTAAACCACACAGGCCTGGTAGAGCAGACCTGCAATCCCAGCACTTGGGAGCCTGAGGCAGGAAGATCACAAGTTCCTGTTTAGCCTGGGTTACACAGCAAGACTCTGTTTTAGAAAATCTTAAAAATAAAAAAGCAGTACATGGCAAGTATGTGTACAGTTAGTTGCTAACTTGTACATAGTGAGTTCCAGGACAGCCAGAGCTACAGGGAGACCCTGTCTCAAAAAAGATTAAAAAAAAAAAAAAATATATATATATATATATATATATACATTTTTTTTTTTTGCCAGATAGCACACACCTGCAATCCCAGAACTAAGACTGAGGCCACAAGACAGAAAGTCAAGGCCAGTTCGATCGACTTAGAGAGACTCTACCTCACAGTAAATAAATAATAAATAAAGTACAATTACTCAAAATCCCATGAAAAATAAAGTCTACATTTAGCTGTGAATTCCTTCAAGATGACAGATGACAGCAAAAGCCACAGGACTTTTCAGCTCTACTAAGAGCTTCCCTTCCGTCCAGCCATGCTCGTCCTCCATCAGCAAGCACAAGTCTTTACTAATAGGATGAAGTTTCTCACCTTACAGATAATTCACAAGCAGATGGGTCATGGAGGAGCTTAGGAAAAGCTAACATTCTTTATAGGTGAACAAACTGCATTCAGCTATGATTTAACATGCGTCTAGACTTAGGATTTAAATGTACTTTACATTTTATTCTTTAAAGGCCTAACACATAATTTCAAAGATAAAGGAAGTGTTCCTGTTTCTATAAATGAACTGGTCATAGCCTGACTTTGGCCTTAATTTTAGGCCCTCAAAACTAATAGCTTTCTTTTTAGTCTGGACTTAAATAGGAAAAAAATAATGGGAACTAATGAGGAGGACCTGGGAAGTGCCAGTCACGAAAAGCTATATGTGGACAGTGGTGTATATCATGGGTGACGTATCATGCGCAACAATGGGGTCTGCTCTATGATGGTGACAACGAAATCACTATGTTGTATTTTTCAACATATCCCTGTCATTAAGTGACACATGACTGTACACATGAATGCAAATTTTTGCTAGACATTTTTGGGAATATAGGAATTATTTCTCTTCATAAAGTACTTTTAACATTTCAAACTTATTAATTACACCTTTCAGTTTAAGGAATTATTTCTATCAGATATTTTCTTGAGGAGTAAAGCTGTTTTGCACCCCCCCATTTGTGTCTATTACCCCACCTAATAACATGCTCAGTGAGAATCATAAATACCATAAATACCATAAATTTATGATTCTCAGTGAGAATCATAAATCATAAATCATAAATTCCTAAGAAATCTAGAAGTTTTAAAAATTCTAACTTAAAATTGGCAGAACCTTTCATACATTCTATTTTACTTTATTGTTCATACAAAATCAGAAATTTGGGGTGTTTCTGGTGATTGGAGTAAAACACACTACAAACCAAAGGGAACAAAGGTGAGTGGCAGAGACGCCGAGTGCTGCCTTCCGCGGAGAATTCTTTCGCCTCCCATACCTACTCTGAATATTAATGAGCACCTGTTCCCAGAAGGTCCCTTGACACCGGACCATGTCAGAATCTCCTAATTTAGTAGTTTGAATTATTTAACAGATTTGAGTTTAGGCTGATCTGTTATTACCTAAAATCCAGGCTTAAATTTTGCAAAAAGTTTCAAAACACAGCAGAAACTAAAACACCAGAACTAAAGACACCAAGTGAGGAAGCCAGCAAAGTATTTCCAGCACAGACCAGCCGCAGCCCTTTCAACACAGCTTGAGGTACTGTAAAATGTTGCACTAGCTAAACAGCATTCTTGGTGTCCAAGGCCGCTTTTTAGTGAGATAGATTTTTAATGTTCACGATGTTTGGCTTTCAGGCATGTTTTCCTGCAATAGTCTCTTCCCCCAGACTCCTGGAAATATCAAAGATATTTGGTGGTAGAAAATGGTTCTTGAAGTAATAAAGGTTCCATTTACTAATTGTGCTATTCCAAGTATATGATTATAAAAATAAGAAATTTGTAATTCATATAAAAGGAAAACTTGCTTAAAATTCATAAGCAAATCCAGTCAGGTAGAGGTATATAAGACATTAAATAATAGAGTCGGATTCCTTTTTGAAGATTCCAGATGAGCTTGACAGTAGAGAGTTCTGGTTCTCCAACATTTTTTCCATCTTCTCCTCTCCAGTGGTTTTATCGATCTCTTTTTGCCTCCTACTATGTATCCAAGGGATGAAAGCAAGCACGGCACCTCCAATTAGGGGAGGGACCCCAGCAAGGAAGAAGGCCACGTCATAGGAGTGCAGCTTATCATGAAGCAGGCCTGAAAAGGAAAGCAGCTGTCACAAGAGAACAAGTTTGGCTCCCATAGCAGTTCCACTGATGACCTACACCCAGCCTCAGAGCTTCAGCTCAGCAGGATGCGTCTAACAGCCCACAGAGCAGACGTCAGTTATTATGCTTTTTAAGGAAACAAATATCAAGTATAAACATTCTCTGATGAATGAGGAAGGGAAATCAAACATTTTTAATCTCATCACTTGCAGAAAATGATTGCAACTAAGCTTTCACTTTTCCAAAGTCCCTCAGAGGCCATCTGGGACAGTCAGACACAGGGTGTCAAGGGCCTTGACTCAGTGAAACTTTGTTTTTTAATGTGTATGACTGTAATGCCTGCATGTGTGTTAGTGTACAAGTGTGCAATGTCCATGGAGGACAGAAGAGGGTGTTTGATCCCCTGGGACGGGAGCTATGGACAGTTGTTAGGTTCCATGTGTGTGCTGGGATTTGAACCTGGTCTTCTGCAAGAACAGCCAGTGCTCTTAACCTTTGAGCTATCTCTCCAGCCCCAACTGAAACTTTTCTAAAATGTGTACATTTCAAAGTGCTCTTGTGCCTATTTGGTTTTTAACAAGAAACAATCTTAAACTGTAATCCAAAAGCATGAAAAGTGACAAACCTCAGAGTTGGGATAAAAAGGGGGAGGTTGATAAATACACTTAAGAAAGATATACAACACTTGCTACTTCTTGGGAAAAAATTGTAAGGATGTGTGTTTGGTCTTCTGATAGATTCTTGAGTTCTGCTTCTGAAAACTATTATGTAGTGTTTTTACTTCTAATTTCCCTGAAAAAATCCAGAACTCTGCACTCTAGATGCTTTCTTAGTGTTTTGAACCTTTAATGTGCAACCTCAGTTATCTACAATATCCAGAGGCATACTGAGTTGACCATAAATCTAATTTCATTGAATACATAGCTAAGGACATATCTCCAGTGAGGTACCGAACTATACGAATGAATGTTTACGTTCATTCTGCAAACAAACATAAAATACATGTATCTCTATTAAAAAGCTCTTCTAGAAAAAAAAAGAAAAAAAAATACATGTATCTCTAAATACACAATACTTCTGTAGTCTGAATCCAAATGTCCCACATGCACCCAAATCTTTCATCCTATGGACACTAATCAACAGGTTTTGCTATAATAGTAAAGGACTTCCAAACTACTGAGGAGTGGGGGTGGGGTCTCTGTGTATACTTATTTTGCCCACTTCCTTTCTTAATACCTACCTTATTCTTGGTCTGTGAGCAGTCACCATTCCTACTAAAACAATACTATTCTTACTAAAATGCCATTTGTAATTGTCTGTGGATCTAACATCCCCAAAAGATGCTAAACTCAGTGAACAGTACATCACCCAAGAAGAGGAAGAATAGAGGCTTCTCTTCCAGGGACTGCCACCATTCAAACTCAAATTCTATTTTGTCTGCTCAGTAGTTAACTCAATATCTTGATTCATCAGTTGGAATGGAGTTCCAGATACAAGAACAAATTAAGTAGAATTTTCACTGAGACCTTCATATCAGACACAGATGATAGTATATAATTTAAATTTTATCTTAATTATATTGTATTGAAAGTCCTTATATTAATTCACACTGGCAATCAAGTAATACTGAACACAGACATCTTCATACTAATATTTAGAAGATTTTTTTTTTTTTTGTCTTTTTGAGACAGGGTCTCCCTGTAGCCCCAGCTGTCCTGGAATTCACTCTGTAGACTAGGCTGGCCTTGAACTCACAACCACAGAGATTCGTCTGCCTCTGCCTCCCAAGTGCTAAGATTAAAGGTGTGCACCACCACATCCAGCTTCTTCTTCTTCTTTTTTTTTTTTACTCCTTGTGTATGAGTGTACTGTCTGCATGTAGGTTGGAGCACCCACGTCATGCAATGCTGCAGAGATCAGAAGAGGGCGTCAGATTCCCCTGGAACTGGAGTTAAAGACAGTTCTTAGCCACCATGTGGGTGCTGGGAATTGAACCCAGGTCCTCTGTAAGAGCAGTCAGTACTCTCAACCGCTGAGCCATCTCTCCAGCCCCTAGAAGATTTCTAAAGGTATAATTCATTTATCATAAAATTAACATTTCAAAGTGAACAATCAGGTGGCATTTAGTGAATTCACAATGTTGTGTGAATGTTTTCTCTGTATATTCTTTCAAACTATTTTCACCATGCTAAGAAGGAAGTCCATTCTCATTAAGTAGTTACTCTTCAGTCTTTCCCTCCAGTCCTGGCAACCACTGTTTTCTGTTTTCTGTTTCTATATATTTATATTTTCTAGATATTTCACATAAATGGAATCATACAACATGTAACATTCTAAATTTTGCTTTGTTAGACTTAGCAAAATATTCATGGCATTTGGTAGAATGTATCAGTTCTGCATTTTGTTACCTTTATGGCTGAATAATATCCCACTGCATGTTTTGGTTTTTGTTTATTTTTTGGTTATTAATTGGAGTCAAGGTCTCACCATGCAGTCCCAGTTCTCTGGAACTATGTAAACCAGGCTGATCATCAATTTGCAGCTATTCGTCTGCCTTACCCTCTTGAATGCTGTTATTATAGGCAAGCCCCGCCATGCACAGCCACATTGTTTTTACATTCATCCATTGATGGACAATCAAGTTTTTTCCACTAAACATTCATTTTTCAAGGGGTATGCACTCTCATGTTAAAAGCATATGTAAATTTAGAAATCTTTCACAATTTCCATCCTTATGGAAAACAAAACAAAACAAAACATGTTCCCATTTGTCTCACGCATATACTAAAGTAAAAGATAGTAACTGTGAGGCCTTAGGGGCCAAGGGCATAGCTCACTGGAAAAATGTGTGTCTAGCATGCCCCAGGTCTAGGTTCAAAACCCAGCAGCTCCCAACAAGTAATATCTCTGGGGATGTAGCTTGGTGGTACAGTGACTAGTGGTAAATAATCCCTAGGCACACCCCCCACCCACTTTCCAGCAAATCTTTTCAATCTACTATCAATAGCTAGTCTTACTAAAAATATGAGCAAGCAAGCACAAAAGGACTATTAATAAGTTATAATACACTGTACACATAAGTGACACTTAGGGGCTACAGTAGAAAATGCTATGAATTAATATAATTACTAGAGGATCATATTTACCTGCAATAGGTGGACCTACGGTCATAGGTATGCACATGAATCCAAGCAGAAATCCAATTGCTTGGGAAGCATCCTGAGCACCAACTAATTCAAAGGCAATGGGGGCCATGATAGAAATGAAGCATCCATCAAAGAGACCCATAACAAGGCAGACAGCGATGAGGGCCCCGAAGACGCTGCACAGGGGAATCATCATGGACATCAGGCCAATGAAGAAAAAGGAGAGTATCTAGGACAGATGACCACACATCAGCTCTGCCTTCAGGAAACGCAACTTCTCAGTGCTGACCACTCCCCTCTCCCCATCCCACATAGCCAGCTTCCCCGAGAGCCTCTCACATTTGCCCAGTTCTTTCATTAGGCAACACAAAGAGTATAACTATCTTATGTAGTTATTTTCCTTCCTGCTGCACATTCTTTGAAGGCCAGGTCTCCTTAGTCCCAGCCTACCTGGAATTCACTATGTTGACCATGCTGGCCCCGTCTCAGAGATCCACCTGCCTCTGCCTCTGCCTCTGCCGTCCTGAGAGCTGGGATTAAAGGTGAATGCTACCACACCCAGCTAAAGTCAGAATTTGTTAAAAATAATAATAATAAATTTAAAAAACTTCATCTTTGGACTAGAGTCTATAATATTTAAGGATCTTGCACCTGGTCAATGCTCAGTCACCCTGCATTTATTTATCAAGCACTTGATTTAACCTATAAAATTGTTATATTTTAATACAAAAAAAATATAGACAGAACTGAGCACTTGAGCATTAAGGTTCAGAACATTTATTATGACCACTGAACACTTTCATCTCAGAATCAGAGTAGTTACTTGACTCAAACTCCTGATTTTACCAGCTATCTGGTAAGTCCTGGGTTATAGACAGGACATTTAGATAAGTACAGATGAAATGTTCTAGATGGTACCACAGTCATATATTTATTTATTTATTTATTTATTTATATTTTGTCTTTTCGAGACAGGGTCTCCCTGTAGCCCCAGCTGTCCTGGAACTCACTCTGTAGACCAGGCTGGCCTTGAACTCACAAAGATCCACCTGCCTCTGCCTCCCAAGTGCTAGGATTAAAGGCATGCGCCACCACGCCCAGCCACACAGTCATATATTTAAAGTATAGTTGGTACAAGGGGAGGGGGCACAGATATTTAGTAACTTTCTTAGAATTAAAGAGGACAATCTGCTGAATGTGGTGGCATATGCCAATAATTTCCAGAAACAGAGGCAGGAGAACTGAAAGTTTACGGCCAGCCTGAGCTACATGCTAAAAGCCTGTCTCAAAAACAAAACAAAGTGCTGGGTGTGGTGGTGTGCATCTTTAATTCTTTTTTTTTTTTTTTTTTGCATCTTTAATTCTAGCACTCAGGAGGCAGAGGCAGGTGAATCTCTGTGAGTTCAAGGCCAGCCTGGTCTACATAATGAGTTCCAGGACAGCCTGGTCTACATAATGAGTTCCAGGACAGCTGGGGCTACAGGGAGACCATGTCTCAAAAAGACAAACAAACAACAACAAAAACCAAAGAGCCAGAAGATGGCTCAGCAGGTAGGAGTGCTTGCCGCAAAGCCTGATGATCTGAGTTCTATCTCCAGAACGCACTCAGGGGAAGGAGAGAATCGATTCTTGAAAGTTGTCCTCTGACACCCACATGCATGCATGTGTATGCACACACATGATAAATGTAAAAAACTATTTTAAAACACAATAGAACAGGGCTGGAGAGATAGCCTAGCGGTTAAGAGCACCCGGGTTCGATCCCCAGCACCCACATGGCAGCTAAGAACCGTCTGTAACTCCAATTCCAGGAGAACTCCAGTTCCAGGGGAATCCAAGACCCTCTTCTGACCTCCGTGACATTGCACAACACGGGTGCACAGACCTACATGCAGACAGTACATTTGTACACATACAAAAAATAAATAAAATAAAAAAACCACAATAGAACATAAAACAAAAATCCTGGGCAAATAATCAGAAGAAAGTATATACATGTGATACTGTAAGTGCCAGGCATTGCTCCAATCACTTTAAATGTCATTTCATTGGTGATCCTCGAGCTATCTTCAATTTTAGAGCGGGGTTGGGAGAGGCTAATAACACGCACAAGGCACAAAGATGCATGGTCTAAGATGTGTGGTCCATATGGGCAGCAGCTCAGAGTGGACAGAATGTTCCTGAAGGGCACCCTCAAATGACAGTGGGGCTGGGGAGGACACAACACAGCAGCCATCTAGATCACTGCTTCAGCTCTTGTTTTTCCCAGGGCCGGCTTGCACCTCTGTGGGGTACAAGGCACACACCTGAGTGCTCTGAAGATGTGCAGTGTGTGGCGTAGGACTCACGAATGGCAGTTTACAGGCTCAGGAGGCAGCTCAATTGCTAAAGTGCCACACAAGTATGAGGTCCCGAGTTAGATTCCCCAGCACCCATGTCAAAAGACCTGGTGTGCGCGCTCTAACTCCAGTGCCGAGGAGGCACATGTACACACAGCAAAACCAAAGCCAAAGCCAAAACCAATGAAGAATGGCAGTTCTCACAACCTTTAGTACAAGTTGTCCACAGACACCACAATAAGAAGCATTCTTACGATCTGTATCAACTACCAGGTGAATTACCTTTCCAATACCATTATATTATATAGCTGAGTACATTTTTCTTCAGGACTAAAATATGGCTTTACAGTAAAATTATGATTGGTTTAACAGTCTAACCTGGCTGTTTGAAAAATGGACCTGGCATCTCATAGTAGTAGCCTGTGTGTGTATGTGTGTGTGTGTGTGTGTGTGTGTGTGTGAGAGAGAGAGAGAGAGAGAGAGAGAGAGAGAGAGAGAGAGAAAGAGAGAAAAAGAGAGAGAGAGTCAGTCTGGCTATGCAGTTTCAGTGCTTCCGTAGTTGTATATTTAAAGTATAGTGGGTACAAAAATGGGGGGAAAGGTATTCTGGCCTTGAACACCCAATCCTCCTGCCTCCGCCTCTGAAGGGCAGAGAGTACAGTGTATACATTACCACACCCAGCTTTATACTAACTTTTTGAAAAACAAAACAAAACAAAAATCTTCCATTCTCCTTTTTTTTTGGTCTTTTTGAAACAGGTCCTCCTTCAGTCTCAGCTGGCCTAGAACTCACTCTGTAGACCAGGCTGGCCTTGAACTCAAAAGAGATCTTCCAGCCTCTGCCTCCCAAGTGCTGGGATTAAAGGTGCACACCACACCCTGGGCCCCATTCTCCTAATTTTTTAATGAAATATCTTTTTTCTGACCCAATTTCCATGAATACCCAAGTGTAATTTCTTAGTAGTGAGTAATCACTGAGCTTGAAGGAACAAAGATTCAGAGGGATGAGACCAGGCTCTAGCGCTCTGTGATCCTGAGTAAGTGAACGATATCCTGTGTCTTGAGACAAAAAAGGAGTCCGTATAAATCAGAATGAAAAAACATGGTTTAAAACGTAACAAGTGGGTAAAGAATTATGGAGTTATTTTTGTTGGAAAACTAAACAGGTTCCGTCTCTCAGTATGATGCCTCTGCTACATTGAGAGGCACCAAGAAGCCGGCATCTAGTGCCAAACGTCCACAAGCGCTCGCACTTCCCATACTCTGCCTGAAAGCCAGGAAGTTGACTTTAATAAGAAGGCGGAGGAATGAGGAGGTAGGAAGAGAGCAAGGGGAGGCAGGAACTTTTAAGCTTCACAAACCAATGTCTTTTGTTATTTTAGATACATATTTTATTTTTGCCGCACAGTTTACGATGATCAGGAGATTAGACCCAGCGGAAAATCTTAAACATTTGTAATCAAACCAACTCCAGATATTCTAGAACTATCCCAATTAATTTTTGTTTTGTTTTGCTGAACAGGTCTTTCACTATACCCCAGGCTGGCCTTGAACTCATAATCCCCTTGCCTTCATCTCCTGAGTGCTAGGGACTATAGGTTTGAACCTGGTTCCAATTCAATGAACTTCATTGGTAAAACACTTCTAGCCTCCTCACTGTAATTATTTTTTTTTCTTTTTTTTCAATTAGTAAATTTATTTTTATATTTTTTAATCAATCTAGACCCGTGTCTCCCGCCATTTCTCCCACCACACCAGGCTCATGCCATTCTGCCAACATGCTTTTCATCTCTTTTCTCAGTCTTTCTTCAAATATTCTCCATGAGGAAGTTGATTCTGTTTTTGAGCAGAAGTCACTGTTTCAGTCAGGTCCTTGATGGCAGTCCTGTTCTGTTGTTGTTGCTGTTGTGCTTTCTCAATATGCCAGTCACTTCCCAACGTGCTTTGGACAATAAGTTCCTCAGTGGGGCCCTCATCAGCAATGATACGCTCATAGGTAATTTGGACCTGAGCATAGCCACAGATGAGGGACATACCATATGCATGCGTCGTTGTTTTTTCTTCGGGACTGTGTTACCTTCACGTCACATTGATGTCCCCTCTAAGCTCCAGCCATTTCTCATGCAAAACCTCAAATAGATGTCACTCTTTCTTTAACTGCTGCATGAAGAACTCCTAGTTGTTAGTAGATTGGTTAAGGCCTGACGTTTTCTCTGATCACTCAGTGCAGTTGAGGGGCCATGGTTGGGTTTTGGTGTCCGAACTGCCTTGCTATTGTGTAGAGATACTGAAATAAACAGTGCCCGTGCATGTATTGTATCTCTGCGGTGGGGTAAGTCTTTGAGGGGTGACATAGCTCAGGCAGTGGTATGGGCTGGGTTTCGGGTCGGCTAAGTTCATCCATAAGTCTTCCCAATGCGGTTCTCAACTCTGCTTTCCATAGTGGCTGCCAGAGTTTACATTCCCACCCGCGACCAGCAGTTGGATGAGTTGGTTCCCCTTTCCCCATTAACCTCCCAAAGCGACTTGGTATTCTGATTTTTTTCTTGATCTTAGCTAGTCTGATTGGAGTAAGGTGATATCGTATAAAGTGGTTTTGAATTTGCATTTCCTTAAATAATCGTAGTGATTTTGAACATTTCTTAAGGTGTTCCTCAGCCATATCTAATTCCTCAATCTTGTAACGTCTCTGTTCAGCTCTTTGCTCCATCTATTAAAGTGGGTCATTTTGTTTTTCTTTTTCTTGTGTTTTTTTTGAGTAGTTTATATATGTCTGGAAATCAGTGCTTTGTCAGATGTATCTTTCAAAGTGAAGTTTTCCTCCTCGCACTCTGTGAATTTTCTCTTTACTTCCTTCTGATTGTTTTCTTTGGATTACAGAAGCCTTTTGATTTAATATTTAGAGGGTCGCGATTGTGTCTCAAAGTTGTCGACCTTGTGATTGCCTTTGCAAAACAGGCTGCTGTCTGATTTAGGAAAGGTCTTTATTCGCTAACGCCTATTCTGTAGTCGTGCTGCCGGAACGTTTTTCTGTCATACTCGCCTGTCAGAGTTTTGGCGGTTTCAAACGTTGAGGGTTTGTAACTCATCTGGAGTTGACTTTGCTACAGGGCGAGAGGTAGAGGATTAATTTCATTCTTCTAAAAAAAATTCATTCTTCTACAAGTAGTAATCCAGTTTTGTCAACACCATGTGCTGAAGATGCTGTCCTTTTTCCATTGTGTCTTCTTTGGCCCCCTTGTCAAATATATAAGATGGCTGAAATTAAATGTGCTCAAGTTTAGATCTTCGGTTTTTGTTTGGGGCGGCGATTGGTCAATCAGGTTCTGTTTTTGTGTCAATACCTGGCTGTTTTTATAGCCCTGTAGCATAGTTGAAGTCTGGTATAGAGATCCTCCTGTGTAGCCTCTTTCTTGCTCAGGGTTGTTTTTTGGCTATTCGGGATCTTTTGTTTTTTCAAAATGAAATTAAGGACTTTTGTTTCAAGCCTGTGAAGAAACTCTTGGGGTTTTGATTGGCGTTGCGTTAAATCTATACAACAGAAGTTTTCGTGTAAAATGGACATTGTTTACAGATGGGTTTTAATATTTCCCCAATGCCATGTAGCAACATTTCGGCCCGCGACGCGTTTTATCCCATCTTTCTGATGTCCTTCTTATCTTCTTTCTTGAAAGGTTGTAAATTTATTGTTTGGCAGAGATTTCTTGGTGTCATTTGGTTAGGTATTGTTCTAGGGTATTTTATTTGTTTTTCTTGAGGCTATTGTGATTGAGATGGTCTCTCTGTTAATTCTTTCTCCAGTTCTTGTTCTTGGTGTTAAAGAAAGGCTATGATTTTTTTAGGTTAATTTTGTATCTTTGCTGAAGCTGTTAATTCATTTTCTAGGAGTTTTCTGGTGGATGTTTTTTTTTTTTTTTTCTGGTGGAGTTTTTATATCATCAGCAAATAGGGGAGTAGTTACTTCTCTTTTCCAATTAGTACTTAGTACTCCTTTAATTTGCCTTTCTTGCCTTTATTGCTCTAGCAAGTATTCTAAGCACTAATTGCAGGAAGGAGTGGTGAACATGGTGGGCAGCCTTGCTGAGTTTCCTACCTTTAAAGGGAATGTTTTCTGTCATTTCCCCATTTAGGATGATTATTGGGCTGTGGGTTTCCTGTATATGCTTTGACTACATTGAGGAATGATCCCTCAAATCTAATTCCTTCTAGGACTTAAGCATGAAAGGGATGCTCACTGTAATCTTACAGGCTGACTGTCAGGATGTGGAGTGTGGGTTAGGTGCACAAACAAGCGCGCACAGACAGACGAGACACATATCACACAATTACAACAATGACACAGCACACTTCACATCACCACACCCCTACATTCACCACACACAGTTTTGCTTCAAGTATATACCTCTTTCAAGATAGAAAAACCACTGCCGTCTGGGATCCTATACTCTTGAGAATTCAGAAAGCAACGTAGAATCAAGCGCTGACTATCGCTGTCAGATACTTGGCACCATCTGCCAGCTATCTAGTAAGTACTCGATGGCTTGGCACAAACTCAATTTTGCTTAATAAGAAATGTTTTCATGGAACAATTTATGTAGCCTGAGATCCAGGCACTTAATTTTTGGTGGTTTTCCTGATTTCTCTATCATGATTTCTTTTTTCTTCCTTTTCAAAATTTTGGTCTAAGGTCAGTTTTTCTGTTTTAAGTACTACTGGGCTGGAGAGATGGTGCAAGCCATTAAAGGCCCAGGCCTCGAATAAAAAATGAAGTAAGTAGCCGGGGTGTAGGTGGTGCCACCTTTAAATCCCAGGCAGACTTTGGGAGAAGAAGAACAGGGCGGATCTCTGTGAGTTCAAGGGCCAGCCTGGTTCTAACAGAGTAAGTTTCAGACGCTGGGGCTTAACAGGGGAGACCCTTGTCCTTGCAAAGACCAACAAAAAAATTATTTATTGAAATTATTCAAAGTAACAGGTTTTTGGGCGTGGTGGTGCACCCTTTAATCCTAGCACTCAGGCAGGCAGAGAGACAGGCGGAATCTTGTGAGTTCAAGGCGGCCTGGTCAAACGAGGCGATTTCCAGAGCAGCTGGGTCTACAGGGAGAACCCGTCTCGAAAAGACCAAAAAAAAAAAAAAAAGTAACATGTTTATTTTCCTTTAGAGATTGACTATAAGATCATTTATACAGATAAAGAATAATGCTTATTCTTTAAATATTTAAAAATAGTTCCTTTTACCTTATTTCTAATGGGAATGAAATTTCTTGAAAAGAAGCTGCACCTTCTGTGAGGCTGAATAACTCACTGACTAGAACTTCAATGACTGTGGAGAATTTGGAATGCTGCATGTCCAGAGCCAAATTATCTTGGGCCATCTTTAGCCTCCTAATAGACACTTATTGTCCTCTTTTCTGTGGGAACTAACATCTTTGTGACCATTAGGTAAATCCTTTAGAATGTAAAGACCCTAGCTCTCACCAATCAAAAGGCTACATCTGTCATCAGATGTATCAGATGTCATCAGGCAACATCTGAGGCCTGTAACAGAGGTTTCCTCACTCTACTTTAACCCACCTACCTAATGTTTCCAACAACACATTTGGAAAGTGCTTTGATTTATAACTTCCTTGTTCTGTTACTATAAAACTTCATCAAACTGTTACCATGTTGGAAGATGAAATAGGGGTAAATAAAATCCATGTTCCTGGGCAATGGTCACCCATATTTGGGTCCAGAATAAAATCTCTCCTATCCCCTTTCAGGTGAGAGTTTTGTTTTTGCATTGACAGTGGTGGTGAAAAACAATGTCCTTTCTCAGCAGATTTTACTTCCTAAGCTGGTCAGAACATGCTCGCTTCGAGGAATAAAATACCTGTCCTTTAGGTGCTATGATACCTGGGCTATGAGAAGCATATAACAAACTGCCCACACAGGATGGTCAGTATTTCCTCATTGCTTCCCCAAATAAACAGTGATTCAAAGATCAAATATGGATCTGTAAGTACCAGAACCCAGTTTGAAAGATGAATAAATTTCCCATTGCATGCAATCTTTTTTTCTTTCCCAACATGGGAGTTTGGGGGAGGTAATACAGGCTATACCTAATAACTGAGCCATACCTAATAAACATATGGTATTTTTAGAGATAGATATGTAATTGGTCACTGTTAGATTCAAATGTTGTCCTCAATGTAACTTCAGACTTTCACAACCCTAGCCAGGTACCCAGGGCAGAAAGCAGCTGGCAGCAAAGTCCTGTCCATGCCCCACAGACTAAGGAGAACTGCTCAGGTCTCATGGCCGGGTAGCTGGCTTCTTCTGAACTGCTCAGGTCTCATGGCCGGGTAGCTGGCTTCTTCTGAACTGCTCAGGTCTCATGGCCGGGTAGCTGGCTTCTTCTGAACTGCTCAGGTCTCCTGGCCGGGTAGCTGGCTTCTTCTGAACTGCTCAGGTCTCATGGCTGGGTAGCTGGCTTCTTCTGAGCTGCTCAGGTCTCATGGCTGGGTAGCTGGCTTCTTCTGAGCTGCTCAGGTCTCATGGCTGGGTAGTTGGCTTCTTCTGAACTGCTCAGGTCTCATGGCTGGGTAGCTGGCTTCTTCTGAACAGTTCAAGTCTCATGGCCGGGTAGCTGGCTTCTTCTGAACTGCTCAGGTCTCATGGCCGGGTAGCTGGCTTCTTCTGAACTGCTCAAGTCTCATGGCTGGGTAGCTGGCTTCTTCTGAAGCACACAGAAGCCACAGTGCTTTCAAAGTGCTACACCAAGGGCTGTTGGATAGCCTCCAAAGAACATGGCACATTTACACCAGTACCAATCTAGATAGGACTATGGGATATCTGACTCCTTATTCAGTCTGGAGAATAGTATTCAGATACTATTTTAAAACTTACATACCTTCATGTAAAATGCCAATAAACAGAATGAAAAACATAACTAGCAACACTGACCAGTTCAGTCCATCTCAATTGAAGAAGTTTACATGAAGATGGATATGAAATTCTTTTTTTTTTGTTAAATTACAAATATAATTCATGAATACATTCTTCAAACAATTCAAACCTTGGAGAAGTAAGCACAGCAATATAAATAGGCTCCCTTTGACCCTGTCCTATATTTCTTCTAGAATGACTGCTGTCAGTTTGGTTTGGACCATCTCAGGCCATTCATGTGCATGTGTATATGATTCAAGCTGTTTGCTTTACATATGGACATGTGTCCATACTTCAGTTTATCCATGTCACAGAGAAGTATGAAACAATGGATGTGACCTAAATCCCAAGTTTTTAATTCTTTTGTATAGTTATAGACCTTCGAACCTTGCAATACTCAACCATTAAAAACACATAAAGACACGGGGCTGGAGAGATGGCCTAGTGGTTAAGAGCACCGACTGCTCTTACAGAGGACCCGGGTTCGATCCCCATCACCCACATGGCGGCCGAGAACCGTCTAAAACTCCAATTCCAGGAGAACTCCAGTTCCAGGGGAATCCGACACCCTCTTCTGACCTCCGCGGCATTGCACGACACAGGGGCACAAAACTTGCACGCAGACAGTACATTCATCCACATATAGAAATAAATAAAATTAATAAAAAAATTTAAAAAAACACATAAAGACACAAACAAATCTGTAATATTATTTAACAGTGAATGGAAAGACAACTAGAAGCCAGGCATATTGGCACATTCTGTAATCACAGCATTGGAGAGTCTCAGGCAGGAGGACTATGGTGAGTTTGAGGCTAGCCTGAGCTACACAGCAATACATTGTCTCAACAACAGCCAAAACACAAAACAAAACAAAACAAAACTCCACCATTACAACCAACCAAACTAGAACCAAAACATGAGAAAAAGTCTAAAAGAAGCCAGGTTGTATCTAACCTTTTGTCCAAAATAAAGTATCTGACCTTCACTGGATTTTAACTCACTGCTGTGTAACTTCATGCCAAACATGGGACAAGTTAGCAAAAGGCTCTTATTTGCCTTTAAAAAAATTTTTTTTTATTTTTGTATGTGTATGAATGTACTGTCTGCATGCAGGTTTGTGCACCTGTGTCATGCAATGCCGTGGAGGTCAGAAGAGGGTCTCGGATTCCCCTGGAACTGGAGTTCTCCTGGAATTGGAGTTACAGACGGTTCTTAGCCGCCATGTGGGTGCTGGGGATCGAACCCGGGTCCTCTGCAAGAGCAGTCGGTGCTCTTAACTGCTAGACTATCTCTCCAGCCCCCCCTAATTTGCCTTTTGAAATTACCTGAAATACTCAAACATTAAAATACATCCTGAAAATGATGCAAATTAGCTATGTGTCCCATTTGTGGCGTGGAAACACTTTTTTTTTTTGAGACAGGGTCTCCCTGTAGCCCCAGATGGCCTGGAATTCACTATGTAGACCAGGCTAGCTTTGAACTCACAGAGATCCTCCTGCCTCTGCCTCTGCCTCCTGAGTCCTGGGATTAAAGGTGTGTGCCACCATGCCTGGCAAAGTGGAAAAACTTTGTAAAAATTGTTTTAGAGAAATCTTTTTATAAAATCAACCACAGTCTCATCTGCTTTGAGACTTTAGCTGGAGCCTTCATCGCCCTCGTCCAGGACTACCTACCATCTCCCAGCTGGCTGTTCTTCCCTTGTTCTGCACTTCAACTTCATCCTATATAATTCTTTCCCCCTGCCCCCACAGAGCACCTATAGTGACTAAAATGGAAGACCATACCAATATTCTCCAACAAAGTAAAATCTCTTCTCTTGGCTCTGAAGACCTGAATCACTATCCCCTTCTAACTTTCCAACTTCTTCCATGCCACTCTCTGTCATCTTGGTCCCAAGCACACCAAGCTTTTTCTAGCTATTCCCTGCTCTAGAATACTGGGGACCATGCCTGTGTATCCTATTTGTATCACCCACCTAGGCTAGTAACTGGGGCACATGAGTGGTGTTTTACAAACATTAATCTGGTCGTTGTAAAGGATAGAATGGAGTAGAGGATTGGGGTAAGTGTTGAAATAGTTGCTGGAGGCCTCGTGTTGAATGGTTCCATTAATATAGAATGTCTAGAGTAGGCAGGTCTGTAAAAAGTGTGAACTTTTTTTTTTTAAACAAAATGAAGGCTGAAAGTCTGCAATACAACAAATTTCCAGTAGAGGACTCCCTTGACATTTGAGAACAAAACTACATGGTCAGCTATTCACAACGGGTTTTACAATGAGGTAAAGGGTGGAATGGTCGTAAAATCCTGGATTGTTGCATTTGAGACACTCTGTAGTCCAGGCTGTCCTCAAACTTGTGGCAATTCTCCTTAGACTCACAAAGGCTGGAGTTACAGATGTAAGCTACCACACTTAGCTGAAAATACATTCAAAAGTATGTGTGCCTGTGTGTGTGTGTGTGTGTGTACACTCATACCATGGACACGTGGACATCAGGGGAAAACTTTGTGGAGTCAGCTGACTCCTTCCAACTGTACATGGGTGTAGGGGTTTGAACTCAGGCTGGCAGTCCTTCAAGGCAAGCACTTTACTCACAGAGCCATTTCACAGGCTACAGTTCTTTTTTTTTTTACATGGCACAAAAATATACATGAAGACCTGGATTTCATTTCTAGTACTGGGGAGGGGGGAGCCCACCATCAGCTGCCTCCCGTCCTTCTAGCTGTGTTACAGGCTCCTTCCTATGCCTGTCTGCCTGCATCCTACAGCAAGGCAGCCTTTGTTCTTAAGTGTTCACATCCATAAGTGGAAATAGAGAACAGTATTGCCCTTAAAGGGATGGGCCAAGGACTGGAGATGATGCACACAGAACACTTAGTTCACTGTTCAGCATGTGAAAGTGCTCAATAAATGATGCTTTTCACTGCTTAGCATCAATTACTAGAAGTTACTTTCTCTGTAGTAAATGCTTTTTCCACTGCTTCCTGTTCTCGAATTTCCCCTCCTTTGCCTTCCTTTGGCTACAGCTGTCTGTATCTCATGCACGCAGCTGATCCTGACCAGTCTTCGGACTCCCCTGAAGCTCCTCTATGCCGTCACCTCAGTCACTCCACTGGCTCCTGATACTGCTGGTCACAGCCCCTAGAAGTACTTCATTCCCAGACGCTTCCTACCAAGCTGTCAGTCCCTTTCAGTCTCCTTGAAGGCCTCTAGTCTTTGCAGTCAGTGGATGTCAAAGCCCCACAGTGTTCTTAACCAGCCATGAGCTCCAAACTCAACATGGTTTTCCACAGGCACCATACATTAACGCTGCAAAAATCAACACTTCATTTTCCTCAGAGTTAATGAATTACAGATCTTGAAAGATAGCAAAACCACCTCCACCATGGCCCAGCTTAGGTGGCTCTACCAGGCACTTGTTCTCTGTATGTATACTTTGCTGTTTGATCCCAATGTCTCTGCCTTGGTTTTCTACTGCCTAGACTACTTTAGTAGTTTCCAACCAGCCCTAGTGCCCCCTACTCCACCTCTAAATAATACTGTAAAATTCACTATTTTAAGTATACTATTACAGCCATCACCAGTATCTAATTTTAGAGCATTTTCATCACCTCAGAAAGAAACCCCATACACGGTAACTATCATCCCCTCCATTCCCCTAGTCCTTGGCAACCACTAATTCATGTTTTTACAGACCTGCCTACTCTAGACATTCTATATTAATGGAACCATTCAACACGAGGCCTCCAGCGACTATTTCAACACTTACCCCAATCCTCTACTCCATTCTATCCTTTACAAGGACCAGATTAATGTTTGTAAAACACCACTCATGTCATTCCTTGCTTAAAATTCTTCAACGCTGCCAGGCGTGGTGGCACACACCTTTAATCCCAGCACTCCGGAGCGGTGGCACACACCTTTAATCCCAGCACTCCGGAGCCAGAGGCAGGTGGATCTCTGTGAGTTTAAGGCCAGCCTGGTCTATGGAATGAGCTCTAGGCCACCAGCTGGGACTAAAGGGAGACCCTGTCTCAAAAAATACCAAAAAAAAAAAAAAATTCCTCAATGGGTCTTGGTACATTGCAGAATAATACTCATCCTCTTTGGTTTTTAGATTTGTTTGGTTTGTTGGTTTATTTTTTTTTTAATTTTATTTATTTTTGTATGTGTATGAATGTACTGCCTGCATGTAGGTTTGTGCACCCGTGTCGTGCAATGCCGCGGAGGTCAGAAGAGGGTCTCGGATTCCCCCTGGAACTGGAGTTCTCCTAGAATTGGAGTTACAGACGGTTCTCAGCTGCCGTGTGGGTGCTGGGGATCGAACCCGGGTCCTCTGCAAGAGTAGTCAGTGCTCTTACCCGCTAGGCTATCTCTCCAGCCCTGTTGGTTTATTTTTTAAATAGTCTTGCTATATACCCCTGGCTGGCCTAGAACTTTCTAGGTAGACCAACCTGGTCTCAAATGTGGGGCGATTCTCTTGTCTGTACTTTCCTGATACTGGGATTACAGACATGTACCACCACACCTTTTATGAACATAAAGGTCTTCCTAACCTGACCTTAGCCAAGTCATACTATCTCCTTTCCCTTCATGCCATTCAAGCATCCCAGCTTTTCAGATCTCTGCATCTTTGGTCCATGGGGCTTCCTCTACTTAGAACATTCTTTCCTTTTTTCCTTGCTTCTCTGTCTATCTCTCCATTCATCCATCTGCCTGTCTGTCCATCCACCTATCTACCCACCCATCCAGATAAAACTGCTACTTTTCTGTCATACTGCATATCAAACTTGAGGCCTTGAACATGTAAGGTAAGCAGTCTACCATTAAACTACACCCCCAACTCTGTAACTAGTACTTGTCTCTACACTATTTAGACCCTTACGAGTCATTCAGAATTTTCCCAGGACACCCATTTCTTCACTGTGCTGTAACAGTGCTTTATCTGTGTCTCCCACGAGGCCTTCAGCCACTAACTGTGGATTACAGACAATGTTTAACTCTATAGTACCTAGCAAGCATGGTGTCTGGACATGAAAGACTCAACTACCTACTGTGTCAATAATAAATTTAGAATTATCATCTGTTTATGCACACCTCATAACACCCAGAAGGCAATCTGCAATGAAGCAGCTCAAAAGGAACAAATGCGCACCCAAATTTCAAAAGATTGCAACTGGCACTAGATCTGCACATGAATGATAACTAGTCCAAAAATAAAGACTTCCTAGAAAAGCAACAGGCAAAAACATTTTTATTTGATGAAGTTCCCTAATAAAACGAAGATTATTGTCTGACTGCCAATTTCTTATATTTAAAGCTCAGGGTCATAACTAATCTTTTTTGTCCTTGAAAATTGTCCATAGAAATCGTGTTCTAGGAAGCCATTTACATTCTTTTTTTTTTTGGTCTTTTCAAGACAGGGTCTCCCTGTAGCCCCAGCTGTCCTGGAACTCACTCTATAGACCAGGCTGGCCTTGAACTCACAAAGATGCTCCCAAGTGCTAGGATTAAAGGCGTGCGCCACCACGCCCAGCTTGCCATTTACATTCTTAACAAGAGTACAAGCATGTAGGTACATTTAGTGCACCATGAGGTAGCAACAACAAAAAAAATCTACTGAGGAAGAAAAGTCTAAGAAAGTACCTGTAGATAAACCTTCTTCACGCCAGGCACATAATCTGCGATTCGTCCAAAGAGAAGCCTTCCGACTCCTGAAGTGATCCCAATGCACATGAGAACCGCCACTTTATTCTTCTCATCTTTAAATCTTTCATTTACATGTTTCATCTGTAGGTCAAAGAAAAGAAACCACAGTAAATGTGGAAACTCCACAAGGTTTGAGGTTGTGCATCAAATGTGCTTTTCTTTAATATGTTATGTACTCCTACCCTGCTTCCAAAATAAAATAAATTCTGTGATAATTTTCCAACAGAACAACATATAAATAAAATTTAACATGATTTAGCTTGCACAAAAGGAATGCATTCTTGGTGACTGGTGGTACACAACTATAATCCTAGGTCTCAGAAGACTAATGGGGGGGGGGGACTGCAAGTTCAAGGCCAGGTACATAGTTCAGTTCAGGGCAGCCTGAATTATGGTATGAGACCTTGTCTTAGAAAACCAAAATTTAAAAATTGAAATGACTTTACAGTATTTTTTTTTCAGTAAACAGACTAGCACACACTAATGATGAGCCATTCATCAAAGGAACAATCTTAGTCTCTTCAGCTTACCTGAGAGGGACCTGACATATTATCTACCCCCATGAAGTACAGTTAAAGGGTCACCTCTGACATTTTGTTTCTTCTAGAGGACGAGAACCAAATAGCACCCTTGAAATAAGTTACAAGAGAGCTTCCTAATGAAAGCGTAAAGTCCGATAGTTCTCTATTTGTGTTGCATGAAGAGAGATAAAGATACAGGAACTGTTTACATAGAGGTTAAGTCTTGGGAAAGCCAGGCTACTTAGATTCAAGTTCTGCCTCTGCCCTTTATAAGTCCTAGGACTGTGGGTGAGCTCTTATTCTCCAGCGTTTTAGTTTGTGTACAAACTGGAAGCAGTAGCAGTACTCACTGCAAGAGTGCTTATGAGGATTAAGTGAAATGTCTCTGTGGAGAACACAACAGTTAGGGATGTAGCTCGGTGGGAGAGCACTTGCCAAGCAGGCTTGGAGCCTGGGGTTCTGTCTCCAGCACAGCAAATAAAATGAACTTTTTAAAACTTAGAAGAGGTGTGCCTGACACTCAATTTAATGACATTAATTTTGAACATCCTTTTACAAAGGACCTTTGTAAAAACATGGAGACATGTTTCTCTGGAGTAGAGGGAAGAGATTTGGACAAGGGAAGGGGAGACAAAACTTTTCCTTCCACTTAAAAATCTACTTTCAGGGCTGGAGAGATGGCCTAGCGGTTAAGAGCTCCAACTGCTCTTGCAGAAGACCTGGGTTCAATCTCCAGCACCCACATGGCAGCTTAGAACCATCTTTAACTCCAGTTCCAAGGGAATCTGATGCCCTCTTCTGACCTCTGAGGCATTGCATGACACGGGTGCACCAACCTACATGCAGACAGTACATTCATACACATCCAAGAATAAATAAATAAATAAAATTTTTTTTTAAAGTTTTAAAAAATCTACCTTCAAAAGTTACTGCAGTGACTTCTGAAATAAGCATATTTTATTTGACTTTTCCATAATGACCCTAGCACTTACTGTCCCTTACATCAAACGTCCGCCTGAGTTCTAGAAGATTGCAAACAAACTTCTACCAAGTTCAATGACCCACATAACTCTGACGTGGCAGTAGTGGATGTCTGGGATGACATCTCCTGTCTTAGGCACTTTCATTTAACTTTTCCCCCCATTTTCCATTTTATAAAAAGCCCATTTGTATCTGCATGCCACCCCATTCAAAACTGGTAACTGTTCTACCTTTTCTATTTTTACACTGCTTCAGGATAATCCTCCTAAAAATGACTTTTTAATTTCAACAATCCCTTCTTCAAAAGTTGCTTACAGCCTACATTTTATACTCAGTCTGGTATTCAAAGCTCTCTGTAATCTGTCACTAATCTATCTCTGTATGTTTATTAACTACTGATCCTTGGCACTGAAGTAGAAAATTCAAATGCCTACTAGGCCCATAAGAAAGTAAAACACATGCTCTGGAGAGAAAGTCATGCACTTCAGTTGATCGCTATAGTCCATGTGGTCAATTTCTACCCAGTCCCCCTTTTATTTTTTTCTTTAAAAGGTCAGAAATATAGTCTGGGTTTTAGGTAGCACTGTTGGCACCTAACTTAAACTTAGAACACTATGTGATCCAATGCTGCAAAAGCCAAACAGAACATGTCTGCAAACTCCAGTAGGCCAGCTTTGATCTTAGCCCTAATCCTATCTGGCCCAGCAGGAAAGATTTATTTACAAGGTTGATTAAATATGCTAATATGTTCTTACTCTTCTGTTCTCTTGGGCTTTCTAACTTCTTGCTATTGCCTAACATTGTCTTTTGGCACCTTCAATATTCCATGTGTTCCTTCTTACCCAGCTTTGCTAAATTCTCTGGGCACTTCCACATCATACTAGATATTATTCATCTGCCTATTTCGTGCATGGGCAGCTCAAAGTCAATATGACCCATACTGAGCTCAACTGCCCCTTATACCCCCCTGCCCCCACATTTTGGTTAACAGTACTTTTATTGGTCTACCTACCACAGTAGAACTCAAAAGTCGTCCTATATTATTCCAGCTTCTCTCTTCAAAACAAATCACCACCACCAAATATCACACATGCTTGCTTCCTTTGGTCTGTGATTCCCATGGTACTTTAGTCCAGGTTCTTGTCATTCCTTACCTGGACCACTCTAGCAACCTTCTAACATGCTTCTTGCTTGATTCCCTACTCCAAAATCTCCTAGGTTCAAAATTTTAAACTGTCCCTTCTAAGCATAATTTTCTCTTGCGGTTCATAACCTAATTAATACTCGCACTGCTAGTCTGACCATGACCCCTGCTTTCCAACTGCAGCCTCACCTCCAGCTACTTATCTAAGCATACCACCCTCACACTGTCATGAGCACCAAACACTAACAGATGATCATTCTAAGCTGATATATGCTATCAGTGCAAAACACATTAAGAACTAGTAATCAATGGGAAGGAAAAGTATTCATAATAGCCTAACACTGAGTCCCTGTTAAACCAGTATTTCAATAAAATATCATAAAAAGTAATTCCATTTTTTCTTTACTTTTTCATTTAATATGGCTACTTTAAAATTTTCCAATTTAAAAGTACAACATGAGGGGCTGGAAAGATGGCTCAGTGGTTAAGAGCACTGGTTGCTCTTGCAGAGGACCCAGGTTCAATTCCCAGCACCTACACGGCAGATAACAACCATCTACAACTCCAGTTTTGGGGGACCTAAAGCCCTCTTCTGACTTCTGCAGGAATTGCATGATATGGGTGCACTTACACACATGCAGGCTATGTACTCATACACATAAAATAACATGACTTGAATTATATTTCCTGAAGAATATACCTGTAGTTGCAAGGATAAGATAGCTGCTAATTAAGGTGATCCTAAACTTTTAGACAAGGCTGAAAGAAATGAAGCTCAGGTCTGGAGGAAGATGACCTGATGCGAGGCAGACCTGGTGGGATAATTGTGTGTTCATTCCCTGGCTTTCTTTGGAATTTGAAACCAATCTCTAATGCACCAATCTACTTTAGGAAGAAGCATCAAATGGATCTATACCTCCTGTACTCAGTGCTGAGCAAAGCCAGGGCCTCACCTAAGCTAAGCACCTGTTATACCATTTAGTTATATAACTTTTATAGACAGTCCTTAATATGCATAAGACTAAATTTATCAGGCATTCTTTGATGAAACTAAGAACACTGAAAATTTTCTATTAGTTTTTTGTTTTTTTGTTTTTTGTTTTTTGTCTTTTTGAGACAGTGTTTCCCTACAGCCCCGGCTGTCCTGGAACTTACTCTGTAGACCATGCTAGCTTCAAATTCACAGAGATTTGCCTGCTTCTGCCTCCCAAGTGCTGGGATTAAAGGCGTGTGCCACCACTCCTGGCTCTATTATTAGTTTTTTATTCCTTCCTCCACTCTATTTCATAATCTTGAGAAGAAATCATAAGGTGAAACATGTGTGATCTTTTGACAGAGGCCAAGTAATGAGTGTGAAAACCATCAAAGTGCACAGAATACATTTATGAGAATGTCATGATGAAACCATTATTTTGTAAAATGAATACATACTAATACATTTTTAAAAAGTAATAAACTGGAAGTTTAAGTGATGGCTCAGTGGTTACTCTTGCAGAGGACCTGGGTTCAGTTCCTACACAGTAGCCAACAACTGTCCATTAATTCCAGTTCCAGGGAATCTGATCCCCTCTTCTGGCCTCTGTGGGCATTGCACAGGTATACTTACATACAGGCAAAACAGCCATACACATTAAATAAACAAATAAACAAATAAATAAATAACCAATAAATAAGCAAATTTAAATTATGCCTTAAGTGGAGACTTGGTTCTTCAACTACAAAGGACATCATTTCATCTAATTTGTTGTCACTGTTATTTAAAAAAGAACTTCTGGGCTGGAGTGATGGCTCAGCAGTTAAGAGCACTCGACTCCTCTTGGGCTGGAGCGATGGCCTAGCGGTTAAGAGCGCCGACCACTCTTGCAGAGGACCCGGGTTCGATCCCCAGCACCCACATGGCGGCTGAGAACCGTCTGAAACTCCAATTCCAGGAGAACTCCAGTTCCAGGGGAATCCGAGACCCTCTTCTGACCTCCACGGCATTGCACGACATGGGTGCACAGACTTGCATGCAGACAGTACATTCATACACATACAGAAATAAATAAAATTAATTAAAAAAAAAAAAAAAAGAGCACTCGACTCCTCTTGCAGAGGACCCAGGTTCGATTCCCAGCACCCACATGGTGGCTAAGAACCATCTTTAGTGCCGGGCATGGTTGTGCATGCCTTTAATCCCAGCACTCGGGAGGCAGAGGCAGGTGGATCTCTGTTAGTTCAAGGCCAGCCTGGTCTACAGAGTGAGTCCCAGGCCAGCTGGGGCTACAGGGAGACCTTATCTAAAAAAAAAAAAAAAAAAAAAAAAAAAGCTGATCTGCTAATTCAAAAATAAATAAGTACTTCTATTTCTAATACTTCCTCTCTATGTACCCCACCAAAATCTGCAAGCTAAAAGTTTCTCTGGTCATTACGCAAGGGAAATATGCAGGATACATGATTCAGTTCTGTGAATGCTGTGTCTCTGGGTCCTCAAGGTCCTTCCTGACTGAGGCCTGGTGTGTAGTTCTTATGGCCCGAGACTCCAGGACTCTTCTATCTATCTGTATTCTGAATCTTTCATCCTCTGGATACTGGCATGTACTTGTTTTAGCGCAAAGGACAGCACTGAGCAAAACTGGTATTTCAAATGGTCACATGGGTAGAGACATAAAACTGTCAAATAGATACTTTCATATTTAATCTAACATATTTTAAACAAATAGCTTATTATAATCTATTATTTATCTAGGGGATATTATTTTTAGATCAGTTGTTTAAAGTTAACTTTTGGGGGGAGCAATAAGTATAGGCCAATGGTAGAATATGTACATTCCATCAAAGAAGCGTATGGTTCAATCATCTTTTTTTTTTTTTTTTTTTTTGAGAAACGGTTTCTCATGTAGCATAGACTCGCCTCAAGCTTCCAGTCCTGCTAGCTTGGCCAAACTTGGCTTAAAAAAATTTTTTTTTAAGAAAAAACATTTAGGGCTGGAGAGATCGCTCAGCAGTTAAGAGCACTGGCTGCTCTTGCAGAGGCATGGGGTTCAATTCCCAGCACCCATATAGTGGCTAATAACCATGTGTAACTCTTAATTCCAGAGGAATCCAACGTCACCTTCTGACCTCCATAGGCATTGCACGATACCAGTGTACTTACATACATGAAGGCAATAATACACTTATATACCTGAAATAAAAAGCTTTTTGTTGTGTGTATTGGGAGGAAGGGCATAGTACATTTGTACCACAGAATGCCCAAGGAGGTCAAAGACAACTTTTGAGAGTCGGTTCTCTCCTTCTCATGTGGGTTCCAGGAATCGAACTCAAGTCATCACGCTTGGTGGCAAGTACCCATACCTGCTGAGCCATCTCACAAACCCCACACTTGAATTTATCTTTAGACCTTATCGAACACATAAATGCCTTCAAGGCAGGAAGTAATCTTTTACTGAAATCTCAATACAGAAGTTTAATACAGAACTGCACACCTCTGTGGATTGACAGTCTTGCTGAATCGACATCTTGAACATCATCTGCACCTTTTGCTAATAACAGAGAACTATTTTTAGACTGTTGAAATTTACTGTTTTGATATCCAAAAATAACTAAGCATTCCCATCCTAGACTTACGTGTTCATTCTACAGCCATGAGTCCAAGAAGAAAAGATCAAGTAGTTCAGTTTCCCCTTCCTCTAACCATCTTCAACTGAAAGAAATGTGGCACCATTCTCTGAACAGATGGCATGCTTCTGATCAGACAACTGAAAGCAAGCTCCTCTCTTCTCAGCAGAGAATAAAGTTAGATCCCTTGTTTTTGTTTTTGTTTTGAGAAGTTAAGGGCAACAGCCTATGAAAACAATCATCTCACTGGAATGGCCTCTATTCTTGTTTCCCTCCTGGTACTCCTGCAGGAACCATAGTGCAAGACATTTGGGGACAGAGGGCATTCTTCCTCTGAGAATCCAAGACAGAGTCCTTTAGCTCTTAGAGATTCAGTCACAAAGGAAAACTAAATGGATGGCCAGCATACAACCTGGTGGTACTATAGTGAAATTCAGTGGTTGTACACAACTTCAAACCAAAGATGCCACAGATCAAAAAGCTCCAAACAGTTACCTGATGTTCACTAAGACTGTGTTATTTGGCTATGTCACAAGATCACTAACCATTACTGACTATACACACACACACACACACACACACACACACACACACACAAACCCCACCCCCAAACACACATGCACACTTAATGGCATAAGTACCTTTTGGCTGGAAATCTTCCATGTAATGTTTGCATAATTTGTTATATAAAGAATTATAATCAAGGGGCTGGAGAGATGGCTCAGTAGCTAAGAGCACTGGCTGCTCTCACAGAAGACCTGGGTTTGGTTCCGAGCACCCCCATGGAGGTGCACAACCACCGTAACTCCAGTTCCAGGGGAATCTAACACCTTATTGGGGCCTCTAAGGGTAAGCATGCACACAGTGCACTTACATACATATATATGTATATATGTATATGTATATGTATATATATGTATATATATATGTATATATATATATGCAGCCAAAACACTCATACACATAAATAAAAATAAAATAAAATAAAAAATTAAAGAGTATGATATAAAATTTTTAGTGTATACAAGTTAGACTACATATTATTGGAGAAGAGTAGAGAAGAGAACTACTGGAGAGCCTTAAAGCAGAAATAACTTGTTTCAGACAGTGGACTTGAAACAACAAGTGACCAATTCACTACAAAGAGTTAAAGGTAAGGTAGTGTGTGGCCTGGCATGGTGGCTCATGCCTTTAATCCCAGCACTTAGGAAGCAGAGACAGGTGGATCTCTGTGAGTTCAAGGCTAGCCTGGTCTACATACTAAATTCCAGGACAGCTGGGCTACAGGGAGACCCTGTCTCAAAAAGACAAAAAAAAAGGGGGGGGGGCAGTGTGATGAGACCAGGAAGCATGGCAGAGTGAAGTACTGTAGGCTGTGAGAGCAAATGAATCATCTTTGCAGAACAGAGCAAAAAGCAAACAACAACAGCATTTATCCCTGTGTTTACCATCTCTTGCTGTTGGGGCTCACTGTGCTCTCTTCAGAAGATGAAAAAGTTGTGACCAACTGTCACCACCTGTCATGTTTGTGATGATTTTGAGTCCTTGGTCATTTATCTGTCTTTGCTCTTAACAGACTGGAAAGAGGGTAGAGAACAGGTAAGCATGTACACTTGCATCATTCCTAGAATAAACTCTTCAAGAGAAGAAGGGCACCTGCATCTGTAAAGTTTGCATGTCATGTCTAAAACTGAGCAAATAAATGCTATGTAATGTTTGGAGTCATTCTGGGATTCAAATTGACTGCGGCTTCCTACTTTATTCTAATAGAGATAGCATTTCTACTCAGTGCTATCCACACCAGAGGTTAGCAGTATGAGCTTGCTGCTTCTCATTTGCATGTGGTTTGGAGCAATTTCTAAAAATACATTCCTCCTGCTGGGCATGGTGGCACATGCCTGTGTGCCAGCACTTGAAAGAAAAGCAGGGGGAATGCCACTAGTCTGTGGTCAGGCTTATCTACACAGCAAGTTCTGGGCTGCCCAAGGAAATGTAAGAAATACAAATGTGTGTGTGTGTCTCCACCTAATACCTAAAAAGCCATTCTGTAACTCTAGAAGACCATGCTGTTTAAATATACTTTCTTTTTAACTGATTTTTTTTAGACAGGGTTTCACTACATGGTCCAAGTTCTTCTCAAACACAATTCTCCCTCCTGTGTGCTGAGATTATAGGCATACACTACCACAGTTGGTTATATATACTTTTTTAAACAGAAAAGTCAAAGAAAAGAGCCTGGCCCCTTTAAAAACCAGATGTATGACTGGGAGTAGGAAGCTGCTAGTGCTGTTAATGGTTAACTCAGGACCAGCTGCAAAGCAGAACTTTACACTACCCTTTAGCTTCAAACTGTACTTACAGGGGTTTTCTGAAGGGACTCATTTAGCTTTTCTCTCCTGCTTTCTACAAGCTGTTGTTTCCTCTTTCTCTGTTGTTGTTGTTGTTTTTAAGGAAATAAAAAATAAAGGAACTAGGAAGTTTGGCAAGAGCAGGATATACCATTGAGCCAAGAGAAGTGGTTAAAGGAAGAAAACTAACTGCAGAGATCTATGTACATAGAATTAAGCCTTTTATACTCAAATACTGAAATAGGGCTTTATAGATGTTTATAGATATTTATGGATTGGATAAAACAGAAAATGTCATTTTAGTTTGTTAAATTTGATTAACTGTACTTCAAGACTAAGAAATGCAGCTGGGCTCAAAGTGAAAATTTTCTCAGGCTGTCAGTGTTTTTTTTTTTTTTATTTTATTTTTTCGTATGTGTATCAATGTATGTCGCCTACAGGTTTGTGCACCCTTCTGTGCACATGCCGCGGCAGGTCATAAGAGGGTGTCGGATTCCCCTGGAATGCAGTTCTCCTGGAATTGGAGTTTCCGCAGTTCTTGGCCAGCCATGTGGGGTGGGATCAAACCCAGGTCCCTCTGTAGAAGAAGCAGTCGTGCTCTTAACACCTAGGCCATCTCTCCAGTCCCCTGCAGTGTTCATTTAAGGACCAACAGTTTTTAGGAAGCCCAGTAGGTGTTTTTCAAATGATACTTTGTCGTGTGATTAAACATGATACAGGTACCGACTGCCTCCTCAGCCTTGGCCTTTGGCCTAACAAGTATCTAGGAGGCACTGGGAGCGCTCTTCTCTCTCTCTCTCTCTCTCTCTCTCTCTCTCTCTAAAACAAAAAACCCCACTCCATTTCATTAAAATGGATTTCCATGATATTGATGATATGCAGCACCACTGAGACATGAAATAGAACTAAAAAAAAAAAACTTTCTGGAATAAAGACTATTTAATAGGAATGAATTGGGGGGGGGGAGAGTTCCAAAGGAAGAGATAGAACAAATGGTTTGATTGGGGGGTGGGGGGGTGGGAAGAGTTCCAAAGGAAGATAGAACAAACGGTTTGAAAGTCGGGCGTGGTAGCACACATCTTTAATCCCAGCACTCAGGAGGCAGAGACAGGTGGATCTCTTTGAGTTCAAGACCAGCCCAGTCTACATAATGAGTTCCAGCCAGCTGGGGCTGCAGGGAGACCCTGTCTCAGAAGAATCCCCCCGAAATGGTTTGAAAAGTCCTAGATTAATTTTGAAAACATTTTCTAGGTAAAAGTTCTTTTAAAAGCCTTTGCTATTTTTCCGATGCTGGTTAAAAAAATGCAGTTGCTATAGATTAAAAAAAGACAAATATATAGCATCCCTGACATAGCATCACTTAGATAAGATCGAGATTTAGTAAAATTTCTAGATGAATTATTAACTAAAACCAATATGGATTCAGATGTCTGTTTAATAATCTTGAATTTTATTCCAGGGTACAGCTTAGCGAGACTACTTGCTTGGCTTGTACAATGTCCAGAGTTCCATCTCTAGCACTGTAGATAGTAACTCTGAATTTAAATCACCTTGCATTTTAGAATTTTTAGGAAGACTGCATCTTAAATTAGAAAATAAAGGACTAAGATTTTTAGGTAATTTGAGATTGTTTACTGTCAAAAATTTATGGCAGATATGTTGTTGCTGTTGTCGTTGTTGTTTTATGTATGAATGTACTGTCTGCATGTAGGTTTGTGCACCCGTGTCATGTAACACCACGGAGGTCAGAAGAAAAGGGCATCAGATTCCCCTGGAACTGGAGTTAAAGACGGTTCTCAGCTGCCATGTGGGTGCTGGGGATCGAACCCAGGTCCTCTGCAAGAGCAGTCAGTGCTCTTAACCACTAGGCCATCTCTCCAGCCCCTATGCCAGATATTTTGAAAGTTACCCAAAACAAAATGAGTGCACTTGTTCACACCTATAACCCAAGCACTCAGGAGGCTGAGGCAGTAGGATCTCAATTTCTAGGGCAGCCTGGGCTATGTAGTAAGACCATGTTTCAGAAAAGGAAAAAAGCATTCTAGTTCTTCACGAACAATGAAGGGTGTTTAATCTGTTGAACTATTTAAATTCTTATTGATCCCATCTAACTCTAATTTTGATTTGTTAAAGTTTTTGTCTTAGGGTTCATTCTGGAACATCAGACTCACCATTCTTGGATGCCTGGTTCCTAGCTAGTATAAACAAACAGAATGGGCATTACTTTAGTGGAGTACTCCAAACATACAAAACAATTGCAAAGATTTTGCAGAGAGGGAGATCTGCTGTGATCTAGGTATTATGTGTTTTCACATTTTGGATTTATTAAGAGAAGGAAGAGAAGAGCCGGAGAAATGGCTCAGCAGTTAAGAGCACTGGCTGCTCTTGCAGAGGACTTGAGTTCAATACCCAGCATCCACATGGCAGCTATCAATCACCTATTAACTCCAGCTCCAGAAGATCTGACACCCTCTTCTGACCTCTGTGGGCATTCCATGACATGGGTACATTTACATACATGTGGGCAATACATTCATACACATAAAATAAAAAATAGTACATAAAAATGTTTTTAGAGAAGGAAGAGGAATATACTCTATAGATTCATTTTGGATCTGGTGGTAAAGTCACCTATTGACTAAACCAATGGGTGTGGGTTATGGAGTCTTTAACAAATAGTAGGAATCACACAAATTTGGAAAAAGTCCAAAGTGAATAAAGGCATTGAACAAAAAGCTTAAATTTTAAACGTTTAAGATAGGCTTCGTTGTAAAGTAGAAAAGGATAAAATCAGAAAGCACTAGAATCTTGGGTTAATGACAATTTTACTTATCTGATGATCCTGACACTAATATCAACAAGCCAGATATGATATTAACCCTCAAAATTAGTTCTATTTATCTTTTAATCATTCAAGAGTCATACATACTGTATATTAAAATATTAGTTTAAAATTTTCCCAATTTTGAGAAAAATAAAGAAATCAGGACATTTGTTTTTAGTTTTTGTGTGTGTGAGGCAAGGATTCACTATGTACCCCTGGCTGGTCTAGAACTTGCTATATGTAGATTAGGCTAGCCTTGAAATCACAGAGATCTGCCCAGCTCCACCCTCCAGTTGCTTGGATCAAAGGCATGCAGCACCATCCCCAGCAGGCCATTACTCATTAATTCTTTTTTTTTTTTTTTTTACCAGGCTGGCCTTGAACTCACAGAGATCTGCCTGCCTCTGCCTCCCAAGTGCTAGGATTAAAGGCATGCGCCACCATCCTGGGATAGTCATTAATTCTTATTGAGTGAGCTGTTTCTTCTTTTATTGCTGGTTTAAGTTTAGTTTAGTTTGAGTCTCAATCTGTAGCCCAGGCTGGCCTTGAATTTGTGGTCCTCCTATCTCAGCTTCCTAAGTGCCAAGACTAGACGCACTTGCTACTTTAATTTTTTAGGACATTTTTGTTTTTTCAACTGTAACTTTGTACCCACTGAATAGTAACTACTCCTCCTCTCTCCTTTCCAACCCCTATCCAATCCACTCTGGAAGCCACCATTTTTACATCTCCACCAATTTATAGATGTTTTTAAATGTGTATGTGTGTGTGTGTGTGTGTGTATTTGAACATGCCCCCCCACACACAAGCATGTAGAGGCAACAGGAAAACACTGAGTTCTGGTGATCAACTCAGGTCGTTTATTATGATTGTGTAGTAAGCACCTTTTCTCACTGAGCCATCTCAACAGACCTCATTTATTCATCTTTAAGTTGCTCTAATTTGAATCTAATCTAGCTCTTAGTAACTTCTTTCTCTCTAAAATTAAGATAAAATTTTTATCGACTTGGAGACAGGGATGAATGGGGGGGGTTACATGTTAAAGAGCAAAGAAAAATCCCTGAAAAATCGAGAGAATTATTAAAATGTAAAGTCATCATACATGGAATTAGTGGGCCTTGTATTTCGGCAGTACAACAAGCCTATAAACCCAACATGCATTCCAGGCATGTGCTTGGTAGGGGTCTGCAGCAATGAACAGGAGATGGCGACATCCTAATGCGGACATCTATTCTCCCTTACCTGTTTTTTCTTTAGCATTTCCTCCAGTAAATGATACTTCCCCCAAAACTCCCCAATGTATTTTTGTAGATAAATCCACAGTTTTCACCAGACTTTCTCATACTTACATTGAATATATTATACAAATACAAGGGCAGGACTAAACTACACTACTGTATTCATTATAATTTAAGTTAAAATTAAATTATTTTAAAATCTTATAGATTCCTTTCTCCCCTACAAATCTTAAATCTTTTAGAGGTTAAGACCTACTTTTTAGAGATAATTTTATGACAGAGAAAACCATGCATCATTTCTAAAAATTACTGCTGAAATAGCTATAAATATTTATTTTTGGCTGAACATAATTTGGGACACATGACTGACTTGTTCTGCCTTGCTTTTAAAGCAAGTCTGCTTTTTTCTTTTAATTAATTAGTTAACTGACTTTTGTTTTCTGAGGTAAAGCTTCATGTAGCCTAGCCTGGCCTTTAAACTCACTATGTACCCAAGGCTGGCCTTGAACTCCTAATCCTCTTGACTCCATTTCTCAAGTGCTGGGATATCAGGTATATACTACCACACTTGGCACCAATCTGGTTTAATCTATTTCTAAGTGACCCGTTTTCTAGATTTCTCAGGTATTAATCATGTCTTCCCTTCCTACCAAGGTCTTATAGTTGTGGACTATTTTCTTTTTCAAATTCCTTAAAAAAAAAAAAAAACCAGCTTGTTTTGATGAGTGTTTCATAAATATATAATGTCATTATTAACGAGTCACAAGTAGCCAGAGAATAAAGATCCCGATTCTTCTCAAGTAGGAGAATGCTGGTGAATACTGCCTAAGTCATTAAACTAAAAAAAATGGGCAAATTTTCACTAACCTGAATAGTCAAATTGCAGCAGATGTTGAGATCTGAAGGAAAATAAATGCAAGGTTAGAAAAGCAAGAAAGCACAGACACCACTGAAAAATGCACGGACACGTGAAGGAGGTCATTGCTTACTAACCACACAAGAACTGAGCAATGCTAGAGCATTTCTAGAAGAGTTAACATATGAAGAGAAAACAATGTTTGGATCCTACAGCTAACACACAGGTTTTTAATATAATACAAATATAATACACTAAAGTTGGATTAAAGTTTCAACTGCTTAGATGGCCTTAAATACAGACTACAGAAATCCTGTCACTAGCCTCCCTCCACACACAGAATGTGCTGCCACCTCAAAGAGAACATCCTAGCATGCTAATCGTCCATTAGAGAAACTGCATCTGTTCACACCTGAAATGCTCATGGCACACAACAAACAGGCACTTGGTATTTGTTGAATGAATGAATGCTTGAATCTATTTAAGTTGTAATTAGAGTAAGTCACACATAGGCAAAGACAAAAATAGTGACAGAATGGAAAACCTATTGTAAGCCTATTTCAAATCCATTCTAATGTAGAATAAAACCTGGCATCCTGTGGGCAAGGTTGAAACATCTCTGAGCCTTGGAGACTTTATCTATTATTGGCAAAAACAGTATTAGTTCTGCTTCCTGCAGAAAAGGTTACTACCAGAGGAGAATCAGAAAATTTAACTGTGAATTAAATTCATCTTGATTAAAAAACAATGTGCTATTTTTATTCTGTGAGGTATCAAAATGTTCTTATAATATCCAAGTTAACAACATATAGATAATTGGAAGAATAAAACAAAACAAAACCAAAACAAACAAAACAAAACAAAACAAAGGGTAGAAGAGGGCCCAGTGTGGTAACATATGCCTTTAACCCCAGCACTTGGGAGGCAGAGGCAGAGGAGGCAGTTCAGCGTCAGTTACAGGGTCAGGGTCAAGGGTCAAGGGTCAAGAAGCAGGGGCAGGGGCAGGGGCAGGGGCAGAGGCAGAGGCAGAGACTAAGGAATTAGTCTCCAGAGGATGAACTTGTACCAAAGGACAATACAAATGGGATACCAAAGGAATACAAATGCTTGACCAGATAACACTTAACATATATGACAGAATGCATAAAGTTTGAATAGGGTTGCTATTGTAGGAAATGCACAAAAATGCAGTAAAATATTAAAGAAAAAAATGTACAAAATGAATAATGAAAAAAAAAAACAGAAAAAAGGAAAAAGCAGCAATACAATTCCTAGCCAGTATACAACAACCTTTAGTTTAAAAGGATTCTGCTAGGCAAGCAAGATTGCTCAGCAGGTAAAAGAACTTGCCTGATGGCTTGAGTATGATCCCTGGAACCCATGTGACAGTGGAAGAACAGAACCAAATCCCAAAAGTTGCCCTCTGACCTCCACTCATGACCCAGGGTGCACGTATGCAGTGGATACACACCCCCACAGTAATAATAGATAAATGAAAAATAAAATAAGAAGCCTACTACTGTAAGCCTTGCCTTCTCTGGGAAAATCTGTCACACAATAATAACCTGAGTTCTGAATATACCCAGGAAAGAAGAGCAATGCGACTGCCACCAGCAGCGCTGAAAACTGGGCTCTTGTCAGAGTGGAAAAGCATCGTGACTGAGACAGCCAGGAGTCGATGGAAGGACAAGTCCATTCCTCTAATGATCCCATTTTTTTTTTTTTTTTTGAGACAGGGTCTCCCTGTAGCTATGGCTGTCTTGGAACTCACTCTGTAGACCAGGCTGGCCTTGAACTCACAGAGATCCACCTGCCTCTGTCTCCAAAGTGCTAGGATTAAAGGTGTGCGCTACCACGCCCGGCAATAATCCCATTTTAACAATGACACATCTACAGTTTCAGCTATGTAAGGTTCTGTTTTTTCCCCAAAGATACTCTTGGACATTACACTTGGTTTCATCACTTTTATGAACTCTGAGCAAGCAGTTTATAGCTTTCTGTACCTTAGTTCCTTTTCTTATCTTAAACAGCAGCAGCTGCAGGCTGTAATTATATCACTTGTACAACTGTTTTCACTCCTACATTATTATTACACATTTCCTGCAGCAATTTAAATACCTTTTTTAAAAGCTGCAGTCTTACCAAGTGCTGGAGAGGTTGTGGGGAAAGAGGAACACTCGTCCACTGCTTGTGGGAATGTAAACTTGTACAGCCACTATGGAAAGCAGTATGGAGAACCCTTGGAAGACTTGAAATGAATGTGCCACCTGACCCAGCCATACCACTCCTGGGCACAAGACTCATCTTACCACAGAGACACATGCACAGCCATGTTTATAGCAGCTCTCTTCACAATAGCAAGGAGCTGGAACCAACCCAAGTGCCCCTCAACTGATGAGTAGATAGAGAAAATGTGGTACATCTACACAATGGCGTTCTATGCAGTAGTAAAGAAAGAGGACATCATGAATTTTGCAGGTAACTGGCTGGAGCTAGAAGATATCATGTTGAGTGAAGTAACACAGTTCCAGACAAACAAACAACAAATGGTGTCCCTCATCTGTGGAGGCTAGCACCAATTACCTAATTGTATGGCAAACTGAGCAACGTCAATGTGATCTGAAAACAACTGTGCTCTTATATGGTGAATCCCTTAAAATATAATAAAACTAAAAAAAAAAAAACTGTCTTTAACTCCAGTTCTAGGGGAATCTGACACCCTCTTCTGACCTCCGCAGCATTGCACGACATAGGTGCACAAGCCTACATGCAGACAGTACATTCATACACATAAAAAATAAATAAAATAAAAAAAAAAAATAAAAGCTGCAGTCTTAGCGGGGCATGGTGGCGCATGCCTAAAAGCTACTAAACACAATGCATTTGAGAGTGGAAGAAACAAGTGCTAAATTGCTGAGTCTCAGGGTGGGGAGTAGTGGGGAAATGTGACAGCAAATGAAACTAAACTGCCATCCTCATATGCAGGGAAGTCTAGTTCGTAAGAGTAAGAAAAGTCACAAAACCACTGCTATTCTTGGGCATCTACTAATCATCTGACTGACATGGCCCTGTATTCAGTGTTTATTTGTTAAGCGCTGAATGAATATCATTATGACATGAATATAGAGTTTAAAGATCAAAATTGTAAAACTACAAATACTACTTGTGTCACTTTAGACTTATTCATAACATATCTAAGCATTCAATAACTATTTGGCACCTACTCTGTGCTTACTAGGTACTGCACTATATGCTTGAGATTTATCAACAAACAGAAAACCAAGATCCCTTCACCTTATAGGTTTTACATTCTAGCAAAATAAACAGACATGCAATTATAATAATACATGAATTAAAATAAGAAGGTACCAAATGCTATGAAAAAAAAAAAAGGACAAGAGACTTTGGAATGCAGGGAGAGGTAAAAAGTTTTAACCTGTGGCCATGTTAAAATAGAATTAGTGGCAGTTTACTGACTTACACAAATTTAAGTACAATGAAGGTCAATGGCAAAAGCCGGGTAAGCAAGGGAGACAGGTTAGAAGAGATCCCAGAGGCAGGAGAAGTAATCATGGAGGACCTGGCAAACCACTCTAAGAATGTAAATTTTTTTCCCTTTTAATATTGCAAATCAAGGCAGCGTGGTAGCCCATGCCTTTAATCCCAGCACTTGGGAGGCAGAGGGAGGCAGATCTCTGTGAGTTCAAGGCCAGTGTGATCTACAGAGATCAGGATAGATGAGGCTAAGGGATACCCTGTCTCAAAAGACCAAAATTAAATAAATAAATAAATAAATAAATAACATAACAAACAAAAAGTGAATAAATTTTAGGCACACTTAGGCAGGAAGATCTTTGTGAGTTCAAGGCCAGCCTGGTCTACAGAGTGAGTTCCAGGACAGCTGGGGCTACAGGGAGACCCTGTCTTGAAAAGACTGAAAAAAAATTTTTTTAGGCATACTAATACTGTTCCTTCAAGGTCAAATAGTAAAGAACTTTTGATCAAATCACTAATTTAAACCTAATTTAATCCTAAAAACCAATTCATCAGAAACTAACTTCTAATAAACTTTCTATAAAATAAACTGTAGGAATATGAAGTATAACACATTAGCAAGAACCTTCCAAGGTTACTCCTACAACTGTTACCCTCATGTACACTGAAAGCATATAATTCTATCATATGACATCTGAGATCCACTCACAAAGCTTCTACTAGCATTCTAATATGAAAAGCAGAGCCAGGCTAACTTCAGTACAACTGTAACCCAATGCCTACAAAACAAAAACAGATTTGAGTGGTAGTTTATTGCCTTATACAAATTCAACTTGGCAACCATGTCAAAGGAATTAGAACATTTCAGGGTATATGTAACAAACTGAACACTTTTATTTTTTGTTTACTTATTTTTTTTTGTCTTTTCAAGACAGGGTCTCCTTGTAGCCCCAGCTATCCTGGAACTCACTCTGTAGACCAGGCTGGCCTTGAACTTACAAAGATCTGCCTGCCTCTGCCTCCCAAGTGCTAGGATTAAAGGTGTGCACCACCACGCCCGGCTCAACTGAACACTTTTAAAATAAGAATGCAAGAGCAATCTGTATATTATATATCAACTCAACCACTAGGTGAAAACACTGATGGAATTGCAGGGCAAGTTCGAAGGCTCGAAGGGTAAGGACGCTAGCAGCCAAGTATGGCAGCCTGAGTGTGATGCCCAGAATCCACATGACAGAAGGAAAGAACTGACTTACACAAGTTGTTCTGACCTCCACATGCAGGTGGCCTGGGCCAGTGTTGGTCCTGATGAGAGTGACACATGGTCATAATCTAGATCTACTATGAAAGAACAGCCCAGAAGTTCTGAACCGGATCAGGGGTATGAAGTCCAAGAGTAAGGATCATCCTGAGGTTTGGGGTCTGACTTTCTGGAAGGATGGAACTGCCGTCTCCTGAGAGAAGGTGAGCTAGGGCAGAGCAAGTTTGGGGAAGTAAGATTGGTACTTCAGGGATTACGTGCTCTGTCTGAAATAACCAAAAGGCATACAAATGGAGATATTTAAGTAAACAGACACAGAACTTGTGGAAAATTCAAGGAGGCCTGGTCAGAAATACTGAAGTCACTGCCCATACATCATGTTTGAACTCAGGATACTGGATGAAATTTCCAATGGACACAGAGATTAAAAAAAAAAACAACTAAAAGTATGCAAATATTTTGGGATGGATGGGGAGAAGAAGCCCAGCAAAGAAACTTTGATGGAACGATGGGGCTATTAGGAGGAAGCTCCTGGAAGTTAGTGAAGGGCAAGGAAGAGCCATGTGAGGTTAACTCAGAAAACAGCCCTCAACTAAAGGAGGCAATCAAGCCGGGTGTGGTGGCGCACACCTTTAACCCCAGCAATCCCAGCACTTGGGAGGCAGAGGCAGGTGGATCTCTGTGAGTTCAAGGCCAGCCTGGTCTACATAGAGGGTTCCAGGAGAGCTGGGGCTACGGGGAGACCCTGTCTTGAAAAGACCAAAAATAAATAAATAAATAAATAAATAAATAAATAAATAAATAAATAAAGCAATCAACAAAAACTGAAGCAGCTGCTACTGGGAAGGGTTGTTTAGACAGCAGCACCTTACCTAAATTGATCCATGAGATGCACGACTCTAGAACAACATTATAAGCGAACAGACCTAGGAGAGGAGAGGGACCACTGGATTCTTCCTTTAAAAAAATGTTTGTTTTGTATGAATGTATGCTATGTGTGCGGATGCCTGCAGAAACAATCAGGGATTAGAGGTGGGTTGTAAACTACCTGACAAGGGTACTAGGAAATGAACTCAGGTCCTCTCAAAGACCAGGAAGAGCTCTTAACTGCTGAGCCAGGTATCCAGTCCTTATTTTCCTTCAAAAAGTCAACTGCAAACCAGTCATGGTGGCACACACCTTGTAATCCCTGCACGTGAGTGGTGGAGACAGTGGGATCTCAGAGGTTCAAGGTCTTCCTTGGCTACAATGCAAGTTTGAGTCCAGCTTAGTCTCTCTCTCTCTCTCTCTCTCTCTCTCTCTCTCTCTCTCTCTGTCAATTGAAAAAAAAAAAACTTCAACCTTACTTTGATAACAAGTACATACATCATCTCTCAACTCGGCAACAGTGCAATTAAATCTTAGTATTAACAGGGCCATGAGAGTGCTTCATTATCCTTCTGAAGTCTCAAAGAAAACTGAATTTAGGGGCTGGAGAGATGGCCTAGCTGTTGGGAGCATCGACTGCTCTTGCAGAGGACCCGAGTTCAATCCCCAGCACCCACATGGCGGCTAAGAACCGTCTGTAACTCCAGTTCCAGGAGAACTCCAGTTCCAGGGGAATCCAAGACCCTCTTCTGACCTCCGCGGCATTGCACGACACAGGTGCACAGATCTACATGCAGACAGTACATTCATACACATACAAAAAATTTAAAAAATTAAAAAAAAAAACTGAATTTAGTTGATCAGATTCAGTTGTAACATAAGCGTCATCTTCAAGGCCCAGCTCTAATGCCTTTTCTAACTGCCTCACCAAATAGAACTCATCTTTCTCCTGTGGAAGTTTTTAATACTAAAAAATAAAAAAAAACTTCTCTGTCTCTGTCTCTGTCTGTCTCTCTCTCTCTCTCTCTCTTGTGCGCACGCATGCGCGCATGTGTATGTGTGTGTGTGTGTGTGTGTGTGTGTGTGTGTGTGTGTGTACAAGTATATGTGGAAGCCAGAAGAAAGTGATCCTGGAGCTGGAATTACAGGCAACTGTGAGCTGTCTCATGTTGGGGTGATGGAAAATGAACTCCCACTCTCTGCAAGAGCAGCAACTACATTCATTCTTTTTTTTTTTTTTTTGGTCTTCTTGAGAACAGGTCTTCCTGTATGCCCCAGCTGTCCTGGAATTCACTTTGGTAGACCAGGCTGGCCTTGGAAACTCGCAAAGATCCCGCCTGCCTCTACCTCAAGTGCTTACATGGAGGCACCACATCGCTCCTCCAGCCTGTGAATCACCTATTACGCCTTACTTCTAAAATCTACTCAGCTCAAAGTAGCTTGGGAGTTGGGGCCTTGAGTCGGTGGCGGGACTCGGGCCGCTGGGTGTCTCATTGTATGGGTCCGGAGAGGGCTTCCGCGCTCTAGTGCGGCTGCTGCGTTGGGCAGGTATATTTTTACTCCTTCCTCATTGTTAAGTCTACTCTGGGGAGCGTAGCTTGGGTTGTTGGGGCCTTGAGGGCGGACCGGGCGCTGGGCCAGAGCGGTCGGCAGATCCGGCGGCCAGGGCGTGCTGCGCCTTTGGGCGAGGATACCAGAAGCCCCTTGGCGAGTAGCTTGCGGGAGTTGGGGCCTTGAGGGGCCGCGACCGCGGGCGCTGGGGCCAAGGGTCCGGAGAGTGCCGGCGCCAGGGGCGGCCTGCGCCTTTGTAGCAGCTGGCGGGGCGCGGTGCTAGAGTCAGGCAACCAAACCCGCCCCCCCCCACCCCCGCCCCCCCATACCACCCTGCCCCCCCGTTGGAGAACCTTCAGAACAAGAGAAGAGTGCTTTGGCTTCCAATACCTATATAGCAACAAAATATGAAAAGCGACAAACAAGTCAACACTACCATAAACAGGAGGGGAAGGGAAGCAACCAACAACAACAACAAAAAAGCTTAGTCTGAAAGGAGAAAAGCACACACCGGCTCCGCTATTTGTGATGAAACCACAAAAGGAAGCCCCACATGCCAGGGACACAGACAGAAACAGGGACAAAAACATGGGAAAGACACAGGATAATCCTCACAATGCTCTAACCCAAACCTGTAGAGACCAGCTCACAACTGGGAACCCCTTGGAGGAGAGACAAGGTACACAGAATCTTAGAGAAATAATTGCAGACCTATGCACGCACGACACCTTCAAGAACAAAAGAGGAATTCAGAGAACTAAGAGAAGAGAATGAAAAACTCAAAAGGGACCTAAGAGGGAGACAATACAAACATCAGAAAGAACTAAAGGAACAGATTGACAAACTCCGGAAAGAACTAGAGTGAGAAAAAAAATAAAGAATATAGAGAGACTCCAAAGAGAGAATGAAATAAAACTCAATAAAGGTACCTAGAGGGTACAATGTACAAACTTCAAGAAGAACTAAAAGGAACAGACCAACAAACTCCAGAAAGAACTGAAGGGGAGAAAAAAAACAAACTCGAAAGGAAGTAGAACACTGAAAAAGGAAGCCAAACCAACGAAGTAAGGAGCAACCAAGAAGAGATTGAGAAGCACCAAGAAGAGATTGAGGACGCTCAAAAAGGAAATGGAAGTGACTAAAGAAACAAACCAGGATGAAAAGAAAAAGTAATTAGAAGACATCATTCAATAAAGAAGAAAGGAAAGGAAAAAGCCTCAGAAGTAGAATGGAGAGAAGCCAGAACAATGATATCCAGATCTGGAAGATAACAAGAAGCAATTAAAGCTCAAATGAATAGACGATGAGACATTTAAAAATACAAACAAACGTGGAACAACCCGGAAAAATGAGACCACTATGAGATATAAAGGTCAACTGCCCGTATCAATAGAATAGAGGAAGGAGAGAATTCAAGAGAATGTATTGATCAGATCTTCAACAGAAGCATACGATGAAAACTTCCCCAAACTACAAAATAGACCAAACACCCATCAAATACAAGAACATCGATAGGACCCCAAACAGACCAAGATCAGAAAAGAATACAAAACGCGCAACAAAACCCGCGCGCATATTATCATAGGTAAATTCAGGATGCCCAAAATAAAGACCAAATTGCTGAGGGCTATCAAAAAGAAACAAGTCACATACAGAAGCGTAAACCCATCAAGAATTAACAACTGACTTCTCAACGAGTCTCATCGGCTCAAACCATGAAAGCAAGAAAACATGGTGAGCAAAGCATTCCCAGTGTTAGCGGGACTGAGGTACGGATGGCCAACGGCCAAAGTACTTTACGCACACAAAAATGGTCGACTATACTTGAAAGGAGAGAGAAAAGTCTTCCATGACATAAACAAGATGAAATGGATACATGTTGGAAAACCAACGTCTTCCATAAATACTTGAAGCAATTCAAAGGGTAGAAGAGAGGAGCAACATCCTCAATCACCTAGGAAAAGAATCTAATAAACATAACCATAGGAGAAACAAAATCAGAGGGTAGGAAGCCCAACATGATAATACAAGCAGCGACAAGAAGCACTACTTCCCTTCAGTTATAACCTTAAGTGATTAATGGGCTAAACTCCCAATCAAAAAGGCATACCGACTGGGCAAGATGGACATTGAACGGTAAACAAAACCCAATCATATATGCTGTCTTACAACGAAACCCATCTCGATTGCAGTGATAGAACCAATCTTAGGTGAAGGATGGAAAAGTATTCCAAGCAAAGGTACCAAAAAGAAACAGCTGTGTGGCTATCTAGAAGATCAGACAAAATAGACGTCCAAAGTCAGAAGCAAAAGAATCAAAAAGAGACAAAGGAGGGCCACTACATCTTTATTTAAAGGGAACAATTGGGACATGAAGACGTATTTACCATTCAATGATAAATATAAATGCACCAAACACCGGTGCAGCCAAACTTTATAAAGACAATTCTTCAGGATCTCAAGGCACAGATTAACCAGAACACACTAATACACTAGGGACTTCAATACGTTTTTCTTGCCGCTCCCTATACTTCACAGCATGATCACTCGTCTCCTTACTCTCTAGACCCGCGTTCTTCCAAGTTCTCTCACTATGTCTGGATGGACACTCACTTATGATACCATATATCCTCGGATTGTCCTAGCAGGAGCACAACTATCAGCGAGATACTATAATACATTGAGTTACAAATATAACGATTATCTCGGTGAAGGCGAGGTTTGCGCCACCCATCATGGAAGCGAGAGAGCAATACTATGTTACCAGAATAATTTGCCTCACTTTTCTGAGTCTTTGGTCCTTCATTTGAGGCTAAGACTTTTTTCCGGAGGCGGAGAACGATCTCTTATGACGAGAGGGCACATCAGGGGTTTCCCCTACCTTGTAGCCCCTCAGCCACCTAGCTGTCTCATGGAACTAACACACTTCTCTTCTGTAGATCAGTTGTTCCTTGGCACAACTATAGACCAAGGTATCACACTAACCCTGGGACACCCTGATCCCTGACCACGACCCACCAGACTATACTAACAAACATATGCATGGCCAACAAAGTATTCCTAGGGAGAAAATAATTCATCTGAGACATTTTTTTCATTAATTATATTCTTAGATCATGAACAGATGGAAAATTGACATAATAGCAGACTCATAAAAACATCACATAATAAAAGTCAATTCAGTATCATACCAGATTTCACGATAATATGAATAAAGCCACCTACAATCGCTCATGGATACATCATGCGTAACAGATCTATATTTACTTTATACATACCTGACGTGTGGCAACTGAGGTGGAAATTTTGGGACGTTGAAGCTTCAAGGAGATATGATTACATGGAGATTAATAATAAAAGGAAATGTAATTTATAAAAAAAACATTTTTCCTGGATATGATTATGACAATTGAATTATTTAATTATGTACTATAGACACAGCAATAATCGTTATGCGCACCAATTTCTTAAAAAGACATTCGCTCATTAGTCATGGTGCAGGAGTACACAGTTTTAATTGGATCCTATAATGCCAAGCACTAGGATATAAAGGAGTAACACAGGAGAAGAGACAGCGTAAGTGTGAATCGACCATAAACATCTTTGCAGCGTAAAACAATACTTGAGAAGCAGACAAACAAATGTAACCTCGCGATGTTACTCACTCGGAGCAATACTCGCGAAAGTAGAAATTTAAACAACGATTTGCGAGTACTAGCGAGAGATCTGATGCAAATAAACGAACACCCAAAGTAGCAACATAGCACTAAAGGCAACAATTAGACAATCTACCTGCATATTACAAAACTGCTGGCGTATTCTGTCCATTCGCATGACGAACTAAACAAGCACAAACGATCAGTACCTACTAGCCCAGTTAATTGCCAAATAGACATAGTAGGTAGTAAAGACAAACATCCACAAATCAACAGTAATATCAGGTGACTGAAAGGGGAAACATACAACAGACAATGTAACAAAAAGTCCAGACAATCATAGGAGCGGATTCTACTCTCTGGGATACTTATGAGAAAAATATTGATACTCCTACAGTGATAGTTTGAAAATACTAAATATATATAGAAATGGATGAACTGACTGCCTAGCCAGTCTGTAGAGGGTTCTGGGTCACGGCTTAAGCTCAACTAGACGAAGAGATCTCGCGACAGGCAGCTAATCTGGGGGTGGAAAACAGAGTGCTCGCTAGATATGGATCCACCAAAGGTGGAAGGAAGATTGGCGACCAGGAGAGGGCTACTGGGAGCTACGTGTAGAATAGACGTTTAGGGTAGCTTCTTCCAACAAAAACAGAAAGTGACCCTAGGCTGCTCCCCAACAACAGCCGGGATTGGTTTCGACGGGCGGCAAGGGAATAATATTCGTATGATATAATGTCTTCGAAATAGGACCTTATAACAACAATCTACATACTTAAATCGTTAGCCCCACAACTGGAAAGGATAATCCCACAACCCGGAAGGATACTGGAATCTCCCCAGAATCTATCGCTATGGAGACAAGGCCCGAGATGTTACGCTAGCCTTTGGCAGCAGAGGGAATACTATACCTGGTTCGAGAAGGTAAACACCAGGGAATCAATGATACAACCAACAAGAGGAGGAAAACTATATTGACTAATCCCCCGTCTCCCCTAATGAGCATCTGCAAACAGATGTCAAAATTTTAAATAGGATACTGGCAAAATCGCATACAGACCCACTCAAGAAAATCATCATCCATATGATCAAGTTGGATTCAACCAGAGATCAAGGGATGGTTCAAACAACAAAATCAATACATCATAATTTACATATCAATGGACTGAAGGACAAAAACACACAATCATTTCAATTGGATATGCGGAGAAAGCGTTTGACAAATCCAGCATCCTTTCAATGTTTAAAGTCCTGGAGGGAATTGGCATAGATTGATCATTCTCAATGTGATCAAGGCCATATACAGGAAACCCACAGCCAATATCATTAAATGGGGATGACAGAAGCATTCCCTTTAATGGTAGGAACTCGGCAAGCGCCCCCTGTCAACCACTCCTCTTCAATATAGTGATGGGAAACCCTTGCAAGGAAAATAAGGCAAGAAAAGGAAAATTAAGGAGTTTCTAAATTGAAAAGAGGAATCAAACTTCTTTTTGCTGATGTTATGATCGTTTACTTAAGGGATGCTAAAAACTCCACCAGAAAACTCCTAGAAATGATTAACAGCTTCAGCAAAGTGGCAGGACACAAAATTAACTTAAAAAAAATCAATGGCCTCTCTTTACACCAAGAACAAGCAATTGGAGAAAGAATTCAAAGAGACCTTCCCACTCACAATAGCCTCAAAAACAATAAAATACCTACCTAACCAAAGACACCAAAGATCTCTGCAACAATTTTTTTTTTGTCTTTTCAAGACAGGGTCTCCCTGTAGCCCCAGCTGTCCTGGAACTCACTCTGTAGACCAGGCTGGCCTTGAACTCACAAAGATCTGCCTGCCTCTGCCTCCCGAGTGCTAGGATTAAAGGCGTGTGCCACCACGCCCAGCTACTTCACATTTATTAATGGAGGAAGGGGCACATGTACCACAGCACCTGTGTGGTCGCATGACAAAACCTGGAAGAGAGTCAGGTCTCTCCGTCCACCAGGTAGGTTCTGAAGATCAAACTCAGGTCATTATGCTTGGGAGCAAACAGCTTCACCAGCTGAGCCACCTTGCCAGCCTTACGCTATCATAAATTTTTGTGTGTGTGTTTTGACACTATCTCACTCTATAGTCCAGGATGATCTGGAACTCCCATGATCCTCTTGCCTTACAGACATATATCACACTTAGTTTTCTCTTAAGTTTTCCAAATTTCCATCTTTATATCAGAACCTAGGGTAGATACTATATGTGTATTTTCTCCAATTCTCTCTCTCTTTCTCTCTCCGTCTTTTTTGAGACAGGGTCTCCCTGTAGCCCCAGCTGGCCTGGACTATGTAGACCAGGCTGGCCTTGAACTCACAGAGATCCACCTGCCTCTGCTTCCTGAGTGCTAGGATTAAAGGCATGTACCACCATGCCTGGCCTAATTCTCTTTAAAAATTTTTTTAATTAAAAAAATTTTTTTTATTATTATTTATCTTTGTATGTGTATGAATGTACTGTCTGCATGCAGGTCTGTGCACCCGTGTCGTGCAATGCTGCGGAGGTCAGAAGAGGGTCTTGGATTCCCCTGGAACTGGAGTTCTCCTGGAATTGGAGTTACAGACGGTTCTTAGCCGCCATGTGGGTGCTGGGAATTTTTTAAATTTATGTTTATGAGTATATTGCCTGTATGCATGTAAGTACACCCATGGTGTAAGTATACCCATGCAATGGCATGGAGGTCAGAAGAAGGTGTCAGATCCACTGGAACTGAAGTTACAGACCATTGTTAGCCTCCATGTGGGTGCTAGGATTCAAACCTAGGTCCCTGTAAGAGCAGCCAGTGCTCTTAACCACTGAGCCATCTCTCTAGCCCCTCTCTGATTCTCTTTTTATATTTATTTTTATGTGTATGAATGGTTTGCCTGCATGCCCATGTATTCCAAAAGAGGGTGTCAGATCCCCTAGAACTGGAGTTACTGACAGCTGTTAGCCAGTGTGTGGGTGCTGGGAATCAAAGCCACATCCTCTGCAAGAACAGCTAGTGCTCTTAACTACCAAGCCATGTCTCCAGCCTCTTCTCTGATTCTCTTAATAACTCTGCCAAAGTAGAGTTATCCTAGAGGAAATAGGTTAAACACAGATTATGTAACTCATAGGGATAAAACCAAGATTCAAGTTAAACCCATGTTTAACTTCAAAACCTTCATCTTTAAGCCAGGATACAATACTACCTATTGTACAAAAGTACTACACTAATCATTATGTTATTAGCTGTATGACTTTAAACAAACTATTTAGTCTTCCAGTGCCTCAGTCATTTCATTCATAAAAAATGATAATATTTCACCAGGCATGGTACTGCACGCCTTTAATCCCAGCACTCATGAGGCAGAGGCAGGCAGATCTCTGTGAGCTCAAGGCCAGCCTGGTCTACATAGTGAGCTCCAGGCCAGCTAGGACTAAAGGGAGACCCCGTCTCAAAAATACCAAAAAAAAAATAAAAAAAGATATATTTCATTGTTGTGAAGAGAATGTATGCAAAAACACTTGTAAGCTGTAAAAGTTTTTATTTCTGTGAAATTTACTAAGCTTCATGATCCTTTAGAATAATTTCATATGCCACATGTCTGTTCCCTTCAACAGTTAATAAAGAGTTTAATATGAATTAATCATCATCTACTAATCTTTGGAGTAATTTGGGTCACTTCTTCATCCACAAAGGAAACTGAAGCCTCATTTTCCAAAATCTAAATTATAACAAAGTAGCCATTTCAGTACATACACCAAAGATAATTGAAATAGCCTGCTGGGACCTGGAGAGATGGCCCCCTGGTTAAGAACACTTGATGCTCTTATAGAGGACCCACACTGGATATCAGAACACACATCAGGTGGTTCACAACTGCCTATATAACTCCAGTTCCAGGGGATCCAAAGTCCTCTTCTACCCTTTGGAGGTACTTGCACATACATGGTGCACATTCATAGAATCAAGCACATAAAATAAAATAATCTTTAAATAGCCTGTGTAGCATTTAATTGGTGTTTTCTCTAAAATATAGCTTTCAGTGCCAGTGCAGTTTGAAAAGGAGAAAAATCACAAATGAAAAACATGAAGACATTTTGTAAGAGAACATGCCTGTACAAAGGAAGAGCAGAAAGCAAGCCGTGGGCTTATTGACTGAGCTAACAAGCTTTATTGTTCTGTAGCCCATCTGATGTAGGGCCTCTTTGTTATATGTAATATATACAGCATGGCCCAACTCATCCCCCACTTTAACTAAAATCCCGTTAACAAATGTATTCAATTTCCTTAGGCATACCAAGTTTTCCTCCAATAGAATGGAGATATCAGACAACATATCCAGGAAAGTGGCCCAATATATCATTAAATAGTACTGTACTAGATTTAGTACCCGGTTACGAGCTGTGGAGGGGACCCAACTTCTCTGTGTATTTAGTGACAGGTGATTCTTGGGAAATAACTCTGTTAATGGTCTATCTGTAAACCAGGGATTAATATATTTATTTTGTCTACTTTACAGGCTTATTGTGAAAGCCAAATGAAGTAATTAATGTACATAAAATTACCTCAAAAGTTATAAACCTATACCCAGAAATAATTAGACATTCATTTACCACTTGTCCTTTGATAAATGGCAAGCATTAGCAAAGCTGAGATGCTGATTTCTGAGTGTGTTCTCCTTTTACTATCAAATGGAATAAAAAATAACACCCCCCCCCCAAATCTGGGCTTAATGGTACACACCTGTAACTCAAGAGGCTGAGGCAGGAAGATTTGCAAAGGATACCTCGAGCTACATTGTGAGACTGTCTCACAAAAAGGGGCAGGTACCAGGCGTGGTGGCGCACACCTTTAATCCCAGCACTCATGAGGCAGAGGCAGGCGGATCTCTGTGAGTTCAATGCCAGCCTGGTCTACATAGTGAGCTCCAGGCCAGCTGGGACTAAAGAAAGACCCTGTCTCAAAAATACCCCCCAAAAGGGGGGTGGGGGCAGATAGACACACAATAAATGTTTTCTTGACTAAGAAACTATGACAGAGGTAGGTCTATAAAGTTGGTTCTTTCCCAATAGATTGATAGTTCAACAAAAACTAGATTGAACAGTTTTAGAGACAACTCCAAAAGAATGAAAAAGGAGTATCAGATCAGGTTATAGTCTCATACTAGGTCATATTACCCAGAACGAGTGCCAAGTGGCTCAAGGTACTGTGCCTAGTCTTTCCCATGGCTTCCTATTTGGCTCTGAGTTGCTTCTTCTACTTTCCTGGCAAGGGTAACAAGGACGACTGAGAAATCAAACTTACTCTCAGATTCAAGATATGCCAACCATCTCTCTTCATGTTTCCTTGGCTCAGTTACTTTCTGAACTGAGCACGGGAACCCACAAAGGGCTGATAGTGCATTTAGTTACTAGCTAATCCTCTGAGCTATGTTACTTCCACCAAAACTCTTAGCTAAAGAAAAATTGTGCAAATATCCATAAGTAGTCCATAAGCTTAAAAAGATCCAAGTTCACATACACATAATATACAAAAGAAAAAATTGAAGCTAATGCCATTTTTACCATTTATGTGGAACTATATTTTCTACTACAAACAGTAAGAAAAAAACCGTAATAAGCACATTTTGCCAAGGGTGAACACTGTGACACTGTTTATTCTTGTTTTAGTACATGCAGGCTGAATTTTGCCTTTGAAATTGAAGTAAACAATGCACACTGCTTGATCACTTAAACTTCTAATTTTCCAGGAAACCTTACACCTCTTCCCTCACTTAGAACTTGCTTATCATTTCTCCAATATTCCTCTGAATAGAATTCCTGTGTTCCCAGAAGTATCCCACAAGTAGATGTAATGTTTCTTTGTGTCAAAGCCACTGGATTTTAATTTTGTTAGCCACTTAATTTCCACTCTCATATGTTGAAAAATAATTTATCAATGTTGGCAAAGTCACTAGCTTTATCCCTGAGTAAGATTAGTAAGCCACTTCTCAAAAAAGTAACCTATCAAAATATCTTTTAAAAATTGTATTTCTGGGGCTAGAGGCATGGCTCAGTAGTTAAGAGTACTAACTGCTCTTGCAGAGGACCCAAGTTCGATTCCCAGAACCTACATGATGGCTAACAACTGTCTGTAACTCCAGTTCCAGGGGATCCAACACCCTCTCCTGACCTCCATGGGCACTGCATGACACAGGTGCACTTACACACATGCAGGCAATATACTTATAAACATAAAATAAAAACAATAAATAAAAATAATACTTGCTTAGTGGGGGCATACAGGGGGTGTATACCTGCCGAAGTGTGTATGTGGAAGCCAGAGGGTAACTTACAGGAGTCAGTTTTCTCTTTCTACCATGTGGGATCCCAGGATCACACACCGGTTGGAGGGCTTAGCAGCAAGCACCTTTACCTTATGAGCCACCTCTCAAACCTCAAATATCTTATTTTTTTATTATAATTAATTTTATTTATTTCGGTACGTGTATGAATGTACTGTCTGCATGAAAGTTTGTGCACCCGTGTCGTGCAATGCCTCGGAGGTCAGAAGAGGGTGTCGGATTCCCCTGGAACTGGAGTTCTCCTGGAACTGGAGTTTCACACGGTTCTTGGCCACCATGTGGGTGCTGGGGCTCAAACCCGGGTCCTCTGTAAGAGCGATTGGCACTCTTAACCGCTAGGCAGCCCCCAAATATCTTATTTTGGTATAACTGTTCCAAGATTTTAGTCTTCTTTTTTATTTTTTATTTATTTATTTATTTATTTATTTATTTATTTATTTATTTATTTTTGTCTTTTCGAGACAGGGTCTCCCCGTAGCCCCAGCTATCCTGGAATTCACTCTGTAGACCAGGCTGGTCTTGAACTCACAAAAATCCGCCTGCTTCTGCCTCCCAAGTGCTAGGATTAAAGGCGTGCACCACCACGCCCGGCTTAGTCTTCTTTTTTAAAAACTGTGTTTGGTTCTAGCGCTCAGGAGGCAGAGGCAGGTAGATCTTTGTGAGTTCAAGGCCAGCCTGGTCTACAGAGTGAGTTCCAGGACAGCTGGGGCTACAGGGAGACCCTGTCTCGAAAAGACAAAAACAATAAAAAGTGTTTGGGATTTTTTAAATTATTGAAACATACCATGAAACAGAGTCTTTGTTTAATGATCTGATAGGTGAACTTGTTCTTATTCTGAAAAATTTTGAATTTCAAATGTCCTGGGATTACAAACAAGATACTGTTTAAAGCTTATTTCAACCTGATTTGTCTTGCTCTTCTAGATCTCCCCCCATGACCTGTTGGTATTTATTATCAGCAGAACCAGACATATACTCACCAAGTGAACATAAGGCACAAAGTACCCAAACAGTGCAAGTGGTATTCCAGCTGCCCACACGGCATAAGCTGTCACTTTGAAGATGGCAAAATTGAAAAACTTTTTTGGAGGACTGAACTTTCTCCTGGAAAAGAAGGATAATCTGCTGCTTTCACTCTCTTTATCTTTGGCACTGGGAATAAGAGGTCGGTAAGTAAAGCCAGCCAGAAACAGAACAAACATGAAGATGGAGAGGACTCTCAGTGTGTTGGAGAAGCCCACACTGCTAGTCAGAACCTCTAAAAGCAAAGGCAGCAAAATCGTGAAGACGCTGCTGCCAGCAGTGACGATGCCATTCACCAGTCCAAGGCGCTTCTTGAAATAGTGTCCCAAAATGACCAAGGAAGGCTGGTATGCAAAGGAGCAGCCGCAGGCAAATATGATTCCATAGGTAATGTACAGAGGCTCGATGGACCTGTAAAAAGATGAAAAACATGGAAAGCAGCTTGTATTATTTGTATTGTGGTTGGAAGAATAAGATCTTATGGAGTAGAAGCAGATCTTAACATGTTTCCTGCAAATAAAAGCCAAACGCAGAGGAGGACTTAATAAATAAGAATATCTGAACCGTTAACATCATCAATGATTTTGCTCCTTTTTCCCTTCTATAGATTTCTGGAGCTACCCAGCACCAGGTAAGAACTGTGCTCTCCACAGCTCAGAACTAAAGACTGCTGCCAGGAAGGGCCTCAGTGAAATCAACAGTGACTAAACTAACAATACAACCTTGTCTCAATACTACTTTAAAATAGAATTTCTCTATGTAAACTCATTATTTGCATGGCCTTACCCCAGGGACTTACTAAGAAATGGAAAGGCTGTGTTTGATATTGTCTCCCAGGGTTACATCAAGAACATTTGCATAGAAGAACAGTTGTGCTTCATTTTTGCTGTCCTAAGGGCTGTCAACCAACCTTCGCCCGGGATTGTGTTGTTCCGAGTATTGTGCAAGATAACAAGAAATCACAATCTGATTGCAGAAAGGCTGAATCAAGTGTATTCACAAGTGACTCCAGTTTGTAAGCTTTAAGGCCACATGTCTCAAAAGAATAATAAAGAATAAGGGAATTTTTAATTTAGTCCAATAATTGCACATCTCTTAAGAATCCAAAAGACAATTTCATTCTTTGAAATAATTATGGTAGCGAGTAAAAGAAAACTAGTTAAAAGTTTTCTTTTCTTTTTGAAAACTTCAATTCAAAAGGCTATTATTTATCGGTAGCAAAGAAAATTTATTAGAAACTAAAACAGATAAAGCTGGTTAATAATTAAATTTTGCACAATAATGTGCATCTAGGAATATGCTGAGGTGATCGATCACAAGGAACTCCCATCTAATCAAATTAAGAGATGATGACAGTCCTCCCTCTGAGATGTCCTTCCCTGTGATTAATCCATAGCCAGCACCAGGTTCGAGAGTTATTTTTAGGCTTTCCCACCTTAATCCAACTTCATTCTGATCAGCGCTTATCAAATCTCCACTCTGAATTTGGTGGGGGAAATTTTTTTTAATTTTATTTATTATTTATTTATTTATTTATTTATTTATATGAATGTATTGTCTGCATGTAGGTCTGTGCACCCGTGTCGTGCAATGCTGCGGAGGTCAGAAGAGGGCATCGGATTCCCCTGGAACTGGAGTTCTCCTGGAATTGGAGTTACAGACGGTTCTCAGTCGCCATGTGGATGCTGGGGTTCGAACCCGGGTCCTCTGCAAGAGCAGTCGTGGCTCTTAACCGCTAGGCCATCTCTCCAGTTCCCAGTGGAGAAGATTTAATGTGTCTTGTCTTCAAGTTTAACAACAATTTGTTTAAAAATATATCTCTTTCTATCCCTAATAAGAATATAATGATGCTTCATTCTTTTCTCCTTTTTTGTTTATTTGGTTTGTTTCTGAAACAGGGTTTCTCACTTTGTGGCAGAGACTGGCCTTGAGTTCATTCTGTATCAAATTTTCTACATAAGCAGTTTTCAAATTAACTATGACATCTTAAATTGTCATTTTAAAAAACAATTACAAAGAGAAAAAAGGCTAAAAGCTACATATTTCTCTGCCTCTTTTAAAGTTACATTGGCTGGTGGTGGTGGTGGTGGTGGTGCACACCAGTAGGATATGCTGAAGAGGCAGAGGCAGGAGGATCTCGAGTTCAAGGCCAGCCTGGGCTACATGGAGACCTTTTAAAAAAATAAAAAATAAAGTTACATTGAAATAGTATTGAGCTCTTGCAGAAGACCCGGGTTCGATCCCCAGCACGCACGTGGCGGCTGAGAACCGTCTGTTACTCCAATTCCAGGAGAACTCCAGTTCCAGGGGAATCTGACACCCTCTTCTGACCTCCGCGGCATTGCACGACACGGGTGCACAGACCTACATGCAGACAGTACATTCATACACATAAATAAATAAATAAAATATTTAAAAAAAAAAACAATGGTCATATATATAAGCCAGAAATTTTTTTTTGGGGGGGGGAGTCTTTTTTGAGACAGGGACTCCCTGTATCCTCAGCTCTCCTGTAACTCACTTTATAGACCAGTGTGGCCTCAAACTCACAGAGATCCATCTGCCTCTGCATCTTGAGTGTTGGGATTAAAGGCGTGTACCACCATGCCTGGCTCAGAAACATTCTGTTGAGTACAATTTTAACCAAGGCACTTAGTGAGATTAGCTTCGTATCTTTCTCATACCTTTGTGATGCTATCCTCAGAGACTTTTGTCACTTGTAAATCTACCCTACTCACAAACCGAACAAGAAACAAGTTGTTGAAGTTTGACATCTAACTGCAGTGTTAATCAGTGAGATTATGGGATATGCACAAGGACCTAGAAACAAGACACTGATGTGACGCAGTAGCTGGAGGTGACGCTCCTAAGGCAGGACTGGAGCTACAGAAAACGTGCATCTAGAGACAAGACACTGATGTGACACAGTAGCTGGAGGTGACGCTAAGGCAGGATGGAGCTACAGGAAACATGCATCTAGAGACAAGACACTGGTGTTACACAGTAGCTGGAGGTGACGCTCCTAAGGCAGGATGGAGCTACAGGAAACGTGCATCTAGAGACAAGACACTGGTGTGATGCTGCGGTAGCTGGAGAAGACGCTCCGAAGGCGGGACTGGAGCCACAGGAACCCTGCATCTGCGGCTCCACCCTATTAACTTTCAGTAGGTTTCTCCTTCATGTTGTACATTGGTTTGACCAGATTTAACTAGCTTACACAGAATTGAATAAGGCACTTCAGGAGATCACATATACAAGGTACATTTGGCCTCAAAAAGTTTTGTTTCTCCTGGATGGTGAGATATGGAGCCAGAAGAAGGAAGGGGACAAATTGGGTTATGATATTCAAAAACATTGTCAGTGGTCACAACCATTTCAAATGCAATGGTGGTATTTGTATGTGTGCTATTCTACCAAACTAGATAACAGGTTTTGTAGGCTTTCTACACTCAGTAGTAGTCTCCTCACCAAAGCCTAAGTGTGGGTACTCTTAGCAAGTGGCGTAATATGGTTCAGACCATGAGCACCTAGAGGCTTCCAGATGCAAAGACTGTCTGAGGCACCAACATCACAACATGTTACTACCACAGGCAATTAAAAACAAATTATCTCACAGAATTACCTAAACATTGTCTTATTCCAAACAAAACATTTTTTAAAAAGTTTAGAAACAAACAGAAAGGCTCTTAGAAAATATATTTTCTGGGCTGGAGAGATGGCCTAGCGGTTGGGAGAGCTGACCGCTCTTGCAGAGGACCCAGGTTCGATCCCCAGCACCCACATGGTGGCCGAGAGCCATCTGAAACTCCAGTTCCAGGAGAACTCCAGTTCCAGGGGAATCCGAGAACCTCTTCTGACCTCCGCGGCATTGCACGACACGGGTGCACAAACTTGCATGCAGACAGTACATTCATACACATACAGAAATAAATAAAATTAATTAAAAAATTTAAAAAAAAAGAAAATATATTTTCTAATAAAAAGTATAATTATAAAAAAAATTTTGTATGAAAATTTTAAGTTAGGCAGAAAAGTACAAAAGAAAGCTGTTTACTTAAGATTTAAGGAAGGGGTGTGTGCTGGAGAGTGAAATGAACGATCTGCTGACTGAAGACAAAATAATTTAAAATAAGCAGGACAGAAAATACAGGTCAGAGTCTCTTCCTATCCCATGACTAAATTCTGTTTTTCAACTAAAGTAACATGAAGATTAACTAGGGAAGGGAGATAGGAAATGAAGGTAAACCACTAGAGACTAAGAAAAGTTTTTTTTTTTATTTTATTTATTTTTGTATGTGTATGAATGTACTGTCTGCATGTAGGTTTGTGCACCCGTGTCATGCAACGCCGCGGAGGTCAGAAGAGGGTCTCGGATTCCCCTGGAACTGGAGTTAAAGATGGTTCTTAGCCACCATGTGGGTGCTGGGGATTGAACCCGGGTCCTCTGCAAGAGCAGTTGGTGCTCTTAACCACTAGGCTTCTCTCCAGCCCCGAGACTAAGAAAAGTTTAAGGCATTTTCTTGTTAATCACCTCCTGCTAGCCAGAGCTGGACATTAAGCCAGTGTTTGTCTAACTGAACATTATCTAACCATGAAGGGAACAACTAGGAGAACTGGAGCTGTTCCCTTCTGTAATATGTCCACTGAAGTTAGGGCCTCTTTGGGGTCCTACATGGTTTCTAACTGAAACAAGTTTTAAAGTACATTTTTCATTTTGTCATGGTATTTAAATACTTTAGGTTTTTTTTTTAAATACAAAAAGAAATTGGGCTGTCATCAATTTTAAACATCTTCTATTAATAAAATAATTTTCCTATCAAGCCTGTAAACAACTACTTTAAAATACTTAGATCTCAGATGGCATTGACCTTAATCATAGCTTTAGGTAACTCATAGATAAAAGATTCCTTTTGAGTTTTCACGTAAATAGATAAAAATAAAAACAAAGGAAAACATTTTTTTAAGTGCTCTAGCAAGCACATATAACCTGACATCTAAAAACTTCAAAGCTCTAAGATCTGTGTGCTGCTATGGGTATTCAATTCACAGAATGTTAACATTTCAAGAGGATTTAAAAAAATAATAATAAAACAGCCAAGTTTCCAAAAGGAAAACTTTAAGGTATTTAACAGCTCTTCAAAAGCAACACGAAGAAACTAAATCCTTACCTTGCAAAAGAACTGGACATGAGTCCAATGAATCCCACAGCAGCACCCACAACAGCTGTTTTCCGACAGCCGAATATGTCTGTGAAAATGCTGGCTATAGGGCAGCAGAAGAAGATCATCCCCATGGACAGGGAGCCTACCGCTGCAAAAGAAGGGAGGGGTACCACAGCGTGAGTCATACTTACTCTACTGGATGCTAATACACACTGATAACTAGGGAGAAATGTGGGAATAAACTGGTAAAAAGTCTGAATGTCAGTTCAAAGTACTAGGTTTAACA
>VZQC01012584.1:230949-243304 GCA_009823505.1 Rhizomys pruinosus
CTCTAGTAATTGGTACAGCTGGACTGACCATGCTGGTCCACTCTAGTAATTGTTACAGCTGGACTGACCATGCTGGTCCACTCTAGTAATTGTTACAGCTGGACTGACCACACTGATCCACTCTAGTAATTGGTACATCTGGACTGACCACGTTGGTCCACTCTAGTAATTGGTACAGCTGGACTGGCCACGCTGGTCCACTCTAGTAATTGGTACAGCTGGACTGACCACGCTGGTCCACTCTAGTAATTGTTACAGCTGGACTGACCACGCTGGTCCACTCTAGTAATTGTTACAGCTGGACTGACCATGCTGGTCCACTCTAGTAATTGTTACTGCTGGACTGACTACGCTGGTCCACTCTAGTAACCAACGCTCTTGGGAGGTAGAGGCAGAAGGATTAAGAGTTCATCTCCAGCAGGGCTAGAGAGATGGCTCAGGGGTGAGGAACATTGGTTGCTCTTGGAGAGGACCCAGGTTTGGGTCCATTTGATGGCTAACACCTATCTGATCTGTAACTCCAATTTCAGGGAATCTGACACCCTCTTCTGGCCTCCACTGGTATTGTATGACACGGGTACACTTACATACATGCAAGCAAAACACTAATACACATAAAGTAATTTTATAATGAAAAAAAAAAAGTTCAAGATGGGACTTGGCTAATAGCAAGTTTGAGGCCAAACTGGGCCATATGACCCTGTGTCTCAAAACAAAACAAAACAAAATGGTAGAGCTGGCATTATAGTTTGATTCATGTAAGAGCATATAATTCGAGCCAGACGTGGTGGTGCATGCCTTTAATCCTAGCACTTGGGAGGCAGAGGCAGGCGGATCTTTGTGAGTTCAAGGCCAGCTTGGTCTACAATGTGAGTTCCAGGACAGCTGGGGCTACAGGGAGACCCTGTCTCGAAAAGACAAAAAAAAAAAATTATATATATATATAACTATGTATATGCTTAGGCACAGTGTTAGAACTACCTACCTTCTGAGATATGACAATAACCATGTCATCTCACTCAACAGGTTTATTATGAGAAGTAAATATGTCCAAACAAATTGGAAAGTGCTATGTAAATGTATTACAACATCCTAAAACAGCCATGGACTGCCTAGCATGAATCTAGGTCAAAAAGAAATGTGGTAAGCAGTAAAATTTATCTCGCCTCATCTCTGGCACTGCTGGCATGAACTCGACACTCCTAGGCAGATTTCAACCTGTCAGTGTGCGCTCTTCCTCCCCCCACAGCTGCAACTGTGTAAGAATAAAATATGAGAAATGACCCATAAAGACCAAGAAACTACGCCTGGTAAAGTCAACTTCACCTTTACAACCAAACGCCAGCCTGCCTGCTCCTCACGCATCACACGGAGAAAACTAAAGTAGTACTGAGTTGGGTACTGTTTTTGAACAATCCGCAAAAACTTAAAATTCCTAATTCTAGGACTTTAGTTCCCACTGAAATAGTTCCATGTTTCTTGACCGTAAATGTGAAAATAATGTACTAGTGATTATAACAGTGACATTTATGACAAATGTCAAAAACATATAAGCACACAGCACAAATACCCCTGTGTCTAAGCAAAGTCACCACTGCTTCAACTTTCTCATTTCTATGCCAGTCTAATTATAACATGCATCTGATATAACAGCATTCAGTAGAAAGGAAGAGCACAAAAAATCCAAATACCTAGGTTTGTCTCCTAAATTTTCTAGATAGTTCTTGTTTCATCTAATCAACTTGAGCCTTAGTTTCTTTATATGTACAGAAAATAACTATTTTTTTTTTGTCTTTTTGAAACAGTCTTCCTGTAGTCCAGCTGTCCTGAAACTCACTATGTAGACCAGGCTGGCCTTGAACTTAGAGATTGGCCTGCCTCTGCCTCCCAAGTGTTGGGATTACAGGTGTGGGCCACCAGGCCCAGTAAAAATAATGTTATTTTACTATCACAAAAAAAAATAAACTACCTGGTATAAGGCAGCACAAAGACTTTTTGTATCTAGCCAAGTGACTATTCTAACAAATATTTGGTATAAATAAAAACTGACATTCAAGCACGAGAAAAGTTAGAGCTGGAAAGATAGCTCAGCAGTTAAAATCACGGGGGCTCTTGCAGAGGACCCAGGTTCAGTTCCCAGCACCCACATGGTGGCTAACAACCATCCTTAACTTCAGTTCCAAATGATCTGATGAGTCTTTCACTGAAGCTTAATTCATAATACCATAATGTAAATGTGTCCATTTTGTGGAAATTTCACAGGAAGGTAAATAATAACCTCCCCATACCAATACTCATTTATCAAAACATGACACCATTTCTAAAAAGTCTTATCCCAAACCACTGCTGTCACAGAGATGAGCTAAGAAATTATCTGTAATTTAATAACATTGCTTATAAGACTGATAACATGAATTTGACTGTGGTTAAGAACGGATGCAGTGGGGCTGGAGAGATGGCCTAGTGGTTAAGAGCTCCAACTGCTCTTGCAGAGGACCTGGGTTTGATCCCCAGCATCCACATGGCAGCTGAGAACCATCTTTTTAACTCTAGTTCCAGGGGAATCCGAAACCCTCTTCTGACCTCCACGGCATTGCACGACACGGGTGCACAAACCTACATGCAGACAGTACATTCATACACAGAAAAAATAAAATTTTTAAAAAAACGTTAGTTTAAAAAAAAAAAAAAAGAACAGATACATAAAAAGTTCCAGATTAAAATAAGCCTGGTTGGGTAAAGGCACATGCCTTTAATCCCAGCACTCAGGAGGCAGAGGCAGGCGAATGGCTATGAGTTCAAGGCTAGCCTGGTCTACATAATGAGTTCCAGGCCAGCTGGGGCTACAGGGAGACCCTGTCTCAAAAAGACAAAAAAAAAGTCTAGAGAAATTTCATCTACCAAAATGTCACCAGGGTTATTTGGAATCAAAAATTAGAGACTTGCAGTTACAAGAAGTTTTATCAATAAAGTTTAAGGTATTTTAATGAAATCGTTTCCCTGATTTAAGTATTTTCCTAACTATCTTTTAGCATCCCAGTATAGCTGTGCTGAGGCTGATGCAGAACCATATTTAGAGAATTGTTCAGTTTAGCCATTTGCCCCTGATTCAAGGTTTTTTTTAAAGAGTATTTTCTTTTTATTATTTATTATTTTTTATGTGTATGGGTGTACTGTCTGAATGTAGATTTGTGCACCTGTGTCGTGCAATGCCACGGAGGTCAGAAGAGGGCCTCGGATTCCCCTGGAACTGGAGTTAAAGACGGTTCTTAGCCACCATGTGGGTGTTGGGGATAGAACCCCGGTCCTCTGCAAGAGCAGTCAGTGCTCTTAACCGCTAGGCCATCTCTCTAGCCCCTCAAAGTCTTATAATTAACACTGAGAAAACTTCCAGACACAGTACAGGGAACTGAACTTAAACTGATAGTTGTTAATGGTACGTAGAACAAACAGTTGATAAACAGAATTTAATAAACATTTGTTTCTCCTATAGAAACTCTGTAAAAAATGTTATATTTTTAGAGACTAAAGATTACTAAAGATAATTTAGATACTAAAGAGCACCCTCGAAGGGTGATTGGTATACTCTCCTGCTTAAAAGGCTGAAACAGAAGGAGCAAGAGTTTGAGGCAAACCTGTTTCTGTTAAAAAAAATAATAAACAATTACTATGTAGTGCTTGTTTAGTACAGGTTTGATCCCTAGCACCACAAAAATAATTACTTTAATAAATAAAAAAGATTAAAAAATTTTTAAAGGTTATACTGCCAGAAGTATCAATCACTACAAGTTCAAGGCCAGCTTGCAGGTCCAAGGCGGCTGGGCTACACTGCAAGATTCTGTTTCAAAATGAAAGCAAAGTATTTAAAATATTACACTAAAAATTATTACTCTCTGCTATTCCTACTCAATAACCTGAACAGAATAAAGTTTTAAGGATTTAACAAAAGAACACTCTGGGGTTGAAAACATAAGCACAGTCCTATTACTTAAAAGTTTACTTCTCAGGGAGACCCTGTCTTGAAAAGACCAAAAAAAATAAAAAAATAAAAATAAAAAAGTTTACTTCTTTCAACCAAACAGCCCTTCGTGTGATAAAATGAAATCGTTCTAAATTTCAAGCCATTTTCTCAGGCCCTCAGAGGGTTGGTTTGCTCCACATGCAGCCTCTCAGCACCCTGGGGATGGAGCCCTAGGACCCAGGCCCTTTCCCATCTGTGCTTGCTGGCTTTCTTGCTCCTGACCCAGTGCTAACCCTTCAGTCTAACTTCTAGGAAGATTTTGTAAAGAAAATGGATGGAGGGATTAAAGCCAACATGGCTCTGACGTCACACGAACTACATCTGCACTTCCCTCAGAAGGGCCTTTAGGTTAGAAAGAACTCCCTAAGCCACAGGTCATAGCAGTTAGTGTGAAGGAGACCGAAGACTCAAATCCAACACCCCAGGGAAAGCATTTCCACAAAGGCTCAGCTTCACCCTGCCACTGCCCCTTCCAACCCTCGGCAACATTCAAGGATGTTTACTAGTTCTTACTGTATGAAAACGTAGAGAATCAAACGTGCTCAAGGACTCCAGTCGATACTGAGCAAAATTACAAGCAAAAACTCTCAGGCAGTAGGTTGTTATGGTCTTCCTCAATAAATTATACTCTGGAGAAGGCAGCTAGTACCAAAGACCATACTGAGGGAATTAGTCTACAGCTACACTAACATACTTCAACATGGATGGGAATTACACAAGCAAATAAATAAATGACCCAGTGAGCAATGAGAGGTTGATAGGGAAAGGAATCTTTTACACTGTGGCAATCTAAAGAAACTCCTTTCGAGCACTGAAACACCCTTTCTGTGGCCCTTTCATTAGGATTATCAGGCACAGTTATTCACGAGAAAATTATGCAAGACAGGTAAGGGGAAGCAACAAAACTCCAAAAACAAGGTTCCAATTGAAATAGGCAGCCATCAGCCTTTTGGGGGAGATGACAGATAGGAGAAATAGGCTAGTGTCTGAAAAGACTGAGAATAAAAACATATACAGGGAGTTATAAGATCCTGATCACACTTGGTTCCAGGATCAAGCTGATCTTTCTAAAAAGAAGGTAAATGAACTGAATTGGAAAATGATGTATGAAATGCACAAAGCATCAATAAAAAAAATGTTAAAAAAAATTGAATCATCTAATCTATGAAAAAATAAATAAATAAATAAATAAATAAATAAATAAATAAATAAATAAATAAATAAATAAATAAATAAATAAATAAATAAATGGAAGGTAAATAATAAAACATGTAAGATGAGCTGGGCCTGGTGGTGCACGCCTTTAATCCCAGCACTCGGGAGGCAGAGGCAGGCGGATCTCTGTGAGTTCAAGGCCAGCCTGGTCTACATAGTGAGTTCCAGGACAGCTGGGGCTACAGAGAGACCCTGTATAAAAAAAATAAAATAAAATAAAATACCATATAAGACAAGTATAAAAAAAAAAAAACACTGAACAGATGAGGCAATGTTTATTGTCCAAATGGGATGGTTCTTAGTAAGGAGGGCTAACTGGTGATAAATACTAACAGAAGTACCTGTGATTATGTTCAGTACCTCTCCCAGGGGATGAATGAGGGTTTGGAACTGAGGGTGAATTCCATCTATATGGACAGGCTGAAACAGAACCCACTGGTTCTCTCTAGGGAAGCAGGAAGCTGAAGTTGTGCAGAGCATGCCAAGAACTTGGAAAGAGCCCAGTAACAGGAGCCCTTCCCTAAGCAAGGGGCTAGTCTACATAGAAGGCCTACATCGAGAGGATCTCAGCTGTCTCCTGGCAGTCTTAGAGGGCACAAGGTCTTTTAATAGCCAGGAGCTCTCCCTCTCTAGCCCACCATGGAGACTGGCAAATCAAATAGGCAGAGGCAGTAAAGGTCCTCTTGTCCAGAAAAATTAGTGACCCAACCCAAAGTCTGGATTCCTTTCAAAAACCAAAGTCATGCTACTGAGTTTACATCTTTATTTATACATTTACTGAGTGATTGGTTGATTGAGAGGGTGGCTCATGCCATTTCATCTATATGGAGATCAGAGGACAACTTACCAGAATTGGTTCTTTCCTTGCATTATGTGCGTTCTGGGACTCGAGTTCAGGTCATCGGGCTTGGCAACAAGCCCCTTTACTCACTGAGCTGCTTCTCCAGCCTGCTATCTTTGTTTTTTACAGTGTTGGAGAACCTGTGGCCCAATGCATCAAGGCAAGTGTTTTATCATTAAATGAATTCTATCCCTAACCCTGGGTTCAATTTTTTTATTTTTTATTTTTATTTTTATTTATTTTTTTTTTTTTTGTCTTTTTTTGGAGACAGGGTTTCCCTGTAGCCCTGGCTGACCTGGAACTAGCTCTATAGATAGGCCTTGAACTCAGAGACCCAACTGCCTCTGCCTCCCAAGTAGCAGGATTAAAGGCATGAGCCACCCCATCTAGCCCATTTTTCTTTTAAAGTATAAAATTTATGCTATCCAGAAGCTTATAGCTAGAAAAGCCTATTTTAAAAGTCTAAGGATTTTCACAGCTATTTAATGATAAATTAGTCCAACTATATTAAATTTCTTTTTTAAAAAATGGACATGTAGGAAAACTCAACTGGAACAAGTATCTCTGATTTAGGGGCACTTATTTTTCAAGCCTATGTCTATTTTTTTTTAATTTTATGTATATGAATGTACTGTCTGCATGTAGGTTTGTGCACCCGTGTCGTTCAATGCTGCAGAGGTCAGAAGAGGTCGAACCCCGGTCCTCTGCAAGAGCAGTTGGCGCTCTTAACCACTAGGCCATCTCTCCAGCCCTGCCTATGTCTATTTTAAATCAGTAGTTATTAGCACTTTTCATACTAGATATATGTCTATGACTATAAATAATCTCTAAGGAAAATATCTGATTATTTTTCCAAGAATCTAAGTAATTAAAACATACAAAAAAAGGAGAAATGAAAAAAAGTATTCATGAAATCCAAACTAGGGATGCTGGAAACATGATGTCAGCATGTTTCCCTGCATTCCAGTGTGACTCTACAATGTAAAAATATGTATAAATCACGTGGTATAGGCAGTACATTTTCTTTTCTTTTTTTTTTTTTTTTTTTTTGGTCTTTTCGAGACAGGGTCTCCCTGTAGCCCCAGCTGTCCTGGAACTCACTCTGTAGACCAGGCTGGCCTTGAACTCACAAAGATCCGCCTGCCTCTGCCTCTGCCTCCCAAGTGCTAGGATTAAAGGCGTACGCCACCACACCCAGCCAGCAGTACATTTTCTATATTGCTGATACTGCATATGTTTTACATTGCTGGTATACCTCTCATTAATTTCCATGATTCATGCCCCAATTAATACTACTTAATGTTTCAGGACAACATTGTTAGGTGACACATACTTTTAATTTCAGTGCTTGTGAGGCAGAGAGCCAAATCTCTGTGACAGCCAGGGCTACAGAATGAGACCCTATGAAGAAAGAAAGGGGTTGGGGGAAAGAGAAAAGAAGAATGAAAGATGAATGAAAGGAATACAACCACTAAAAAAGACATTATTAGCTGGGCATGGTGGTGCAGGCCTTTAATAATCCCAGCACTCGGAAGACAGAGACAGGCAGATCTCTGTGAGTTTAAAGCCAGCCTGGTCTACAAAGTGAGTTCCAGGACAGCTGGGTCTACAGGAAGACCCTGTCTCAAAAAGACAGAAATAAAAAAAAAAAAAGGGACATTACTGGGTCAAACTCAAATACAGGGTCATGTATTACAGAATGCATATCCAGGTTTGTCTTACTGAAGCTGATAACTCCCTGTGTCTATATGAGAGTACCATTATTGTCAGGAAATATATACTTAAGAATTTAAGGGAAAGAAACCACAAAAATTTGTAGCATAAATTCCTCAGGAAATTTCTTCCCCCCCCCCAGGAAATTTCTTATATGCTTGTCTCACATTCCCACACCTCACCCACCCCCTCCAGACCCCAGAGACAGAATATATTCAACATACAAAACAAAGGGGGATAAAATGTTAACAAAAAGCAACAGAGAGCTTACTTTATGTTACAATTCCTGCAACTTTATGAATTAAAAAAATTTTAAGTGTAAAAAATATACATGCCAGGTATGGTGGCACATGCCTTTAGTCCCAGCACTCAGGAGAGAGAGGTGGGTGGATCTCTGTGAGATCAAGGCCAGCCTGGTCTACATAGCAAGTTCCAGGACAGCAAGAGCTACAGGGAGACCCTGTCTCAAAAATAACAACAAAAAATGTACAACCCTTTGATGAGACCCTTCACTTTTAGGAATGTACCTGCAAAGGATTGTCAACCCTTAGGGGCCTAGTCAATTGTGAGGCATCATTATAATGGAAGTGTTAGAGAGCTAAAATGTACAACACAACACAGTACTACTCACCATATGAGTACTGGAAATTTTTACTTCAATCCAGAGGCTATGAATGCAGCTCAATGGTAAAGATTAGGGTTAACCCCAGCACCTCTCCCACCCCTCCCTTTAAAAGGAAAATAAAAACCACTTAAAACTAATAGTGAATTCAGTTATTAGGAACAACCTAAATACATGAACTTTTCCCCACAATAATGTTTAAGAAATTTCAATATGACATAAAGTATCAATCATATAAACTAAGATGTACTGCAAATGTAAAACACACAAAGAATTTTTAGAACATTGTAGAGGAAAAATTTCAAAATATCTCATTTTTATATGGGTTCTAATTACAGTAATAACACCAAGGTATATTAGGTTAAACAAAAGGGAGCATAAAATATCAAAAAAAAAATAATAATTATCATAGGCTAGGTGAGAAACAACTGTTCATTTTCTCAGTTCTGTTGCTGGTAAAGGTTCTATTGCTGACTTGCAAACTGCTTTCTCATGTAGCATTTCTTGAGAAGAGGCATGTGAAGAGAGAGGTCTCTGGTTTCTCTTCTTACAGGAACAGCAATCCTATCAGATCAGGCCCTTTGTGAGCATATTCGGCCTTAATTACTTCCTTACTGGTTCCATCTCCAAACGCAGCCACTCGGGGGGCTAGAATGTCAATATATGAAGTTGTGGGCACGCAAACATTCAGTCTATAACATATGGCTTGCATTAGTGCTGCTAGGGAGCACAGATCTGCAAACTACTACCTGCAGACCAAAGCTGCTCTGCTGTCCACCTTGTAAAGCTCAAGAGCTAAAAGAAGGTTTTCACATTTTTAAATGAAAAAAATCAAAACATGAAAATTAGAACGAGCACTGTGGTCCATGCTTAGGGCCTCAGTATGCCTGAAGGTGGGGCAGAAGGATCACTTGATACCAAAAATTGAATGCCAACCTGGATTATATAGTAAGAAGCTATCTAAAAACAAAAAATATACCGGGCATGGTGGCACACACCTATAATCCTAGCACTTGGGAGGCAGAGGCAGGCAGATCTTTGTGAGTTCAAGGCCAGCCTGGTCTACAGAGTGAGTTCCAGGACAGCTGGGGCTACAGGGAGACCCTGTCTCAAAAAGACCAAAAAAATATATATGTGTGTATTACATAAGATTCTGATTCAGTGTTCCACCAATCACAACCATTTGTTTAGCTGTCGTATATGGCAGTTTATGATCTAGAAAAACAAAGCTGAGTTGTTTCCAAAGAGACAGTGTGTTCCTTGAAACCAACACCTTAATAGAACAAAAGTTTTATCACCACACTAGTAATCACAGGACTTGGGAAATAAAGGCAAGAGGATCAGATCAGAAATTCAAGGCCAACCCTGGTTACAGGGAGAGTTTAAGGCTGGTTTGGGCTACATGAGACCCTGTCTTAAAAAAAAAAAACAAGAGCTGGGAAGATGGCTCAATCAGTAACATGTAAGTATTAGGACCTGAATTCACAGACTTCTCCGCTTTGCTATAACCTGCCTTTCTGCTGTCCCCACCAATATATTTAGTAAATGCACTGATTTATGTTTTCCTTGTGTTGTGACACTATAAAAGTTCACATAATGACATCCACAGTAGAACATGTCATTGGGGCAACATGAATCCCTATTCTGAGCCATTCATATCTGGTTCAGAATAAACTACCTCTTACTCCCTTTGAAGTGAAAGCTGTGTTTTGTATTCAACAATATATACACTGTAGAAGAATGAAACTAGATCCCTATCTCCCTGTTAAAAAAAAAAATCAATTAAAAATGCATCATGGCCAGGCATGGTGGCGCACACCTTTAATCCTAGCACTTGGGAGGCAGAGGCAGGCGGACCTCTGTGAGTTCAAGGCCAGCCTGGTCTACAGAGTGAGCTCCAGACCAGCTGGGACGAAAAGGGAGACCCTGTCTCAAAAATACCCCCCCCCAAAAAAATGCATCATGGGGGCTGGAAAGATGGGCTAGCGGTTAAGAGTACCGACTACTCTTGCAGAGGACCTGGGTTTGATCCCCACCACCCACAGATGGGCAGCTGAGAACATCTTTAACTCCAGTTCCAGGGGAATCCGACACCCTCTTCTGACCTCCAAGGCATTGCACGACATGGGCGCACAAACCTACATGCAGACAGTACATTCATACACATTCAAAATAAAATTTAAAAAAAAATTTTTAAATGCAACACAGAGCTTAATGTAAGACCTAAAACTTTAAAACTGTTAGAAAAAAAGTTCAGGGACTGGAGAGATGGCCTAGCAGTTAAGAGCACCAACTACTCTTACAGAGGACCCGGGTTTGATCCCGAGCACCCACCTGGCGGCTGAGAATCATCTTTAACTCCAGTTTCAGGGGAATCCAACACCCTCTTCTGACCTCTGCAGCATTGCATGACACGGGTGCATAAACCTACATGCAGACAGTACATTCATACACATTCAAAATAAATAAAAATTAAAAAAAAGAAAAAAGTTCAAAGCTAGACATAGTGGCACATTCCTTTAGTATATGTGCTGCCGAAGCGAGCAGAGAGTGGCACATGCCTTTAATCCTGACATTTGAGAGGCAAAAGCAGGTAGATCTCTGTGAAATCCAGGCCAATGTGGGCTACATAGTGAGTACCAGACCACCTGTGGTTACAAGGAGACTGTCTCAAAAAGACCCACCTCCCCCCAAAAAAAACCTTTTAAATGTAATTATCCTATAATAGGGGTACAGTGGTCCTAACAGATAAAACAGGCCAGAAAATGAAAAATCCTGATGCTAGGAATAGATAACCCCTTTTGTAGTAGTTGACTAGAGATCCCATAAACTTTCAACCTATACTGGATATTGCCATTGCACTTGGTTACCCACCAGAACTTGATGCTAAGACCCTATTGCTGAAGACATTACACACCTGAGTCACAGAACGAACAAGGAAAAAAAGCAAGCTGGTGCTGACCTCAAAGTTTCATCTCTGCTGGCTAGCTTTCATAGCACTAGTAGGTGCTATGCAAGTTACTAGCAGAGAAAGATAATCATCAACCTTTTCCAGCTGTGAATTCTGCAAGCAACAATGACAACTGGTTTGGCAAAATATGTCCACTAGTACAAAAGTAGTGTGACTGTTATGGGAGTAACCAACCACCTTCTAAATGGATTTTAGGGCCACTTTACAAGATAGAGTCCATACTTGATACTATTATTAGGGACAAGAACCTGTGACTACACAGGTCACAGGCCACAAGGGAAAACCTACTACTATTATTCTGCTAAAGAAATATAGTATTGGGGCTGGAGAGATGGCCTAGCAGTTAAGAGCGCCAACTGCTCTTACAGAGGACCTGGGTTCCATCCCCAGCACCCACATGGTGGCTGAGAACCATCTTTGACTCCAGTTCCAGGGGAATCTGACACCCTCTTCTGACCTCTGCAGCATTGCACGACATGGGTACACAGACTTACATGCAGACAGTACATTCATACACATAAAAGAAATAAATAAAATTTAAAAAAGAAACAGTATTAAACTGATTCATAATGACCTGTTATAGATTAGTGCATCTCTCAACTCTCATCAAAAAACCTTCTTCTTTCAGCAGATGCCAATTAAAAACAGAGACCCGCCGGGCGTGGTGGCGCACGCCTTTAATCCTAGCACTTGGGAGGCAGAGGCAGGCGGATCTTTGTGAGTTCAAGGCCAGCCTGGTCTACAATGTGAGTTCCAGGACAGCTGGGGCTACAGGGAGACCCTGTCTCGAAAAGACCAAAAAAAAAAAATAAATAAATAAAAAAATAAAAATAAAAACAGAGACCCATAACTGGTCAACATGCCAGAACCAGAGGTGGTAGAAGAATAAAAGGAAACCATGTTGTCTAAACACTACAGGGTAGTTGCACATATGAACCCATAGTGCTTATGATAGCATGCACAAGGCCTGTA
>VZQC01012584.1:267285-292886 GCA_009823505.1 Rhizomys pruinosus
GAGGCAGGAAGATTAGGAGTCCACCATTATTCAAGTTTTTAGGTGTTGATAGAAATCCTACAAATCATCAGGAAAAAACATTTTTGAACTGTGGTGAAATTTCTGAAAATTTTGAATGAGGCTCATATATAAGGACTTTTTTTTTTTTGGTCTTTTTGAGACTATAGTCCCAGCTGTCAAAAAGTCTTTTTGAGCCGTAGTCCCAGCTGTCCTGGAACTCACTCTGTAGACCAGACTGGCCTTGAACTCACAGAGATCCGCCTGCCTCTGCCTCCCAAGTGCTAGGATTAAAGGCATGCGCCACCACGCCTGGCTATAAGGACTTTTTAAAAGGTTAAAGTCTGTGCAGTTCTGCCTTTAGAATATTTTGAGTTCAGAACACAAACTTGAAAGATTGTTCTGGATCACATGCCAGCTGAGTGTAAAACATCAGCAAGTATGGAAGAAAAAGAATCCTTACTAAACAACAAAGAAAAAGACCGCAGTGAAAGGCGGCCAGGGAGCAGCAAGGAGAAACCAAAAACCATCTCAAGATCTCGGCCAAGAAGGAAGTCAGTAAGGTCCCTGAAGACAAGAAGAGGAAACTAGAAGAAGATAAGAGAAAGGAATGCAAGAAAAAAGAAGAGAAGGTGAAGGCAGAGGAAGAATTAAAGAAAAAAAAGAGGAAGAAGAAAAGAAGAAACATGAAGAGGAAGAAAGAAAAAAGCAAGAAGAGCTGGCAAAATGGCAGCAGGAAGAAGCTGCTCAGTTGAAGAGAAAGAAGAATCTCTTCAGCGTCACCAGGAAGCTTGGGAAACATCAATTACTGAAGGAGCTTTGTAGCAAAAAAACGAAAATGCTCCAGATAACCAACCAGAGGAGAATTTCTTTAGCCTCCTAGACTGAGCCTAAAGAAAAATACTCCTTTTGTAAAGAAGCTTAAAACTATTACGGAGCAACAGAGAGGCTCCTTGTCCCATGATTTTAATGGGCTAAATTTAAGCAAATACATTGCAGAAGCTGTAGCTTCCATTGTGGAAGCAAAATTAAAAATCTCTGAGTTGAAAATAAAATTAAAAAATAAAATAAAATCAGATCCCTTTACCAGATGGAAACTATGGGTAGTTCCACAATGAACATTCTTCTCTAGAAAGAAATAAAACAACTACAACTAAAACTCCATGGAACTTCCATTTTATTTATTCATTCCTACAAGTTTGTTTTACTGTCATTACAAAGGGCTGGGAGTCCTGTCAAACTTCCAGTGTTACAGGACCATCTATGGACAGTAGCCATTTCCCGCCCTAACTCGCCCCTGTACTAAAACACCAATGAACTTCCTGAAATGTCCTTATTTAAACAAAGGCTGTCATTTGAAATTGCAACATAAAGTCAAAACTAAAGAAAAGGATAATGAAACAGGATGAAAGGTTTTTACTACCAAAACTGTCACCTAGGCAGATCTCTATGAGATCTAGCCCACCTTGGTCTGTAGGGCCAAAAGGGGTTACAGGAGACCCTGTCTGAGAGAAAAAGAAAAAACAAGCAACAAAAATAAAGTGTCACTGGGGCTAGCGGTACTTATACATGCTTAATGTACCCTCTAAGCGGTGAGTTCAATCCCAAGCAGGAAAAAAAGGAAAGAAAAAACTCACTAGACCAACTGGTTCAACTAGGCATTAACACATATCTATGCAGAAAACTCAGCATTAGTGAGCAGTTTTGTTGTTGTTGTTTTATTTTTTGTTTTGTTTTGCTTTGCTTTGTTTTGTAAAGTCTTGCCACACACACCCCTCATGGCCTTTTGAAACTATGTAGACCAGGTTGGCCTCAAACTTGTGGTCAAATCCTTCTGCTTCAGTCTTTACCACTTCAGGAATGGTTTTCTATTTTTTTTATTTTATTTATTTTTGTATGTGTATGAGTGTTCTATCTGCATGTAGGTTTGTGCACCCGTGTCGTGCAATGCCGCACAGGTCAGAAGAGGGTCTCGGATTCCCCTGGAACTGGAGTTCTCCTGGAATTGGAGTTACAGACGGTTCTCAGCCACCATGTGGGTGCTGGGGATCGAACCCGGGTCCTCTGCAAGAGCAGTTGGTGCTCTTAACCGCTAGGCTATCTCTCCAGCCCCATGGTTTTCTATTTTTATAAGATATAACAGAATTGGTTTGGAGATCCAATCTAAGTGTGTAACAGAAATAAATCTTGGCTTTCTGAACTCTTGCAGAACACTGTTAAAACTATTTGCTCTTTGTGGAGCTGGAGAGATGGCCTAGCTGTTAAGAGCACTGACTGCTCTTGCAGAGGACCCAGGTTCGACCCCCAGCACCCACATGGCGGCTGAGAACCATCTTTACCTCCAGTTCCAGGGGAATCGGACACCCTCTTCTGACCTCCATGGCATTGCAGGACACGGGTGCACAAACCTGCATGCAGAGAGTACATTCGTACACATAAAAAATATAAATAAAATTTTTTTTAAAAATTTTAAAAAACTATTTACTCTTTGTGGGGATGGAGGCTAAGGAAATATTAGTTGACCTGCAGACCACCTTAGCACACTAGAATTTTAACTAACAAAGGCATATCTTGGATTTTTTTTATTTATTTTTATTTTCTTTTTGTGTGGCAGTGCTGGAGATGAAATCCAGGGTCCAGGACTTCCCACGTGCTAGGGTAAACACTATAGGATACTACTGAGCTACAGTCCCAGCCATTTCATGTTAAATTCTCCACTGAGTGCTTCTCAGCTGGTGAGACTATAGGAAGAGTATACCAAAGTTCCCAAGAGGCACAAAATTCATATTCAATATTAATTGTTTTATTTACAGAAAAACAAGAGGAATGCTATTTCCATAACACAATTAAAATTAAAGCTTGACAAAATCTTGGCTGGTAGATAAACACAGAAGCATGGTTCTTTCTGTTACGGATGCTTACTCACAAGAAAAAGCAACCTACCTTTGAAAGTTAAATAGTGAAATGTTCAAGACCATGAGATATTTGTGTTTATCAAAGGAAATAAGAAAGTTGAATAGAAACTGCTTTGCTCCAAATACATTATTTCAGATCTGTACCTCACTTATCCCTATAATTAAAAATTAGTAAAATGAAAAAAGACTTTTGACTTAGGAGTACGGCAAGTTATCTTTCTCAGTTCCTTGGTTCTGATTTCTATATGCAAGGTGACAAATTACTCTGGCTGTTAATGAAGACATAAAGTGTAACCATGAACATTCAGCAGATGTGTCTCGAACACCACTTTCCTCCATCATAGCAGGCTCGGACCGGCTGTCTCCTCTGTGTGGTAGGTCTGGGCAATTCTCAGGTGCACTGGAGTTGCCCCTTCTAAACCTCTGCCAAGTAAAACACCCAGAGTTCATGTGTGGGTGGCACCAGGCTAGGCAGGTGCCCAGAACTTCAGTGAGCTGACTATTCCAGTTATGTCTGGGGTTTCGTTTGCTTTGGTTGAGGTCTGTGTAATCTGAAGACAGGGTCAGTTTTCTGGTTAAGCTATGATGACTCAAGTGGAATTCTCTTCCAGAAAAGACTTCTTCATAGGGCTTCTGATACTTGGGTAGAAGACAATATTGACATTCAGGAGAAAATATAAGTATATGCAGAAAATAGCATCAGAAGGGAAGGGGGCTGATGTTCTGCTTTCAGAATAAATTTTATATAAGTACAAAATTTCCCCCCAGTTAAAAGGATGCTATTCACTGGGAGTAGTGGAGCACACTCTTAATCCGAGCACTTACTCAGAGACAAAGGCAGGCAGATCTCTTGTGAGTTCCAGGCCAGCCAGGTCTTTACGTGGCAAGTTCCAGGCCAACTAGGGCTACATCATGAGAACTTGTCTCAAGGGGAGAGAGGAAAAAATACTTAGGTTCAACTTAACAGCTGTGAAAACTGATCTCATGCAGACCAACCCTTAACCTCTACAAGCTACAATTTCCTTATCTATAAAATGACATACTACAAGGCTACTCCAATAAACTAAACTAGATGCAGTGAAACAAGTATATAGTCCAGATATGCAGGAAACTAAGGCATGAAGAGGATCACTTAGCCCAGTAGTTTGAGACCAGCCTGGGTAACACAGTAAGATTTTGTCTCAAAATAAATGAAAATTAAAAATAAGATAGCAAATGAAAAATTCTTTATGGGAAAGGACTACAGTAATTATCTTTTTAATTATCTTTGGTCTTTTTGAGACACAGTCTCCCTGTGGCCCCACCTGGCCTCCCAACTCAGAGATCCGCCTGCCTCTGCCTCCCAAATGCTAGGATTAAGGGTGTCTGCTACCACACCCAGCCACTAATCATCATTTTAATAAATATGAATTATGTTTAAAATGTCTTTTACACTCCAAGCATGGAGTGTAAAACTCAATATTTTTTTTAATTTTTATTTTTTTTTAATTTTATTTATTTTTGTATGTGTATGAATGTACTGCCTGCATGTAGGTTTGTTGCAACCCAGTGTCATGCATGCCACTGGAGGTCAGAAGAGAGGTCTCAGACTTCCCCTGGAACTGCGAGTTTCCTGGAATTTGGAGTTAACCAGCACGTGGTCTCAGCCGCATGTGGTCTGAGGATTGAACCCGGGTCCTCATGCAGCAAGTGCTCTCACCCACAATGCTATCTCTCCAGCCCCCGTTAGTTCACTGTTAATCCCAGAACTTCAGGGAGCAGAGACAAGAGAATCCACTTGCATCAAGCCTGGGCTACACAGCAAGAAACTCCTTAAAAATGATTGAGTAATGTTAATGCCTTTCACAGAGTGCTAACTTGGAGTAGACTGAAATTAGGTACTCTGTCTTTCACTTTAAGCTTAATTTGTAACTCACTTGAATTCATTCTCAAAACTTCTAAATACAGTTGCCCCAGCATTCCAAGTGCTTAAAAATGGAACAGCAGTGCGCCGGGCGTTTCTGGTGCCGCGCACTTTACATGGACTAAATCCGTAGCATCTTGGGGGCAGAGGCTTGGGCAAGGATCTTTGGGTAGTTCAAGTCCTAGCCTGGTCTAGACGAGAGTGAGGTCCAGGACAGGCTGGGGCTTAGCAAGGGAGACCCTGTCTCAAAAAGACAAAAAAAAAAAAAAAAAAAAAAAAAAAAGGGAACAGCCGTTAATTAAAATCATTCATTTCAGTGTTGTGACACAGAATAAAAGGGCAAACCACTTTATCAGAAGCCTACAAGGACTAACACTTAGAGTGGCACACACATAAAGGGACAGAAACAAAGGTAGTATGACAAATCTGGGCAATACAAGGTGGATTTATTGACAGCTTGGCTGGAACAGGACAGGCAAGAGGCAAGGGCAGAGGGTCAGGTGACAGCCACAGCTTACAAACCACCCAGGGATAGAGTCTGAGATTTTCCTAAAAGTAAAGTGTATTCCTACTGATGTCATATAAGCAGAGAAATTATACAGTCCATAATGTACACCTGACAATCAGGCCCAGTGCGATAAAGGCATGAAACAAAGGCACAGCGGTGAAGGAAAAGGAGGCCTGGCTTAGGAAGTAGTAGAGACGCAAACACATCTCTATGACATCACTGTATTCAACAACACAGGTAAGGAAGGGAAAAGTATACGAAACCATAGTGGACTCTAGGTGTATCAGTCAAGTTTTTTTTGTTTTTTTGTTTGGGGGGGGTTTGGTCTTGACGCAGGGTCTCCCTTTTGTCCCAACTGGCTTGGAGCTCACTATGTAGACCAAGCTGGCCTTGAACTCACAGAGATCCGCCTGCCTCTGCCTCCTGAGTGCTGGGCTTAAAGGCATGTGCCACCACACCCGGCTTGGTCAGGTTTTTGTACCACTGTGACCAAATACCTGAGAAAACGAACTTAAAGGAAGATGTATTTTGGCTCATGCCAATCCATGGCTGCAAGGGTTCAGTAGAGCACAGCAGTTCATACTGTGCTATTCAGGAAGCAGAGAAAAGGGAACCCAGAAAGGAATGAGGGCAAGAAACACCCTCCAAGACACACCCCTAGTGGCCTCTTTCCTCCATAGGACCCTTCCACCTTTTACCACCTCCCATGATCAAAATTTCTGGTAATTTAGGTAGAACACATCTGTAGTATTGGAGCTTAGAAAACTAGCCTAGAATGAGGGCTAAAAAGCAGTTCATCTCAGGTCTTCTTTTGCTCTCTTGTCTCTCACTCACTTAATCCTAAGCCACAGACTATTACAATTTGAATGCTCCCCCTCCTATCCCCTCATGCAATCAGAGCCTTTCCCCCCAAACCAGCCATAAAAACCTAAAAACAGTAGTCTGATACTATCTCCCCCATCACTACCCCCCCACACACACACACACACAGTGTAAGAGCGCTAGCCATAAAGAAACTCTGACCTGGAGTCACAGGGAGAAATAGCATCACCTGTCACACCTGCCAAGGTTCAGGCTCCATCCCAACAGAGCAAATCAATGAATTAGTGGCTTTGATCCCCCACAGTGATCACAGATTGCAGCCTCAGAGAACTCCTCGTGGACGATAATGGCATCAAGGTGGTGAAAGTCACTTTTAATAAACAGGACTCCCTTGTGATCCTCCCCTTCACGGCCACTCTGAAAATCAGGAACTCCAACTTCTACTCTGTGGCAGTAACTAAAACCTTTTCAGCCAAGTTCAGTACATGAAAGCTGTGGTTGGCACATACACAGCCACCAACGTGTCTCTCATCCCACCTCAGAGTGAGCAGCTGGTGAATTTTACAGTGAAGGCTGAGGTGGGAGGATCGTCTTCCTACGTGTACTTTTTCTGCACAATTCCTGCCATCTGGGTGCACAACATAGTGATTTTCATGCAGACTTCTATGAAGATTTTGTACATTGGCCACATATCCCAGAGCTTCTTGGGACACAATACTACGTGGACTGTGGGGCAAATTCCACAGCTGTTTAGGGCCTGTCCACAGTTCTTCCACGGCTGCACCTGTAGCCTAACATCTGTTCCCAGGGCCCAAGTTCTACACCAACCCCATGTGATGAAGTGGAGAAGAAAGTGGTTCTCTTAACCAAGCAAACATCCTTCAGCCACTTAGGGGAACCCTTCTCCGCGGTGCTTTGTGTGTTTCTCAGAATCAGCAAAATCACTGCCCAGGTGTCTAGTCTGTGCCTAGCAAATAGCATTCAAATATGGTATGAAGAATTTAATTCAGTTCTTTTCAGGTGTTCTTCAGGCACTATATGATGCCAGAGTTCTAGGTTTTCAAGCCAGAGTGACATGAAGGCAGGACATTAGTGGACATTAGTGTAGCTGCAGATGAATTGGTGCTTCTGTGGGCAGACGTGCTATCAGGGAGGGCGCCAGCACCCAAGAGGAGGCAGTCAGCAGGTGTGTGGGTTTTCATCTGTTCCCCAACACCTGAGAGATTTTTATAAAAGGTTTGGGGTTTGACTTTTTTTTTCTTTCCTGTAAAAAACTGTTATAGTTGTTTTTACCAAGAATCAATTGTGGGGGCTGGAGAGATGACCTAGCGGTTAAGAGCGCCGACTGCTCTTACAAAGGACCCGGGTTCGATCCCCAGCACCCACATGGCGTCTGAGAACCATCTGTAACTCCAATTCCAGGAGAACTCCAGTTCCAGGGGAATCTGGGACCCTCTTCTGACCTCCACGGCATTGCACGACACGGGTGCACAGACCTACACGCAAACAGTACATTCATACACATAAATAAATAAAATAAAATTTAAAAAAATTAAAAAAAAAAGAATCAATTGTGGGGCTTGATATATCCATCCACTGGCTGGAACGTGGATTAGGGATTTGACAGAAAAATAAACCCTGGTTTTGATTCATCTTTTAAAAAAAAAAAGAAAAAGAAAAAAGAAACTCTGACCTACCTTATTTGGCCCCTATTCCAGAAAGTGTCCTATCTGATATCCTGGAGGAAGAAATAAGACATCAAAGAACCAAGAAGAACCTGGACGGACAGGTCTTACTAGGCTTCCCCTTCAGTCTGCTATCAGCTCATACCCTTTGGTTCACTTGTTTTTCTACATAGTTATCCAAGCTTCATTAATTCTGAGTAAAAATGGGATATTACACCTTAAGTGTCAATCTAAAGGCTCCCATGTCACATGAAACTATAATCAAATAAATGTGTAAATGGCTTTTCTCCAGTTAATCTGTTCACTGCCAGTTCAATTTAGCAGAGTTAAAAGGCCCAAGTCTTCAATTTGATGTCCAGCATTACAAAAAATAAATTTTTTAAAAACATAAAGCATGAACTCTACAGTTATATATCAATGTAACTGTAAATGAGAAAATGTGGGGTTAGCACTATCTGGGTTGAAGTTTTAGAGGTGCTGGTAAGACATGAGAGGTGATGCAAGATGATTTCATCTCTAAAGTTATCCACTTCCTACTCTGTGATATAACTGTCTAAAGAATAATCTATCAGGGTTAGAGAAATGCCTCAGTGATTAAGAGCACTGGCTCTTCTTGCAGAGGGCTCAGGTTCAGTTCCCAACACCCACATGGCAGCTAACAACCATCCATAACACTAGGTCTGGGGAACCCGACACTTCTGGCCTCACTGCACAACGTGGGTGTACTTACATGCATGCAAGCAAAACATTTATACACATAAAATTAAAAAAAAAATTTTTTTTGTCTTTTAGAGACAGGGTCTCCCTGTAGCTCCAGCTGCCCTGGAACTCACTCTGTAGACCAGGCTGTCCTTGAACTCAGAAAGATCTGCCTGCCTCTGCCTCCCAACTGCTAGGATTAAAGGCGTGTGCCACCATGCCCAGCTAAAAAAATTTTTTTTTGAAGGCATGGGGGCACATGCCTTTAATCACACCACTGAGGATATAATTATATTATAAATATTATATAATTATAATTATAAATATTATTATTAAAAATAAAATACTCTGTCACCATAAAGGAAAGGCGGAGCTATATTTGAGATTGAGGGCAGGGGGCTGGAGAGATAGCTGAGTGGTTAAAAGCACTGGCTGCTCTTCCAGATGACCTGGGTTCAATTCCCAGCACCTTTATGGCAACTAGCAACTAATAACTCCAGTTCCAGGGGATCTGACACCCTCTTCTGACCTCCGGGGGCATTGCACAACACAGGTCATATACACGTAAAAAATAAAAAACTTATTTAAAAGAACCTGGGGAGGGGGGCTAGAGATATAGGCAATGGGTAAAAGCACTTGATGCACAAGCCTGATGACCTGAATCAGATCACTGGAACCTATGTAAAGTTGAAGGTGAGAACCAATACCCAAGGCTATCCTCTGACCTCCATAAGCACACCACTGTATGCCCTCATACACAAACATATACACAGACACACATAAAAATAAATAAAATTTAAAAGGACATATTTTAAGAATTATTCAAAGAAGCCAAACCTTTGATTCAAAAAGACAGCAATTTCTTCAAAGGGTTGGAATTAACTGCCCTAACTACAGATCCTAAAAGCATACGGGAAGAAAACAACAAATAAGTAAAGGAGATTAATGCCCTTGCCTGATCCCAAAGAGTGTCCACAGCACCACATGAGAAGAGGAAAGAACTGACTTCATCCTTTCCAAGGTTCTCCTTCCCATATAAGGCAGTTAAAACAAAGTTACAGCTTCTACGGTAAAACAATGTTCCAGTTAATCACGGTATACCTATTTTCTTTTCCGAAGAAAACTATACATCTGGTAACAGGTAAAAACTGAAATAAAAAGACATCTCGAGCTCAATTTATACCCTCCCACATACCAGGACCACTCCCAGCACATCAAGAGGTGAGAGGAACATCAGTGGCCCAGTTACTGTCATTTGGGCACCATGATGAGGCTGGCATGCTACAGTTTTATTGGTTTTACTGTCCAACCTGGAGTTCCAAAGCCTCAATTTCACAGATTTATACTCATAGAGAAAGGTCATCAGATGTTTTTCCTAGTCCCCCAAAACCTGCTTAAATTTCCTTGGAAGTTTAGACTTTTGGGATGGACTGAGGATCTTTATTGCAAACAACTTGAGGAGCATGCTAAGACTTCCCCCAGGCTACTCGTTTGTATTTCAACAGATCCTTAACTCTGTGAAAACAGCTGACACAGTATCTCCCAGGGTCACTATCACCAAAACAGATGGTGTTAGATAGCTGGTAAACATTTGTACTACAGTACACACACGCACAGCAAACTGTGAAATCTCACTTAAACTTAATGGGAATAAATTTCATCATATCCTTTCCTGAGAGATTTTGGCTAGTCATCTACTATGCAAGAATTAGTAGAGTTTTGGAGAAATGAGCCTAAAGAAGTCTCTTGACTCTGCCAAGAAAAGCTGCTCTACTAAGGTACAGTCTAACCCAGGGTTTTGCATGATGCCATATGAAAGTATCATGTCTCTCTGTGGAAGACTCTACATTCCAAAAATCTTTTAATGAAACATTAATCATCAGCAACTGTTTACTGATTGCCAAGTAAGATCAAGAAACAGGGATCTGGCAGTTAAGAGCACTGTCTGCACTTACAGAAAAACTGGGTTGATTTCCTAGCACCCACATGGCAGCTAACAACTGCCTTGTAACTCCAGTCTCAGGGGTTCCAACACGCTCCGGAGACAGAGGCAGGTGGTGAGTTCAAGGCCAGCCTGGTCTACACAGCAGAAGACCCTGTCTCAAAAAGAACCCCCCTGAAAAAAAAAGTAATGGAAATCATTAAAGATATGTTCTATCTTTATTTTGCAACTCACCAAACGGCTTTATTTCACACTTCTCATCTAAAGAAAACTGGCGTCCTTGTAGGATGGGACGAAATAATTAAAGTGTTCTAGACTTGATTTTTGCCTAGTAGAAGAAGTCTGGCAATAGCACTCTGAGACAGGGGAAAGATGCTGAGTCTGCATCTTTTGCATGCACTTTACCATGTAGTAGGAAAAATGTCAACACAACAGGAAGGGGCAACCTCTCGTCTTCATCTTCCCAGTCCCAGGTGGCTACCTGCTATGTTTTCTACATTTAGCACAAAGTGTAGAGAGACAGCAGGAAGCCTTGGTTTTTGATGGCTCCCTCCGGGATTCCCGATGACCTTGGGATATTTTCTTTTCTTTTCTTTTCTTTTTCCTCCCGCCAATCTTCCGAGCTCTGCCGCGCGCCGCGCCCACCCAAACCCACACCCCTCTGCAGCTCAGCCCGCAGATGAACAACAAACCTACTCGCGGTCTCAAAACAGACCGAGAAAATGATAATGCAGTGTGTGTGCTAGAACATTGTTTGCCAACGTTAGGAAGCAAGTACTGTCAACTTTTAGCGCCCACTCTGCAGAAAGGGAAGGAGTCCCAAGCCTCAGGCAACTTACGTTCTGAAACTTGCTCCAAGCACCCGGTCTCCGCAACTAGATTCCACACAAAGGCCAGCACACGGAAGCCCGGAGCTGCAGGCTCGCGTGCAACCGCTCAGACCCACTGCTCCCACCCTCCCGCGCACTGGGCGGCCCCGCGCGCCCGCGGGATGCGCTCCCACACTGCGTGTGCCCCGGGCCGGCCGCAACGCCTCACCCGCCTCGGAGACCGTCTTGTTATCGTCCGTATTATTCCCGAAGGTATTATTCCTGAAGGTATTATTCCCGAAGGTATTATTTCGCATGGACACCATGAGCACCCCGTAGGCGTTCTGGATGCCGAACACCGACCCGTTGCACCACATGGCCGCCAGCATCACCAGCCAGCCCCAGCCGCCCTCGGGGGGCTCGGGGAGCTCGGCGCCCTCCGACCTCGCCAACTCCACTTCAACCTTCTCGACCGACACCTCTGGGCCGTCCGAGGGTCCCGGGCCGGGCAACGGGGAGTCCTCTGTGGGCTCGGGCCCGCGCGGCTGCCCGTCGCTTGTGCCCCGCACGGCGGCGGGCTCCTCCCGGTAGGGCACCATGGCCCGAGGCGGCCCCGTCGCGCGCCGGGAGCGCAAGGGCGCAAGGTCCCGCTGGCTTGCGAAGGCTGCGAGAACCGCGCGGGCGCACTAGGGAGAAGAGGCGAGGGCGCAGGAGTCCTGGGCAGCCGGGCGGGAGGCGCTCAGCACCGAGGCGGCTGCCGGCGCCTCAGGGTTTAGGAGTCAGGCCTCACACAGGTCACCCCACACGCCCGACCCAGTCCGCAGCCGCGGGCCGCTTCTTAAAGGCAACCCCCGCCCGGCCGGCTGGGGGCGTGCCCGGCAGCAGGACGTGCCCCCGGAGCCCGCAGATGATTGGACCTCGGAGAAAGGGGGCGTGGCGCCCTGTGGCGCACAGTCCTGAAGCCTGGGGGGAGGGGGCGCGGTGTCTATGCGCGCGTCGAAGGCAGAGCCGCCGGAAAAGCCACGGGATAGCCGAGGCGCGGGTCACCTCCTCTCAGTTTCAACCTTAGAAGCAGAGTCTGGAGGATACGTCATTGATCAAGTTGGCGCGCTGAGTCTTTAGCCTCGCCGGAACAGTGATACAAATTGACACTATCTTGATTTTGTATTTGTTTTTTGGCATTGTCTTTTCGTGCTAATTATAGAAGATTCCTTATGCCAGATCCCTATTTTATTTTTTTATTTTAATTTTCGTTTTTTATTGATGCTTTGTGTATTTCATACATCATTTTCCAATTCAGTTCAGGCATATTTCCCTTTCCCTTCCCCCCACCCCACCCCACCCCATCCCAGATCATGCATTCTGCCATAACTTTCCTGCATCTTTCTCTGTTTTTTTTTTCATTTTTTACAATAAGTGAATATTTTATGAGTACAGCATCCTTAATGTAAAACCAATTTGCAAGCAGTTGTGCCCAAACCCACACAGCTCATGGGTCCCACCATCCAGCAGGGGGCGCTTGTATGTTCAATCAAGTTGATCAAATGAGTGTCCAGACTATATTGTTGTAGTTTCATCATTCACCCCAATTCCAGCCCTTACATTCTACCATGCCCCCTCTTCTGCAGATTGTTCCCTAGGCTTAGAAAAGGAGCACAGGTGGATGAGAAGCAAAACAGTCTACTTTCTCTGGAGCTGTTGTCTTGGACTCTGGTCAGTTCTGGCTGTTTCCTTTCATGGGTTGACAGTTTGTCCAGGAATGACCTTTCGATCCTACTAATGAAGCACAAGTAATTAGATATATAGGTATTTAAACAATACTAATTGTTATGGTAGGTTACTTTGGTATAGACATAGATGTTCGGATGGTATGTTAATCCATGAATTACATTTTTTTCTGTTAAATATGTCAGGGTCTTACCGTGGCTTATAATATTTCCTAACCATTAGAGGATGTAAGCTTGTGGCATCAGCCATGGTTTATTCCTCCAAGGAGAGAGCTAATAGCCAATTAGATTTGGGATATACAGGCATATGGCTGCCACTGCTGCATAGTATTTCCAGGCAGGCGAGGTGTAGCTGGTGCTGACGGAGGAGTCTTGCTTGATTCAAGGAGACCTATATTTGCTTTATTGGTTTAGTGGCCTTTGGTAATACTCTCTGGTATTCCAGAGAGCATCTGTACACTTCAGATCCCTATTTTAAAAAGAACTCAGAGGCCTTATTTAATTACCTCAGTTCCCTTCTCTTCCGTGCTTATACAGTTTTGAATACTTGGCACATCGAAGATATTCATTTCGGAATACAGTCTGGGGTTCTGATGTCTTCAACTAACAGCTAGACAGCATTAGTTTTTAACTACTCACAGCTTTTTTTCACACTAAACAAAAGTAAAACATATATGCAACTCCTCTGCCTCCCTGAAGCATGGAGTGACAATGTATCTATGCAATACTGAAGATCTTAATTTCTCAATTATTCAGATTCTTCACTGCAACCTAAGTGCCCACCACTGTGGCAGGATACACAGAGGAATGTGACTGATCACATTTATGTTTCTCTTAATTCATAAACTAGTCAGTAAAGACAATCCTGAAGTACAAAGTCTGGTGCTTTGTATGATGTTATAATAAATATACAACACAAGTGGAATGGGGCCAATTAACCTTCGGAACACTGAGGAATAGTGTCCACAGCAAGTAGCTTTAAGCTGAGCCATAGATTGTATACAGGACTTCAGAGGCAAGGACACACAAAGAGTATTCCACTAGAAAAATAATAATAATAAATCAAGAAAAGCAGGGTGTTCCTGAGGAATCTGGAAATATAATTCAAATATGGTGTGCTTTAGGGATTAAGTTAAAATGATACAACAGGGGCTGGAGAGATGGCTCAGCAGTTAAGAGCACTAGCTGCTCTTTCAGAGGATCAGGGTTCAAATTTCTGCACCCACATGGTGGCTAACAACTGTCTGTAACTCCAATTCCAGGGGAATGTGACACCCTCTTCTAGGCTCCACAGGCATTGCACCACACGTGTGCACTGACATACATGCAGCCAGTTCACTCATATAAAATAAAAATAATAAAATATTCTTTTTAAAATGTGAGGCTGGAGAGATGGCCTAGTGGTTAAGAGCACCAAGCACTCTTGCAGAGGACCAGGGTTCCATTCCTAGCACCCACATGGTGTCTGTAACTCCAATTCCAGGAGAACTCCAGTTCCAGGGGAATCCGACGCCCTCTTCTGACCTCCGCGGCGTTGCACCACATGGGTGCACAAACCTACATGCAGACAGTACATTCATACACATAAATAAATAAAATAAAATAAAATTTAAAAATGATACAATAGCTTGAATATGTAATGCTTCCCTCCCCCCAAAAAAAGTCCATATGGCAAAGGCTTAGTCCTCAGTCTAAGAACTTGTGGTGCTATTGAGAGGTGGTTGAAATGCTAAGAGTTAGAACTTAGTGGGAGATCTTGCCCTCCAAGGAGATTGTGAGATCTTTTTCTGTCTTTTATCCAGAGCATAAAGTGAATGGGCTTCCTCTTTCATATGCTGTCACCACCATGCCTTGCCATAGATTTAAAAGCAATGGGACAGCTCAACCATGGACTGACTCCTACAGAACTATGAGCCAAAATAAGCCTTTTCCCTTTTGAAATTGATTATTTTATGCCTGTGTTACTGTACTAGAAAGATGACATATAAATAGTAAACCAAGAGCCAAGTGTGGTAGTGCATATCTGTAATCCCAGCACTTGGAAGTGGAAACAGAAAGATCAGTACCTCAAGGCCAATTTCAACATACATAGCAGGTTTGAGGCCAGCCTGGGCCACATGAGCTCCTGTCTCAGAAAAAAAAAAAGTAAAACTAGGGAGTAGTTACACAAGGACACAAAAAGACTAGGCAAGGATGCTACAACAGTGCTGTTAGAAATGTGGAAAAGGGGCTGGAGAGATGGCCTAGCAGTTAAGAGCTCCGACTGCTCTTGCAGAGGAACCGGGTTCGATCCCCAGCACCCACATGGCGGCTGAGAACTCCAATTCCAGCACCCACATGGTGGCATTGCATGACATGGGTGCACAAACCTACATGCAGACAGTATGTTCATACACATAAAAAATAATAAAATTAAAAATTTTTAAAAAGAAATGAGGAAAAACATGTGGGGCATGGTGGCGCACGTCTTTAATCCTAGCACTTGGGAGGCAGAGGCAGGAGGATCTCTGTGAGTTCAAGGCCAGCCTGGTCTACAGAGTGAGTTCCAGGATAGCTGGGGCTACAGGGAGACCCTTTCTCAAAAAGATAGGAAGGAAGGAAGGGAAGGAGGGAGGGAGGAAAGGAAGGAAGGGAAGGAAATGAGGAAAAATTTAAAGTTAAATGCACATCAGGCTAGGGGTACTGGAAATACACCTGTACTAGAACATAGGAGGCTGAAGCAAGAAAGACACAAGTTCAAGACCAGCCTGGATTAATAGACAAAGCCTATCTCAAAATAAGTGAATAAACACACCTTTAATCCCAGCACTCAGGAGGCAGAGGCAGTCAGATCTCTGTGAGTTCAAGGCCCCCTGGTCTACATAGTGAGTTTCAGGCCAGCTGGAGCTACAAGGAGACCCTGTGTCAAAAAGACAAAAAAATCAGTATCAATAGAGAATTGGCTAAATAGACTATAACCACTAAAGATTCTATTTACTGCTATGTATTGATGGGGGTACTAGTGATTGAACCTAGGGCTTTATGCATGCTAGACAAACTAAGCTGTACCCCTGGCCCCTACTTCCTGACCTCGAAAATTGTTCACAGCTTATTATTGGACAAAGCACATGCCTAATTTACTTTTCCTGTTGCTCTAATAAAATACCCTGACAAAAGCAACTTAAGGGAGAAAGGGTTTATTTTGGCTCACAGCTCAAGGTACAGTCCATCACAGTAGGGAGGTCTTGATGGCAGGAGTCTGGTCAAGTTGCATCCCTAGTCAAGAAGCAAAGGATGCTCTATGAATGCTCCTGCTCAAATAACTTTCTCCTTTTTATGGAGTCCAGGACCCAAGTGTAGGAAATTGTGCTGCACACTTTTAGGATGAGAGCCCACCTCAGGATAATCTAGATGACCCCTCACAGACATTCCCAGTAGCTGACCTAATTAAGATGTATCTGTGGATTATACTCTAACTACAAAACAACTCTCCATGTGGCAATACTATAGAAGTAATAGATTAGATAAATGCATTTAGGCAGTAGAATTTCCAATAATATAGATACTCTCGCCCCCTGGAGGTGAAGCACAATGTGTCTCCCCTTAGGGGTGGGCCATGCATAGTATAGTAACTGCCTACTGAAGATTACAGTAATGGGGAGCTGGAGGAATGGCTCAGTGGTTAAGAGCACTGGCTTTTCTTGCAGAAGACTGGAGTTTAAATCTCAGCACTCACATGGTGGCTAACAACCATCCATAACTCTAGTTCCAGGGGATCCAACGCCCTCTTCTGTCCTCTGTAGGCCTGCATGACACAGGTACACTTACACACATTCAGGCATAACACTTATACACATAAAATAAAAATACAGTATTTTTAAAGACTACAGTATGGAAAAAGAGGTAAACTTAAGAGTACAGAATCTGACAGACACTGTGTTAGCCTGGTGGTGAACTGTGTATCCCTACTGTGATGCTATGATTTGATGAACATGGTGTTTTACTTCATTTTGGTCTTCCTCTCAAACCTACAGACCATCAGACAAACATTACACAAGTTCTAATTGAAAAACATTTGACAAAATACCTGATACATATTCTTCACTGCTGTCAAATTCATCAAAAATAAAGGATGTCTGAGAAACTGTCATAGTCAAGAAGGGAGAAGCTGTATTCTGGATGAGAGTCTGGAACAGAAAGAGGACACTAGGTAAAAACTAAGGAAATTTTAATAATGTTCAGACTCCAATTAACAGTGACATAGCAATATTAGTTCCTAAGTATAACAACTGTGGTATTCTAATGTAAGCTATTAACAAGAAACTGGATGAGGCAATATGGGTACTCTGTACTATCTTTGCAATGCTTTTTTAAGCCTTAAACTATTCTTAAAAATAAAGTTATAAGGGTTGGAGAGATGGCTCAGTGCTTAAGAGCACTTGCCACTCTTGCAGAGGACCAGAGTTCATTTCCCACCCCCCACCTAGTAGCCCACAACCACCCATAACTTCAGTTCTGGGGGAAGGAGGGTTTTGATGCCCTCCTCTGGCCTTTGAAGGCACTACATGCACATAGGGCCCACATGAAACAAAATAAATAATGTTATTTTAGGAGCTAGACAGATGGTTCAGTCAGTAAAGTGCCTGAGTTGGGATCCCCAGCACCTACGTAAAAGACAGGGACAGCAGGACATGTCTATAATCCAGCGCTGAGGTGAGTGTGAAGAGGCAGGAGGAATAGGGAGGAGAGGGGAGAAAACTGTATCCCTAAAGCTCATTGGCCAGCCAGCCTAGCCAAATTGATGAGCTTCTGGTTCAGTGAGAGACCCCCTGTCTCAAAAAAAAAACAAACAAACAAGGTAGAGAGCAATAGAGGACGACACCAGATGTTGACCTCTGGCCTACACGAGCACACAGACATATGTGCAGGTGCACTTGCACACACATCTGTGTATACACGGTCACATACACACACACACACACACACACACACAAATAAAGCTTATTTTAAAAAAGAACATGTAGCAGGAGACCCTGTCTCAAAAAAAAAAAAAAGAACATGTAGCTGGACACAGAGGCACTGCTATAATCTTTGAGGTGGAGGGTAACCTAGTCTACATAGAAAGTCCCAGGCTAGCTGGAGAGACCCTGTCTCAAAAAGACCAAGACAAATAGATAAACAAATAAATAAATAAATATTAAAATGTATATTATGATTTCATTTTTCATTTTTTTAATTTTATGTGTATGAGTGTACTGTCTGCATGTAAGTAGGTGCACCCATGTTGTGCAATGCTGCGGAGGTCAGAAGAGGATGTCAGATTCCCCTGGAACTGGAGTTAAAGACGTTCTTAGCCACCATGTGGGTGCTGGGAATTGAACCAGGGTCCTCTGCAAGAGCAGTCGGTTCTCTTAACCGCTGAGCCATCTCTCCAGCCCATGATTTCATTTTTAAAATGTATATAGGGGGCTGGAGCAGTGGCTCAGTGGTTGAGAGCACTGAATATTTTTGCAGAGGACCTGGGTGTGATTCCCAGCATGCACATAATGGCTAACAAACATCCATAACTCCAATTCTGGGGGGAAATCTGATTCTTTCTGACCTCTGTAGGCATTGCACAACATGGGTGCACTTACACACATACAGGCAATATACTCATATACATAAAATAACAAATAAAAATAAATAAATAAAAATGTGTATAACAATCTATGACCTATGATAGGTTATAACCTATCATAGATTTTCAAAGTTCCACTTTATGTATAATTATAAATGTGTAGTATTTATATATGAGATTATGAAATAACTTCTAATATATAGTTCATTCTCAAATTTTGTTTCTATTTATATGGCAACATTATTTCCAAACATGCAGTATGACCTATGTTCAGATTAAACTTTGTCACTTCTGAGAGAAGATTGATTTAGGGGCAACTGTGACTTAAGGAAGTAAAGGATGCTCTAGTTTGAATGTTTATTTAAAGAGGACCCGGGTTCGATCCCCAGCGCCCACATGGCGGCTAAGAACCATCTGTAACTCCAATTCCAGGAGAACTCCAGTTCCAGGGGAATCCGAGACCCTCTTCTGACCTCCGCGGCATTGCACGACACGGGTGCACAGACCTGCATGCAGACAGTACATTCATACACATACAGAAATAAATAAATTAAAAAAAAATTTTTTTTTAAATTACTAACTACCAAAGCTCGGAATATGGCTCAGACTCTATAGGAGCATCTGAATTTCATCTCTAGAACCTACATAAAAAATCCAGATATGAGGGGCTAGAGAGATGGCCTAGCGGTTAAGAGCACCAACTGCTCTTGCAGAGGACCCGGGTTCAATCCCCAGCACCCACATGGCAGCTGAGAACCATCTTTAACTCCAGTTCCAGGGGAATCTGTTGCCCTCTTCTGACCTCCGCGGCATTGCACGACACGGGTGCACACACCTACCTACGGACAGTACATTAATACACATACAAAAATAAATAAAATTAAAAAATATATATTTTTAAAAATCCAGACATGGCAGTCCACAGCTGTCACTCCAGCACTGGGAGATGGAGCCAGGTAGATCCCGGGCTCCGTGGCCAGCCCAGCCTACTTGGCAGTCCCAGGTCAGTAAGAGAGCATGTCTCACAATACAAAGAGGATGGCTGCTGTGGTGGTTTAATCAGAAATGTCCCCCATAGGCTCATGTAATCTAAGTGAACACCTGGTCCCCACTTGGTGGCATTGTCTGGGAAGTTTATGGAACTTTTAAGACGTGGAGACTTGCTGGGAAAATATGTCACTTGGAGTGGACTTTGAGAATTTATAACCTTACCCCACTTCCAGTCTGCTCTCTTGGCTTCTTGTGTGACAAAATACAATCAGCCAGCTCCTGCCACTTGCTGCCATGCCTCCCTTGCCATTATGGACTCTCTTTCTCTGGAATTGGAAGCCAAAATAAACTTTTTGTTCCATAAGTTGCCTGGTATTTTATCACAGCAATGAAAAGCTCCTAAGGGCTGACAGCTGAGGTTGTCCTCTGGCCTCCACGAGCACATGTACACACACGTGCAGACACATACAGCTCACACCCACATACAAAGAAGTACTACTAAAGAGCTATGAAATGGAGTAGCTACCAAATGAAGTAAACTTAGACAAATCACATTCAGTATTATGCCTACATCTATCATTAAATCACGTGTTATTGGCTTGACCTATCCTACTCTGTCTAAAAATATCAAAATGTTTACATATAACTACCTCATGGTGATGGTTAGTTTTTGAAACAGGGTCTCCTTGTAGCTCACCTGGCCTGGAACTCACTATGTAGACCAGGCTGGCTTTGTTCACAGAGATCCATCTGCCTCTGCCTCCCAAGTGCTGAGATTAAAGGGGTGTACCTCCACTCTCAACAAAATTCCTACTCTTGTTAGGAGGTTGAATACCACTCTACTAACTGAAAGTTTCTTTTTTTTTTTTTTATTTTCTGTATGTGTATGAATGTACTACTGTCTGCATGCAGGTTTGTGCACCCGTGTTGTGCAAGCCGCGGAGGTCAAAAGAGGGTGTCGGATTCCCCTGGAACTGGAGTTCTCCTGGAATTGGAGTTTCAGGGTTCTCGGCAGCCATGTGAGTGCTGGGGATCGAACCCGGGTTCTCTGTAAGAGCAGTCGGCGCTCTAACCGCTAGGCTTATCTAAAGTTCTATAAAGAAAATTGGCTGGGTGTGGTGGTTCATTGCCTTTACTCCCAGCACTCGGGAGACAGAGGCGGAGGATCTTTGTGCAGTTCAAGGCAGCCTGGTCTATGTAGGGTTCCAGGACAAGCTGGGGCTACAGGAGACCCTGTCTAAAAAGACCAAAAAAAAAAAGAAAAGAAAAAGAAAATATGAAAGCCTGGAAGGAAGAATCCACAAAATCTTCAGACTGACGAATCCTGTTTTAAAGTTGAATTTACAAGATTCAAATTTCATTGTTTAAGTCCGGCATGATCGCACAGCTCTGTAATCTCAGTCACTTGGGAGTCTGAGTCAGAAGAATGGAAAGGTCAAGGCCAGTCTAGGCAACTTATCAAGACCCTGTCTCAAAATAAAAGGTTTCAAAACAGGACTGGGGATGTAGCTCAGTACTTGCCCAGTGTATGTGAGGCCCTAGCTTCATTCCTCCCACTGGAAAACAGGTCCATCATTCAGAAAAGAGAAAAGAGGTTTTATTGATTTATCTTCTTTGTTTTTTTTTAATTTTATTTATTTCTGTATGTGTATGAATGTACTGTCTGCATGCAGGTCTGTGCACCCGTGTCGTGCAATGCCGCGGAGGTCAGAAGAGGGTCTCAGATTCCCGTGGAGCTGGAGTTCTCCTGGAATTGGAGTTTCAGACAGCTCTCGGCCGCCATGTGGGTGCTGGGGATCGAACCCGGGTCCTCTGTAAGAGCGGTCGGCGCTCTTAACCGCTAGGCCATCTCTCCAGCCCCTGATTTATACTTCTATAAAAGTATATCTGGAACTGGGTTAATTGTAAAGAACAGAAATTTATTTCTAGATCTGGAAGCCATAAAGACAAAGACAAAGGGCCAACATCTAGTACAGATCTTCCTGCTTGGCTATCCCATGCTAGAGGGCAACATAGCAAGCATATCCTCACCCACACTTGGCCTAAGAGACAGGGAGGGTAGGGGCCATGAATCATCCTGTTATCAAGAGTTCTCTTCCACAAAAAGCTTTAGCCTACTGCTGAAGTATGAGCCATCATGATCTAGTCACTTCTTGAAAGTCCTACCTTGGCATAATTTAATAAAAGATTAAATTATAACGGAGAAACTTTGGGAGACATGACCAAATCATTGCAGGAATTAATTTTAGAAGCAGGGTGCTCACGATAGGTTGGAAGTGTTTATCTCTACTCCTGAAGTGAGGAGTAAGCCTTCACGCTGGAGAACAGGATTTGAGAAGGTATAATAGAAGATAAACCGGCAGAGGCACAATTTGTTGGCAGCAAGACTAGTTAGGAGATCATCATGGTCCATGAGAATGTTGAAGACTCATCTGCTGCTAGAATGGAAAGCAGAGGGTCAGTCAAAAGGCCTTTGGGATCTGTGTGAGTTCAAGGCCAGCCTGGTCTACAGAGTGAGCTCCAGGCCAGCTGGGACTAAAGGGAGATCCTGTCTCAAAAATACCAAAAAAAAAAAAAAGGCCTTTGGGTGCTAGAGTTGACAGGATTGTATTTGGGGGAGCCAGCAAAGAAGTGTAATGAAGGCAGGAGCTCAACTCTTTACTTTGGACTTGGGAAGATGAGGGGGACACTAAAAGATGAACAGGCTGAAGCCAAAAGAGTGAAAACATAGACGTCAGGGAGCTAATTACTCATTCCCATTTCTTTTTGGTCTTTTTGAGACAGAGTCTCCCTGTAGCCCCAGCTGTCCTAGAACTCACTCTGTAGACCAGGCTGGCCTTGAACTCACAAAGATCTGCCTGCCTCTGCCTCCCAAGTGCTAGGATTAAAGGCGTGCACCACCATGCCCGGCCTTTTTTGGTCTTATTGAGACAGGGTTTCTCTGTAGCCTCAACTACTCTAAAACTCACTATGTAGACCAGGCTGGCCTTGAACTCACAGATATCCACCTGCCTCTGCCTCCCAAGTTTTGGAATTCTGATATGATTGTTTTATAGTTACAAAAGTAATCTGTTTTGTTATAACAAATACCATAAAAAGCAATAGATGTAATTACAGAATGACCCAAATATCTTCATTTAACATTTTTAAAAAATTTATATATTTGCCGGGCGTGGTGGCGCATGCCTTTAATCCTAGCACTTGGGAGGCAGAGGCAGGCGGATCTTTGTGAGTTCAAGGCCAGCCTGGTCTACAGAGTGAGTTCTAGGACAGCTGGGACTTACAGGGAGACCCTGTCTCGAAAAAGACAAAAAAAAAATGTATATATTTACAGAAAAGTATTTCTCAATAAACACGGTACAGCATCATCACAAAAACTGACTGGATTCCAAATTAAAACTGCTATACCCAAGTAATGAGTGAAGCATGAACCTGAGAAGGAACTGGGATATAGCTCAGTTGGCAGAGTGCTTGCCTAGCATGCATGAAGCCCTGAGTTCAATTCCCAGTACCTCAGAAATGGGGTAGAGTAGTGCATGCCCCTAATCCCAGCACTGAGGAAGTCAAGTCAGGATAATTAGAAAGTCAGGGCTATCCTCAGGTGCTTTGGGAGTTCAAGACTAGACTGAGATACATGAGACCCTGTGGAGGTGGGTGGGGGCATCCTGAACATCTGTAATTTCAGCAGTTGAAGGCTGAGGTAGGAGGATCAGGAGTAGGAGATCAGCCTGAGCTACAGGGGAAGACTGTCTCAAAAGAAAAACCAACAACAACAGCACAACAAAAAAGTAAGAATGCCTAAGGGCAGCTAGAACCACTTATTAAATAAGTCTGCTGCAGGCCATCTTCAAAGGTTGGGGGGGGCAAAAAAAAAGTTCAAATTTATAGCAAACATACCTACCTACCAATTACCATATAATATAAACTCTGGTGTGTGTGTGTGTGTGTGTGTGTGTGTGTGTGTGTGTGTGTGCAGGGAACCACAAATCCACGGGGCTACTATGCTTCCTCCCCATCTTTTTTTTTTTCCTATGCGTATTTATTTACCTTTTTTTTTTCAGACAGGCTCTCCAGTAGACCAGCTGTTCTTAAACTCGTGATGTAGTGAAGGATAACCTTGAATTCCTTGCTGATTATCCCAAGTGCTGGGAATGCAGTTTGTGCTGCAATGCCCAGCATTCTGTGTGCTTTAAAACAAAAGCAGAAGCCGGGCGTGGTGGCGAACAGGACTTGGGAGGCAGAGGCAGGTGGATCTTTGTGAGTTCAAGTCCAGCCTGATCTACATAGCGAGCTGGGACCACAGGGATACCATGTCTCAAAAAGGCCAAAAAAAAAAGAAAGAAAAAAAGCAGACTTATACTTTTTATAGACTTAATTATGTGCACACACACACACACACACACAAACACACTGTAAATTTATATGTTGAAAGTTGGTTCCCCAGTACCTTTGATTGCAAAAGTGTTTGAAGGTAAGTTAAAAACAAGGTTCTTAGCCAGGCAAGGTTCTTAGCCAGGCACATGCCTTTAATCCTAGCACTTGGGAGGCAGAGGCAGGCGGATCTTTGTGAGTTCATGGCCAGCCTGGTCTACAGAGTGAGTTCTAGGACAGCTGGGGCTACAGGGAGACCCTGTCTCAAAAAGACCCCTCCCCCCAAAAAACCAAGGTTCTTATGATGGACATGAATAAATTAAATGCGATGTCCATATAAAAAGAGGTGATTGGGCATACAAAGAAAGACGAAGAAGGCCCACCCATGTGAGAACACTGAAATGTCAACACCAACCAGACACATGGCCAACACCTCAATCTTGGACTTTCAGCCTCCAGAACTATGGGAAAATACATTTCTGTTTTTGTTTTTTTTTTTTGGGTGGGGCTAATCAGCCTGTGGGTATTTGTTATGGCAGGTTTAGCAAGCTGATACACATCTGTGATGGCTCATCTTCATAGTCACCCTGCCTGGGCTTAGAACCAACCAGGAGACACATCTCTGGGAATGTCTGTGAGGTAACTGAGGAGGGAAATCCACCCTGAATGTGGACACCACCATCTTGTGTGCTAGAGTCTCCAGCAGAACAAACAGTGTTAAAGGAGAAAGCAAGCTGTGGATGCTTTTCTCTGCTTCCTGCTCATCAAGATGTGAGAAGTATGAGCCACACACTCCAACCACCACACCATGCCTTCCCCTCTGGGATACACTGTATGCTCTCACACTCCAACCACTACACTATGCCTTCCCCTCTGGGATACACTGTATGCTCTCACACTCCAACCACCACACCATGCCTTCCCCTCTGGGATACACTGTATGCTCTTAAACCTTGAGCCAAACGAACTCTTCCTGCCTTTAAATAGCTTCTTGTCAGTGATTTGGTCCCGCAATGAAAAAAGTAACAACTACAATATTTTTACTACTAATAATAATTTAGTATACTGCACTTAACTTGTCATAATTTCCCATATAATTAAATATTCCTCAAAAACATAACACTAGGCTGAGGCCTAGCTTAGCAGCAGAGGACTTGCCTAGCATGTTTAGTTCATAGCATCTCAAAATTTGTTTCACTAGAAAGCATTCTGTCATAGAGATGGACCATAATGTATTTAATCATGTTCTTATCATTGTAGATATAAATTACTCTAGAGTTTCATTACTGTGAAAATCACTACGACAAGTATTGTTCCTAATCTTTGTGTCACTGGTAATCTTTTCGAACAATGTTCTAAATATGGTATTGATTGTTAGTGAAAAGCATATGAATATTTTGTAGTTTTGTTTGTTTGAGTCTGCCTTTTTTCATATGAATATGCTAAGAGCCAATGATCTAGCACCACCATCCCACGCTTACAAATTATCTTCTTTAAAAAAAAAATCTCACTGGGCATGATGGTCCACGCCTTTAATGCCAGCACTCAGGAGGCAGAGGCAGGTGAGTCTCTATGAGTTCGAAGCCAGCCCGGTCTGGTCTACATAGTGAGTTTCCAGGCCTGCTGGGGCTAGC
>VZQC01012584.1:316801-336272 GCA_009823505.1 Rhizomys pruinosus
TATTATTATTATTATTATTTATTTATTTTTTTTTGTCTTTTTGAGACAGGGACTCCCTATAGCCTCAGCTGGCCTGGAACTCACTATGTAGATCAGACTGGCCTTGAATGCAGAGATCTGCCAGCCTCTGCTTCCAGAATGCTGGGATTAAAGGCGTGCACCACCACGCCCGGCCCTCATTGGCCTTTCTAACACAGTGGAAGTATCACATTGTGCCTCAATGACAAAATATTCCAATAACGCTCTCAGTGGGAAGAGAGGCAGGAGGAGGACCAGCATCAGCTACCTCTGCATCTTTCAGCACCAAAGCAAAGCAATGCGCTTGTAGATTATGATCAGGTATAAAGGTGTATGCCTTCACTCAGGACATGTTTACAAGCACTAGAGCTATGAAAACAGAACATGGTCAAGCTGTATGAAATCTAGGAAGAGCTTGAATTTCTCACTCCCTTTTTTTTGGGGGGGTCTTTTTCTGGACAGAGTTTCCTTGTAGTCCCAGATGTCCTGGAACTCACTATGTAAAGTAGGGTGACCTTGAACTCACAAAGATCCACCTGCCTCTGCCTCCAGAGTGCTGGGATCAAAAGCAATGGCCACCACACCCAGCTTCTCACTCTCTTTTTAATCACTTCTGTTCCCCTTACACACCTTTCCACTGACCTACTTTGCGAGCAGGGGAGAGAATAGAACTATTATGGTGAAAATTAAGATCTGGGTTGCCTTTGCTGGAGAAAAGAAGACAGGTGGGAGGGGGATTAGTGCTCACAAGCATGGAGTTTGGCATTGTCCAGCCTAGGGAAGGGTTCTGCCAGTTGTTAGCAGGGTGACTCTGGGGAAAATGTTTAACCTCATTGTAAGTCTTTGTTTCTCATCTGCAAAATGGGATGATGGTGCCATCTGGCTGACTTGTCAGTGTAGGAGCTTCTCTTGCTACGAGCAGGTACAGAGGAGTCCTGCTAAGGGAAGGGGAGCACAGTGGGCACCTGCGGTCACTGTAAGGAACTGACCCCTCGGCACAGAGGTCAGTTGTTTACTTTTATAACCCAACCTGAGAGGTCCTTCCAACCCAGGTACGCAGCCTGGGAAGTGGAATGCTCCTGTTTTGGCCGTGCTCTCCCACCTGCCCAAAGACTGCTGGTCTCTGGACAGGAATTTCAGGCCGATGGCTGATGGCCGATCTTCAGCCTACGCCCAGTCACAATTCACTTTACAGCTGGTGACCTGATAGGTCTCTGTCCAGCCCCATGGTACTGTCCAACCTTATGCTAGCTTACCCTGGTGATAGTCTGATAGAGCTTGGTCCAACCCACTAGCCACTGACACTCAAAATCCAGGCCTATTTTGGCCTGTATACTCGAAAAATAATGGCTGGGAATTCTGTGTAGTGATGGTAATGGAGAATTCACTTTATTGCCTGCTGCAACACACTTTTATATAAGCAAAATGACTTCAGCTCCCAGAGCCAATCACAGACTCCCAGTTTCACAGCACTGTATATTGCTGCTCCACCTAGCACCATGTGCCTGAGCCACGTTGCTTGCTCCCTCTTGGTGTGGGGGCAGAGGAGCCCCATGACTCCCACATGGTGCCCTGAGGGGTGCTAGCTGAGAACTAGCCCCTAATTCAAACTGGATCTTCCCACATGTCAGGACCAGATGAAGTAAGCAGAGCACACAGCTGTGACAGGATGTTGTTCAGGCCCTGGGAGCCTGGCAGGTTGTGTAAGTAGTCAGCAGCCCAGAGAGTAACAAAGGAGCCTCAGAAGTGGAGATGAAGAGTCATCCTACCACTGTGCCTAGGAGGTACAGGAGAGGGTGTGGACTGGAAAACAATAGTCCCATTAAGTGCACATAAAGTGAAACCCACAGGTTCATATCACATCTTGTATCCGTGCAAGTGTCAAATAGGAGGAGAAGCAAGGAGACTCTGGGCACCCTGGAAGAGCTGCTCTCTCAGCTCCCTGTCCCCTTTTCCCTGGCCAAATTGCCACCAGTTGCTGCCACTGCTCTCTGACAGAAGCAGTGGGGGCTGCGTTCTCAGGGAGAAGATCCTGGAAGACTGCATTGTGTTTGTTTATTATTAAAGTGCCACTGTGACTCACTTCATGCATCCAGCTGCACTGAGGAAAACAGACACCTCAGCAGGGCCCAGAGGAATGCAATGTGGCCCAGAAGCAGCTGACCTTACATAGTCTTTACACCTAGTACAGATATTAATAGAGTGTCTGGGATGTACAAGGTCAGAAGCCTGCCCTCACTCTACTACACATTCGGCAACAAAGGTACACTAATGTCAAAGAGGACAGGTGCCTTTCTTGAACAAATAAAATTGAGATTGGGAGAAGAGAAGGAGCAATTGCATCCCACTGGATTGTCTAGAGATGCTCTCTGAAGTGGGAGGCCGCTGTATGGGGAGTGGGAAAGTTAGTGTGTGGACCATGGATCTCTCTCTCTCTCTCTCTCTCTCTCTCTCTCTCTCTCTCTCTCCTTTCCTCTCCTCTCCCTCTCTTCCTCTTCATGACAGTTTTCATTATGTAACCCAGCCTCAGCCTCCAGGCACACTCTACCAGGCCCATCTGTTTTGTTCTGTTTTGTTTTGTTTTGTTTTGTTTCGTTTCGTTTTGTTTTGTTTGAGACAGGGACTCAAATATATAGCCCCGGCCAGCCTGGAACTCACTCTGTAGACCAGGCTGGCCTTGAACTCACAGAGATTCCCCCTGCCTCTTCATCCCGAGTGCTATGATTAAAAGCATGTACCAGGGCTGGAGAGATGGCCTAGTGGTTAAGAGCACAGACTGCTCTTACAGAGGACCTGGGTTCGATCCCCAGCACCCACATGGCAGTTGAGAACTGTCTGTAGCTCCAATTCCAGGAGAACTCCAGTTCCAGGGGAATCCAACACCCTCTTCTGACCTCCTCGGCTTTGCACGACACGGGTGCACAGACCTACATGCAGACAGTACATTCATATAAATAAATAAATAAATAAATAAATAAATAAATAAATAAATAAATAAATAAAATATTAAAAAAATTTTAAAGCATGTGCCACCATACCCAGCTTAAAGACGGTTGTGGCCACATGTGCCATGTGGGTGCTGGGAATCGAACTCGGGTCCTCTGGAAGGGCAGTTGGCACTCAACCACTGAGTCATCTCTCCAGCCCCCAGGCCCATCTTAACAGATGACTGCTTTTTAAAGTACTTTAGCTAATCAAAGAGAGGGACAACATTAGCTAGGCTAGAATAGGGTCAGATCAGGGCTTGTTTTAGCACAGGGGAGAAAGTAGAGATGGCTGAAGGAGCAAACACCCACAGGGTTGTGAGGGGTGGCCTTGTGACATGGGAGAGGAAATGAGATTTGCTGTGAGCTTGGACAAAAAAAAGGAGCAGAACCATGCTACCTGAATCCCTGGAGCCTTGTTGCTCAGGGGGATTTTTGTTTTGTTTTGTTGTTTTTATTTTTATTTTTATTTTCCAACACATTAGGGCATCAATTCCTGAGGTCAGCAGGGCTTGGGGAAAGCATGAGCCTGTGCAGGCTTTGCCCTGAAGACCTCTGATATGCAGAGGCCCGACTGTGGTTGGAAACGGGCTTTGTTGTGGTCTCCGTCCTCATGGGAGTGTGGTTTCCTTTAGTTAATGGCAGAAGCAGCAAACAACGGAAGCCTGTATGTCCACATGGAGGTAGAGAAGCTGCAGAAAGAGCAACAGGAAGTTAGAGGATGGTGGGTAAAGATTAGTTTATCAACTGTGCTATCATGCAAGGTAGGAAAGTCTGAGGTCAACAGAGGGCTGACAGAATGGAACAAAGTCTGGAGGCAGTATTACGGTTTGAAAGTGAAATGTCTCCTACAGGCTTATATTTTAACCACTTGAGTCCCAGCTGCTGGTGCTGTTGGAGAGGTGATGGAGCCTGTAGGAGGTAGGTCCTAGCTGGAAGAAGTGGGTCACTGGGATACCCTCTTCCTGGCCCCCTGCTTCCTGGTCCAGCTACCATGTGAAAAGCACTACCATACACCTCCTCAGCCACAGAACAGCTTTACCATGCCTGCCCTTCCAAGATGGACTGAAAACTGTGCCAAAGTAAACCTTTCCTCCATTAAATCACTTCTTAGCAGGGATTTCGTTACAGCAATGGGACAAGTAACTAACAGCCAGCAAGGATGGAGGTCTGGGAGGAAAGAAGGCATGAGCGAGAATGAAACAGCCAGTGTATTGAGTTACTTGTCTCCTTGCTGCATCAAAAATACCTAACAAACGCAACTGAAGGAAGGAAAGGTTTTGTTTATTTGAGTATGTGTGTATGTACAAATGTGCATGTGTGTATGATCGTATGTGCGTGTATTGTGTGAGTGTGGGCATACACATGCCACGGCACATATGTTGAAGTCAGAGGACAACTTTAGGTACTGCTCCTTGCCTTCTACCTTCTTTGAAGCAGGTTCTCTTTCCTGTGTTCTGCACTGCATACTCAGGCTCACTGACCCATGAGCGTCCAAAGATTCTCCTTTCTCCACCTCCTATTTTGTTGCAGAAGCACTAGGATTACAGAAATGCACAAGCACACCCAGATGTACATGGGTTCTGGGGATTCGAGCTCAGATCCTCATAACTTCACAGTAAGCATTTAACCCACTGAGCCATCTCCTCAGCCCAAGAAGGAAAGGTTTATTTTGGTTTCAAGTTCCAGGAGATATAGTCTGTCATGGCAGAGAAGACATGGCAGGGCACAGGCAGCAGTGTGTCACATTCGTCATCAGCAAGCAGAGGGCAATGAGTGTTGGTGCCCAGCTCCATTTTCGGCCTGTGGAATTGTGGCCTCTATATGTGGAGTGAATTATCCGTGCTGGGTAGCTTTAATGTCAGCTTGACACACCTGGGTTGAGGGGGCCTCATTTGGGGAACTTCCTCTATTGGACTGGCCTGTGGCCACATCTGTGAAGTATTGTCTTGATTTTTGAGTGATGTGGGAGGGTACTATGGGAGTGCCACCCTGGGCAAATTGTTGTGTATCATATAAGAAAGCAGGCGGGACATTGACCAGGGGAGCAAGCCAGTAAGCAGCATTCCTCCATGGCCTGTGCTTCAGCTCCTGCCTCCAGCTTCCTGCCCTGAGTTCCTATGTTGGGCTCCCTCGGTGATGAACTGTGACCCAGGAGATGTAAGATGAATAAACCCTTTCCTCCCCAAATTGGTTTTGGTCAGAGTGTTTTGTCACAGCAATTGAAAGCAGACTAGAACCAAAATTTATACCAGAGAATGGGCTATTTCTGTGACAGATCTGACCTCAGTGTTTTGGGGAGGATTGTAGAAGTGTTTGAAACTTTGGGCTGGAAAAACCATTGCATGCTTAGAGATTGTTGCTGTGGAACTTGGAATAGTTATGCTGAAAGAGCTGTAGACAATGGAGGCCTGGCTTGTGAAGCTTCAAAGGGAAGCAGAGACTATCAGGGCTATTTGTATGATATTTATTTATTTATTTATTTGTTTGTTTATTTATTTATTTAGGGTATGAATGTACTGTCTGCATGTAGGTTTGTGCACCCGTGTCGTGCAATGCCACAGAGGTCAGAAGAGGGTATCAGATTCCCCTGGAACTGGAGTTAAAGATGGTTCTCAGCTGCCATGTGGGTGCTGGGGATCGAATCCAGGTCCTCTGCAAGAGCAGTGGGTGCTCTTAACCACTAGGCCATCTCTCCAGCCCCTGTTTGTATGATATTTTTAAATTGAGAATCTGTGGGTTCTGGTCAACTGGGGCTGAAGGGTCAGCTGTAAGTAACAAGAGACCAGAACTTGAAGTGAAACCTTTCTTTTATGGGAACAATTGATCCTGGTTAACTGGAGCTGAAAAGAGACTAGCATCAGTATGGTGAAATCTTCTGGGAAGAATTTTTTTTCAAGGAAAAAAGGCGATTCACACACAGGACAGAGGTCCGCCTGTTGGTTCTAGAGGGCGTCGGAACCTCCATGTCATAGCCAGCTCTCCCTCCTCATATGCGTTTCTTTTTCACAGTCTCACAGGGAACGGCTTTATGATAGTCTTGGCACACTGTGGGGAGAAACGCAGAGATAGAAGATCGGGCCAATTGGTTGTGTGGGAAAAGTTCACCTACAGTTTTACAGTGAAAGACCCCAGGATGCATGGGTCTTGAAAGAAACTGAGACTATGGGTGTATCCGTGAGGGTGGCTTTGGAAGCATTCCACTTGGTGAATAGTTTGCATACGCGCTTCTAGTTCCTCCTTAGTGAGAAGACTTCCCCACAGGCATATAATATGGAGATTTGCCAGGAACCCATGATAGTACTAAAGTACACCGAAGCTAAGGAGCTGCCCATGCGGGTGTGTTGCGATATGCGTTTACATACCCTGGCTGACTGCAAGAGGAGAGCCATGAAACAAATACTATTTTAATCATAATATACAATAGGTAAATGGATGCATTGTACTCACACTTTGTACAAAGCAAGGACATGTGAAAAAATTGGCTCCGGGTTGCTAGTGTTTCAGTGTACAATTGGATGGCGCGTGAGACAGAACCCAGAACCCTTTGGTATATGCCCAGCGCGTGAGTGTGTGACGTGATAGCCAAGACTGAGCCGGCAAGCAACTTAGGCTATACTATTGCAGGAGTCACCTTTTAGAGAGGTATTCTATAGAAAGTGTTAGGATATGGTTCCATTATTTCTTTCTCTCGTGTGATGATAAATAAAAGTTACATTAATAAGTACCCTAGTAATTAATGTAGGAGCCACAAATCTCATTTCTATCTAGCTTTCTCCAATATTTAAAAGAATATTTTTTAATTATGTGAGTGTATCTCTGAACTTTTCAAGGGTGAGCCTTTGGATTTTTTTAATGGACCTGCTTTTTTTGGCTGGTTTTTTTAATGGTGTGGTGTAGTGACATATGTTGGTGACCTTAATGTTTATCATAGTTTATTGTTGTGCTTTTAAAGGAAATGGAAAAGGTTTTTTTCGGTGATTATAATTAAATAGTGATTTGTTTTTGCTTCATTGTGTCAAGTTTGACAGTGCGGGTCAATGCTTACTAGGATAATAGGCTTTTCTAGTGTTCACAACATTGCCACCACCTGGATTTAGGGAGACTGACCCCCTACAATTAGGGAATTACTTCTATTGCGACTGGCCTGTGACCAGCCTGTGAAGTATTGTCTTTGATGTTAGTTGATGTGGGAGGACCCAACCCCACTATTGGGTGGTTTGCCAACCCCGGGACTATGGGCCCTCCCTCTCTCCTCAACAGTCTAAAGTAGGCAGAATTGATGTGTTAGCTAACCCGCTGTATTATCCAGTAATAGAGGTTAATGCGTCCAGAGACCTGTGCGGCTGCAGTGTGGTCCTTCGTCTGTCTGCGATACAGGGCACGGTTTGGCTGTGTCTTAGCTTGTGAACGGTAAAGCAATTCTGAGGCGTCGAGACTCCAGCGCGGACTCTTCTTCGATGACTCGTCATGAGAACCTATTCGGAACGCTGTGCCCTGTATGGGAAAGTTGGCCCATTGCCTAGCCTCAGATAGGAGAAACAATCTAGCTCGGCATGATTACGTGCGATAAGAAGGCCTGCTGGCCTCCTATGGGCCCTGTATGTCTTACACATTCATGTAATTCCCTGAGAATTCACAGCCCTCAACCTCCGATGGAATAACACCTAGGCGGGAGTGATGCGCATTGCTAGCACAGCCTGACTTCGCATACCGTACAGAGAACATACGCTCATGCTCTTTCCTCCCTGGAATTGAATATAGGTAGCCACTTCGATCCTCACAGGACCACGCGGGATAGGATGCCCTGCATGATAGAGGATCAGATGGAAATTTGTACAAGCTGTACGATCTGGAAAGTAACAGGAGTTTTACGAATATAGGTTTTTGATATTGTTGTCAATCTAGTGTTGTCCGTATAAAAGTATTGTTTATGTATCTATTAATACAGGAAGGGTCTCCCTGGGCCTTGGAACTCCTCTAATACGGAGTATACCGAGGCATGGCCTTCGAAACTCACTCAAAAAGATTCTCCACATCGCCTCCTCTCTTTTCCCGGAAGTTGCTTCGCTAGCATCAATAGCGGCGAGGCCAGAGACAGGATGGCGCCAGAGCCGAATGTCTCCACTCGGATCGAGTGGATGTTTATAATAGCACCGTTAGTACACGCTAAGGCCCAGCACTGGTCTACACAGACGGTGGTAGAGAAGCATTTGCCCTAGGAGACCAGGTCCGGAGCCACGTTCTTGCAGACAGAAGACAAGCTGCGGAGTTCGATACCCAGCCACCCACCATTAAGGAATGTGCTGAAAGACATCTTAACTCGGCAGTCCATAGGGACTAGTCTAATCAAAACCTCTTTAATGGACCTCCCGGACAATTGACGCACAAACAAGACAAAAGAGTGTAACAAAAACAATACTGACAGAACAAAAGATACAACTACATTACACTATACTCCGAAAAGATAAACTAAAATTTAAAAGATTAACTTTATATATATAGTTAATGAGATAGGTAATGATTTATTAGTGGTGAAGCTTAATGGTTCTATAGTATAGGCTGATGACACAATAACCCTATGCAACTCTCAATGTTTAAAACCTTCGACGTCTAGGGTTGGTTTCAGCTCCCTTACTTGTCCTTTCTGTGCTCAGTTTCCATGTTTTGTCCAATTCATCTAAACACGAACCCAATTGGCGTCCTATTTGAAACTGTATATTCTAGGGTCTGCAGTTGATCCATTAGATGAACGCATTAGTTCTCTTTTCGGTCGCCACCTTCTGCTTCACTCTCGAGAGAATGCCAGAAATCTGGGAGTGCTCAGCCCCAAACATGGAGAGCCTTGGTGGAAGTTGAAAGTTTTGCAGGAACTCAAGGGGGCAAGTCAGGACTTAGAGGATAAATGAAATGGCTTGGAGACCTTTCAACTCTCGTTGCTCCCCCACCCAAAATTGTGGACAGTGGCCATGTCCCTTCCTTCTCAGGAGCAACCGGTGGCTCTCGCCTCCCATTTTACATCTCCTAAAACTCTCTTTCTCTATCTCTCTCGCTTCCCTTAGGTACATAGCAAGTACAGACCCGCACTTGAGCATTGAGGCCTTGACCACATTTTCAGGTGGAATTCTTACTGACCAATTAAAAAAATCGCTCACAGATGAAAGATTGGGCCTAGAGCTTGTTCAAGCACATTAACCTTATACTTTATCTTGGCTTTCAAGGGCAGGAGAAAACTGTTATGGTGAGAGTGCAGGGCCTCAGCTGATATTCTCTTCTATAGTGTCCATGACCTACTTCTTCTGCACTGAAAGATCGGCTATACTAATTTTCTTTGGAGATAGCAATTTTGTAACAATATGCCAAAGACGAGAAATTTTTTTTTGGGAGGTTATTAACACTGCCATTTAAATGCTTAGGCCAACTTGCTCAGTGATTGTAACAGGCTGATTTTCCGTTTTTCTTTGATTTTAATTTTATGCCCTATACTTGTTTTTTTTTCCTTTTTAGATATGTCATTTTGCTTAAACATCTCTGCTTTATTATGTATTTACCATGGGCCTGCTTCACCTTTTGTAGCTCGAAGTAGTTGGTAAAGACTAAAAGACCTTTGTCTTACTAGTATCCAAATTGTCTAGGACCCCGACGATAAGCCTAAGAATTTACTCCCTCTGGACTGCTAGTAGTTCATAAAGATGGCTAGGCGTAGCTCCTTTTCTCACAAATGCTAAAGTAAATATATGGCTAATGACTCTAACAAGAGAGCGACTGAGAATGGGTAGACGAGTAAAGGTAAAGAAAAATGGGAGTGATAAGGAAGTAGGAAGGACAAGAGAATGGAAGAGAATTAAGAGAGATTGGCGATACAGGAAGAAGAAAGAGAAGAGGTAAAGACAGAAGAAAAGAAAGAATTCACGGACGGCCAGATTATTCTGCAGTCGCTTAATAGGAAATACACAAATGTGGAAAGGACGAACTAGAGTATGAGATTACTGGACTGGAGAAATTACTGCAATGTCAATGTGTGAGACATATTGTTTTGTCCTCAATAACTTACAAAGCCACAAGAGCTTCTAAGAGAGAGAGAATTGGAAGATAGCTCCAAAAGGACAGTCGGAAATTAGACTAAAGAAGAAGAAATCCAAGATGAAATGAAAAGAGGAAACGGAACACTCATCCAAATCAGAGGAAAGAGGAATGGAAAAAGCCCTCAAAGCAGAATGGAGGAAGCAAGAATATCAGACCTGGAGATAACACAGAACAAATAAAAATCTCAACTAAAGATTTTATGAGAAATTTTAAGAATAGACACAAGAGATGAATAATCAGGAAATTTGGGACATTATTAAAAGACCAAACCTCTGCATGCATCATAGGGAATAGAGGAAGGAGAAGAATGCCCGAAGAAATGGTATTGATCAGATCTTCACAGAATAACAGAAAGATGAAATTTCCCCAAACTAAAAGAGACAAACCAATACAAANGGCATGCGCCAGGGAGCAAGCCAGTAAGCAGGGTTCCTCCATGGCCTGTGCTTTCGCTCCAGCCTCCAGGTTCCTGCCCTGAGTTCCTATGTTGGGGCTCCCTCAGTGATGAACTGTGACCCAGGAGATGTGAGCCAAATAAACCCTTTCTTCCCCAAGTTGGTTTGGGTCAGAGTGTTTTGTCACAGCAATTGAAAGCAAACTAGAACAGTATCCCCACATCGTTAACCTAATCTAGATAATCCCTCATAGACATGTCCAAAAGCTGGTCAGTGATTCTAGATCTGGCTAAGATGACAATCAATATTAACCATCACAATTGAAAAAACACTGTGCTGGCTTGAAGAGTGTCCCCAAAAGTTCACATCTACCCAGAACTCCAGAGTGGGACTTCATTTGGAAATCTGGCCTTTACAAATGTAATCAGCTAAAATAACACTGAAGTTCTAGCCGGGCGTGGTGGCGCACTTCTTTGATCCTAGCACTTGGGAGGCAGAGGCAGGTGGATCTTTGTGAGTTCAAGGCCAGCCTGGTCTACAGAGTGAGTTCCAGGACAGCTAGGGCTACAGGGAGACCCTGTCTCAAAAAGACAAAAAATTAAATAAAATAAAATAACACTGAAGTTCAATGGGCCCTATATTAGTCAGGGTTCTCTAAAGAAACAGAAGCAACAGGACGAATATATAGCTATATACAATTTATTGATTTGCTCACGTGACAGAGTTCAAGGAGTCCAACAGTAGCCATGCCACACTGGAGAGGCTGAGAATCCAGGGAACTGCTCAGTCCACAAGGCTGGATGTCTCAATAGTCCCAATCTGGTGCTGAAGGCCCGATGGATTCCAGGAGATCTACCAGTCTCAGTACACACTGGGATCCGAAGGGTTGATCACAGCAGCAAGACAAACTCACCAGTGAGAGAGAGGCAAGCCACAGGAAAAAAGGGACCAACTCCCTCTGCCATAGCCTTTAATACTGCCTGCCAGCAAAAGGTAATGTCCACATTTGGGGTGGGCCATCCAGGTTGAGGTGGTCCAATCCGAAGATCCTTTTTCTCTTACTTGTTCCTTAGTCCAGTCAAGTTGACACCCAGGATTAACCATCCCATCGCAGGCCCTAACTCCAATGACTGGTATCCTTATAAAAACAGACCCAGCAGGGCTTGGTGATGCACAACTTTTATCCCAGCACTTGAGGAGGTGGGGAGCAGAGGCAGGCAGACATCTGTGAGTTTAAGGCCAACCAGTCTACATAGTGAGTTCTAGGCCAGCTGGGGCTACAGGGAGACCTATCTCAAAAAGACTGCCCCCTCCACCGCCAAAAAAAAATAATAAAAACTCAGAAACACAGAGAGGGCAGTAGACCATGTAAAGACAGAGGCAGATATTAAACATCCCATAGTACCTGTGACCTTGTAGCATCTTTGTATCTTAATTTAAAAGTAGAGCCAGGCATGGTGGCACATACCTTTAATACCAGCACTTTGAAGGCCGAGGGCCCAGATCTATGTTTATTTTTTTTTTCAAAGCCAATTTTTATTGAAGCTTTGTGCATTTCATACAAAATTTCAAATCAAATCTAGACCGGTGCCTCCTCCCTGACCCCCCCCACACTACCAGACAGAGCTCGTGCAGTCTGCCAAACATGTTTTTCATCTTTTTCTCAATCTCTCTCAAAATTCTCGATTCAAAATATATTTGATGTGTCTACAAACCAAGAACACTGAGGTTAGCCTACAACTCCTGACACTAAGGAAGGCATTGAATAAGTCCTCCTTGCCGGGCATGGTAGTGTACGCCTTTAATCCTAGCACTTGGGAGGCAGAAGTAGGCAGATCTTTGTGAGTTCAAGGCCATTTTGGTCTACATAGTGAGTTCCAGGACACCCGGAGCTACAGGGAGACCCTGTCTCAAAAAAGAGTTTAAAAAAAGACAAAAAAGTCTTCCTCAAGTCTTCCTCAGGGTCCATAGGAGGAACCAACTAAGCCAGCATCTTCATTTAGGCCTCAATTTGTGAACAGGTAGGAAGGAGGTAGCAGCTGCAGAGCTGACACTGAGGATTGGCACTATATTCTTTCCCTTTTGTCCACAACATTGAGGACTTAGAGGGTATTCTAGTTCACTTTTCCATTGCTGTGATAAAACACTCAGACCAATTCCAACTTGGGGAGGAAAGGGTTTATTTGGCTCACATCACAGTTCATCACTGAGGGAGCCCACCATAGGAACTCGGGGCAGGAACCTGTAGGCAGAAGCACAGGCCATGGAGGAACGCTGCTTACTGGCTTGATCTCCTGACCCATGCCCAACCTGCTTTTTTTTTAATATTGAAGTTTTGTGCATTTCATACATCACTTCTCAGTTCAATCCAGACTCATTTCCCCCTCCATACCCCCACTCCTCCCAAGTCCATGCAGTCTGCCATACATGTCCTGTATCACCTTCTGAGTCTTTTCAAAGTTTTTCAAAGCAAAAGATTATTTGGGGGGGGGAACTCTACTGCTTCAGTCAGTTCCCTGTCCCAGTTCTTTTGTTGTTGTTCTCTCCAATCCATATTGTTTCAACATATGCATTTATATATGTCACACATGTACTAAAATCATGTCATCTGAAAATAAACTATATGTTATTTCTAAATCATATTTCGGGATTCACATTTTTCTCTTTTAATTTGATATTGCTTTAAAATATGCAAATATACCCTCCACCCATGTACCAAAATCATAAAGTCTGAAATTAAGTACTAGGTTAATTCTAGAGCCTATTAAAGGATTCACATTCTAAGAGCACAGTTGAAAAGAAATATAAGATTAATGTTACTCAGTTTGCCTTACAAGTAGGTACTTGGTGCTAGCATCCACAAATGAGGGATACTATTCATCATTTATTTTTCTGGGACTGTGTTACTTAGTATATCTTCTAGTTCCATCCATTTACCTACATGATGTCATGTATCTTTTTTTGGTCTTTTTGAGACAGGGTCTCCCTGTAGCCCCAGCTGTCCTGGAACTCACTCTGTAGACCAGGGTAGCCTTGAACTCACAAAGATCCACCTGCCTCTACCTCCCAAGTGTTAGGATTAAAGGCATGCGCCACCACGCCTAGCATAGAACTCCATTGTGTAGATGTCCACACTTTATCCACTTATAGGTTGAAGGGCACTTGGATTGGTTCCAGCTCTTTGCTGTTGTGAAGAGAGCTGTACTAAACAATACTGCACAGACCTGTCCACAGGCCAGTCCAATGGACCCAAATCCCCAACTAAGGCTCCCTCACCCCAGGTGTGTCAAGTTGACACTAAAGCTATCCAGCACAGAGGGACTTGGCTGATTAAAGGGATTTGTGGCTGATTAGGCCTGTGCAGGAGAGGATATGTACACAAGAAGCAAAGATGACACCACACCCTCACAGCTGCTGAATGAGAAACCACTTGCCTCCCGGTTTCCTGGTTCTGTGAGGGGCACTTGTCACTGTCTCCAAGAGGATTCCATTAGACACTTTCAAAGCTTCCTGTCTTCTCAGGAAAGGAGTGTAGGAGGGTCCCACACCAGAGTGTGGAGGAAATGGAGGTGCTCAGAGGTGAAGCTTTGGAAGTGGGCTGGAAGGAGGTATGTTCTTTGGATTTCAGTGTGATTTGGATGCTCAAAGGGGGTTCAAAATTATTGCTCTTGCCAGGCGTGGTGGCGCACACCTTTAATCCTAGCATTTGGGAGGCAGAGGCAGGCAGATCTCTGTGAGATCAAGGCCAGCCTGGCCTACAGAGTGAGTTCCAGGACAGCCAGAGCTACAGGGAGACCCTGTCTCAAAAAGAAAAAAAAATTATTTCTCTATACCCCCCCCCCCGTAGGAAGCTTCTCTTGCTAGGAGCAGGTCCAGCATAGTCCTGCTAAGGGAAGGGGAGCAGTGGCCTCCTGTGGTCACTGTGGGGACTGACCCCTCGTCACAGAGGTCAGTTGGTCACTTTTGTAACCCTACCTGAGAGGTACTTCCAACCCAGGTCCTTATCCTGGGGAAGCAGAACATTTCCCATCTGGCCGTGCTTTCCCACCTGCCCAAAGACTGCTGGTCTCTGGACAGGAATTTCAGGCTGATGGCTGATGGTCCATCTTCAGCCTACACCCACTCACAATCCACTCCACAGGTTGGTGACCTGATAAGTCTCCATCCAACTCCATGCTAGTTTACCAGGTTGGTGATCTAATAGATCCCCATCCAACCCACTAACCACCAATACTCGAAATCCAGGCCTACTTCGGCCTGTATACTGAAAAAATAATGGACCCGGGAATTCTATGTAATGATGGTAATGGAGAATTCAATTTATTGCATGCTGCAAGTCACTTTTATAAGCAAAATGACATCATCTCCCAGAGCCAATCACAGACCCCAGTCTCATAGCACTGTATACTGCTGCGCTGCCTAAGGTTATGTGCCTGGGCCATGTGCTCCCTCTTGGGGTGGGGTCAGAGGAATCTCATGACTTCCAAGTTGTGCCCTGAGGGATGCTAGCTGAGAACTAGCCACTAATTCAAACTGGATCATCCCACACTTTTCCATCCCAGGTATATTAAACCAGAGCTCTACATTGTAATCTTGTAATTTCAGCTTTTGTGTGTGTGTGTGTGTGTGTGTGTGTGTGTGTGTGTATGTGTGTGTACATAAGTATGCACTAGCTAGCCAGCAAGCCAGGGATCTGCCTGTCTCTGCTCCCCCCCAGCACTGGGGTTATAGATTTACACTACCCTCATTGTAGGTGGGTGCTATAGATCCAAGCTCAAACTCAGGTCCTTATACTTGCATAGCAAGCACCTTATGCACTGAGCATCTTCCCTGGCCCCTATTTATGGGCTTTTACCTGAATAGAACAGACAATAAAACAGAAGCAGAAGGAGTATGTGCCTGTGACCACCAGTAAATGTTAGAGAGTCCTTAAACACTGAAAATCTTGGGACTGGGGGTATATTTTAGTGGTAGAATGTATACTTAGTTTGCACAAAGCTGAGTTCATCCCAAGAACCAGAAAAGGTAGGGAATAATCCAGGTATCTCAGCCCAACAGTGTCCTATGATACTCTCCTGTTACTGGTTTCTGAGAGTGGTTCCCACCTCTACTGTTCCCCTTTGCCTAGGTGGTGCTTTTCTGTTGCTGAAAGAGTACCAGTAGGCGTTCCTTGGAGAAGCCCTGGGCTGGGCTCTCCTCTGGTCACCAGGGCCAAAGCTCCAGGAAAGTAAGCTAACCATGTTCAGGGTACCTGCTCTCCTGTCTCAAGATCACAGCCTTGGATGCTCCTCTTTCTGTCCCTGCAGAACTGTCTCCTAATGTGGTATCTGGTGCTGACAGCAATTTGTTGTTATTGTCATTCTTTTTGCTTGTTATGACCTTTTGGCCCACATTCTTGATGCAGAAACAAATGGTGGTTAAATCTAATACCTTGTTTAGTAAAGTCCTGGAGATCAAAGCTAGAAGCTCAGGGCCGGCTACTCTCTTCCGAGAGCCTGAAAGGAATTTTCCTTCCCAAAGTTTTGACATCCTGCCTCCTTTGTTGGTTCAGATGATTCTGAGTTGTAATTGGATCCTTTTGCTCCAATTGCAACCTCACTTGGAGAGATAATGCATGCTCACTTATTAAACTCACAAAGGCCAGGATAAAAATTAAGAACAGAATCAAATCAAAGGCTTGGCTATTTTATCATGCACAGCCCAGCTCCGTTGACTGAGAACACTGGGGAAAGGGAAGGTTTCTCTGTTGAAAGGCCTCTAGTCTGAACTCTGTTAACTATTGAAGACACGGAGTACAGAAGAAATGAATACCTTGGGACTCGTCAATGGCTTATGATCCCTGGAACTCACACAAACGTAGATGAGAGAACTGGCCCCATTTGTTCTCTGACCACCACAAATATGTTGTGGCAACCCCCCCTCCCATGAAGAAGCAGCAGAGACACCACTCACTTAACCATGTGGAGTTTTAAAGGAGAGTTTAATTTAATTACACCAGGCCAACACTCAATTTGGGAAGAGTGTGGCCATGAGGTATGGGTTATAGGGTAATTTATAAATACAACAGCCAATCAGAGTTTAACACCACAGTTAAAGTTACCAATCAAGGGGAAATGCGCAAAGCAAGTAAACCAATCATTCCTAGGATGACTAAGGAAAAATGGCTTAATGGTATCTGAGAACACTGTCCCTGAGTTTTTATAATTTCCCCCTTTTGTTGTGAGGTCTTCAAATCCTTGAAGGAAGTTCATAAGAGTCAACCACAGTTGGTGTCTCCAAGATGGAATGATCTCTGCTAGGGAGGGGGTTGTATTGGGTCCTTAGCACCATGATTTTAATGAAATTTACCCACTAGTTAATAAATCTGACAAGTGAGTTAAGGATGCATGGGCCACAAGTCAGAGCAACCAGAAGGATAAGTTTACTGACAGATCCAGGAAGTCTTCAGCTCAGCTGAATAAGAAACCGGTTCTTTGGGGGGGTCTTGAACCTAAACTGCCTAGGCAATTTTTAGCTCCTACTTTTATCACATCACCCTCTAAGGAGGTAACCCCAATTGCCAAGAGGGAATCAGGATGCTGATCACTCTGACTTCTTCCATGCTGAAAAGGGGTGTAGGGAGTAGAAACTGGGGTACCCCTGCTCAGTGGGTCTATCTAAAAGACCCCCAAAAGTATAACTATGGAGAGAACAAAGTCCCTGACTATTGTCTGTAAAGGAGAAGTGAGGTGAGAGTAGCTAGGTACATTTTCTGGGCAGGGAACCAGGAGATGACCAGGGTGAATTAAATGTTCAACTTAAAAGTCCATTAGAATTTCTCAAGGAGGGGTTCTGCAGCATCCATTATTGGGCTTCCTTTTGTTCATTTGACCATGATCTCTGGACTTAGGATCTGCTTTCCAGGCATTTTGACAGTCATGGTGTCAGTTTCCTCTTAGGTAGTTGCTTAAACAGAAAGAGGAAACTTTATTATTTGATAACAACAGATCTCATATGACTTTAAATGACTTAAAACCTAGTGTTTAGAGGCACGATCTCTCAGACTTTAAAGGAAATATAATGATTACTTATCATTTGGTTATACTTTCCTTTTGGGTGTTTAAGTCCATACAGTTAGCCCAGATTAACCAAGTTTTGTTTTCTCAAGGTCAGTTGAGGATCCGGTCCTCAGAGGCCACTTGGACTTTGGGGGAGAGGCCTCTGGCTCTTCTCGGCTTGTACCAGTTCCATCCACTGGAGGACAAAGTCAGGTTGTGCAGGACTAGGCTTCCCTTTTGAAGCATGAAGCAACTTTCCTCTTTATAGACTGGACACTGGCTAGAGTCCCATTAGTGGATCTCCAATACCTCCCTGCTCAGGAGCTGGTGACTCACAATTGCAGGACATTTCAGGAGATGATCCAAGACATAGTCCCCTGGGACTTAGTTGACCTCAGAGGGCAAGAAACAAAGTTGTTCCTTAAGTCCCTAGGCCGAATTGGTATGGGCATTAAGTATGGTCATTATCCATCCAGAAAGGCTAAGTTACACCAGTCTAATACTTTTAATTTCTGTATAATATTTTAGATAAGGTTTGAACAAAAATTCAAGCAGCCTTGTTTAATACTGACTGGAGGAGGGACTTAACACCATAGGTTAAGCAGGCATAGCCCACAAGATAGAATTAAACAATTTCAGGCTTATCTTAAATGTAAACTGTTCACTACAATTACTACAAATAGGAACAATCTCTTTCTTTTTCTGACCCCCCCATCCTGATTTATAGTTCTCCCAGAAAGACAGGAGTTGTACCACATACTGGAAGACAGGAAATAATCCGATGAGGATTACCAAGCCAATCCAAAACTCTTCTGGACTGCATGCAGCTGGTTCAAGAAGATAGAATCTAGCTTTTTGAGCCAAATTATCTTAAGTCAAAGGAAATATCAAAAGCAACTTGCAAGAAACATAAAGTATATTTTTCAGTAGCCATAGGTAACCCACTATTTGTCTGTGTCCATTTAATCCAAACCTGTAACAGGGAGTCCAGTGCAAGCCAAGATTGGACTGAAAATTAATGACTGTGTATATTTACAATCCTATTCAGGCCATTAGTAACCTAACTTGAGTGTTTATACCAATTTAATTTAATACAGGTTTTTTTTTTAATGTTTCTTTGGCAATGGACTATAATGGAATTTACAACTATATAAAAAAGTTATCTTTGCATAAGAAACAGTATTTACCTGTGTGTACATAGTTGACTGACAAAATTCTCTACCACCCACATAGTTGACTGACAAAATTCTCTACCACCCAGCACCCTAAGTAATTGACCAAATATGCTACCTCATATTATAGGATTTCCAAAAAGAAAGAAAGACACACACACACACCCTTCTGTGGCTCAAAACACAGTATCATGGCAACAACTTGCAATTGCCAAATACAATTTAGTGATAATAAAAATCCCTTCAGTGATGAAAAAATACTTAAGAGTTCCGTTGAAGTTCGACTTTAGTTTACTATGCATAAGAGATCACGTAGCCTTCTGCTATTCCAAATACATCTAGTGTGCACTTTTCTTTTTTTTTTTTTTTTGGTCTTATAAAGAGATGGAGATATATTTAGTAGAGGGATTTACTCCATGGGGATGATAAAAAAGTCATATGTTGATACAAGGAGTCTGAGGGACGGGGCTGGAGAGATGGCCTAGCGGTTAAGAGCACCGACTCTTTGCAGAGGACCCTGGGTTTGATCTCCAGCACCCACATGCGGCTGAGGAACCGTCTTCACACACACATCTCAGGGGAATCCGACACCGTCTTCTGACCTCCAAAGCATTGCGACGCCACGGGCCGTTGCACAGATGCCTACATGCAGATCGTACATTCACACCACTATAAAACAATATAATAAAATTTTTAATAATAGGTTGAGTTCCTATATAAGTAAGCTAAATTTTCTAAGGCTCAGTCAAGTTAGGTTCAAAAAGAAAAATGTATATCTA
>VZQC01012584.1:338816-445385 GCA_009823505.1 Rhizomys pruinosus
AATCCTTACTAAAAATACCTCTATAACATTTTTCACCCTTTATATCCTTTTTTATTTTTATTTTTATTTTTTTTTATTTTTTATTTTTTTGGTCTTTTCGAGACAGGGTCTCCCTGTAGCCCCAGCTGTCCTGGAATTCGCTCTGTAGACCAGGCTGTCCTTGAATATATCCTTTCTTAATACCATGAGACATAACAATATTCATAAACAGATTGACCTGTAATTGTGCAGATTTACTAAGTAATTAATATTTATTTCCCATGTAACAAGATGAGACAGTTTTCTCTAATATGCTAATATAAACTATGAGATGTTCTTGGTAGCTTGGGAGCAGATTTTGAATAACCAATTTTCTTTGAGTGCTTAGAGTGTTTTATGTAGGCCTGGCATATGTTCCCACATGTAAAACACATAGAAATAAAATGTACCCTAGAACAGAAGTGTCATTTCTTAAGATGAACTTATACTCTGAAGGACCAAGGACCATAGCGTAATTTAACAGTTTTAGCTCACATGAAAATTTACTTGTAAATCAACTTGATATTAAGTAAACCATTAGCATTAGACATGAGCTTATTCATTTAAACAGCCCCATAAACACTTTAATTAGGCACAATGTCATGTCAAACTAGTTTCAAACCCAAAACTTCAACACCTTGATGAAAACTCTAAATCAGAGATGAAATCTCTAAATCAGAGTAAAATATGACTCTCAAGTTTATAACAGTCAAAATGATAACATTTTAAACTTTACAGTTTATACAGTAACTGAGGTCATCTAGTTGTGGGTAATTTCCCATTTTAATTTAAGATTAATTGGATACTTGGGTCAGTCATTTGTTTCTGATTCAGAAATTCTACAGTAATGATCTTTACATTTTAAAAATCATCTGGGTAGATTTTTGTAAGCACATGTTTTAACCAAGGTGCTGCTCATGAAGCAGCCTGCTTCTCACAGCTACTGACAGGCACCCTACTGGGTCATTAGAGAAAAAGGAGGTCACCTTCCCAGATAAGCCTGCTGGAGTCTGGACCCAGAGTCTAGTCTGGAGCTCTTGAGCCCCTACTGTATATCCTGTCACAGCCATTGGTCTCTGATTTGTACAGCTTGACAGGATATCTCTGTATTGGACAAAAACCATTAGGAAAAATCACCTAGAAATCTGGGGATAGACATAAGTTTTCTGGAAAGATGTCTCCAAACCCAAAAACTGGCTTGTGATGTGCATTGTCTTTTTCCCTCTAAGTAAATCAATGATCATGGGGGCCCAGCTATGACCCAGTGAGTGAGTTTTGCCTGGCCAACCTCCAGCCCTGGCTGATGCATCACAAAAATCCCTATAAACCTGCCTTTTTCCTCATCAGAGACTCGGAAGTCTTCTCCCTTCTTCCATTAGTAAAAACAGCACAATTCCAAACCCTCATTCAGCCTTCCCATACCTTCTTTGCCGAGAAAACATCTGGACATCTGCTCCCAGTACAGGGAGGGTAAGCCCCAGCCACCCAAACATGCACATTCATCTTGCCCACATGCCTCTCACTGGCTCCAACATGCTTGATGCATCCTTTTACTCAAAAACGACTCTTGCTCACACCTAAGGCCCAGCCCATTGGCCAGATGGGATCAGGAGTAAGGCAGGGACTTTAACCAGAGGGTCCCACTCTCTAACCTGAATTGTGTAAATGGCACATACTTTTGCTGCCAGAAGCTGTGAGTCCCTTGGGGATCCCCCCAATGCCAAGGACTATTTCAGTGAATACAGCTGCCTGGTATTTATTTTCTCTAACCCCCATGTTATTTACTTCAAGTGGAAAATTACCAATAGTCACATACATGCGTGTAATTTCCATGCTTGTGGAAATTACTAACACTCACACACATACTTTCTTAACAGCTCTCAAATGAGGCTTTAACCAGCTTAGAGCTCTATTCCAGAAATGGGTCCGTCCAGACAAGGGCACACTCAGAGTGACTAGAGATGGGGAACATCTCCCAGAGCACTCCCCCTAGCCACACACTTAGTGCTAATGAGGGTCTCTGCTGAGTACCCCCCCTCAGAGTCACTTCTATATCTCAGTGGAACCTTCAAATGTTGTGAAGTAGTAGCAAAGGGACCACTCACTTAACTCCACGCTCTGTAGACCAGGCTGGCCTTGAACCACGTGGAGTTTTAAAGGAGGGTTTAGTTACTGAACTCTGGAGGAGTGTGGCCATGAGGTTCCAGTTACAGGGTAATTTATAAGTACAACAGCCAATCAGAGTTTAACACCACAGTTAAAAGTTACCAATCGGTTGGACGGGCGTGGTGGCGCACACCTTTAATCCTGGCACTTGGGAGGCAGAGGCAGGCGAATCTTTGTGAGTTCAAGGCCAGCCTGGTCTACAGAGTGAATTCCAGGACAGCTGGGGCTACAGGGAGACCCTGTCTCAAAAAGACCAAAAAAAAAAAAAAAAAGTTACCAATCAGGCCAGGCATGGTGGCACAAACCTTTAATCCCAGCACTCTGGAGGCAGAGGCAGACGGATCTCTGTGACTTCGAGGCCAGCCTGGTCTACAGAGTGAGTTCCAGGCCAGCTGGGGCTACAGGGAGACCTTGTCTCAAAAACACCAAAATAAATAAATAAATAAATAAAAACGCCCTCTTCTGGCCTCTGTGGATTTGCATGCATGTGGTGCACTTGTATACATGCAGGCNAACAGTACATTCATTACACATTACAGAAATAAATAAAAAAAAAAAAAAAAAAAAAAAAAATTTTTTAAAAAAGACCAAAAAAAAAGGTTCATCTATTGTTATTATTGGCATTCATTCTTTTTTTTCAGGATTTTTTATTTTTTTAATTCTATTGTTTTTATTTTATGTTCTAGGAAGTGTATTGACTGCATGTGTCAGGTGCACCTGTGTCATGCAATTACCCCCAGGGTTGAGAAGAGGGTGTTGGTCCCCTGGCAGTGGGTAAGGTTAAGTTATAGGAACCGTGTAGCTGCCACGGGGGGATGCGGGGAACGAAATCTGGTTGGCAAGAGCAGGTAATGCGGCCGCAAAAACTGAGCCATTCTTTCCAGGATGCTGTTGTTTTGGGGTGTTGTGGGTGTTGATGACATGGGGGGGCTCGCCGGTTAGCACCAGCTGGCCGGGAATTGGGTCATGGAATTTGTGGGGTCATGGGTTGGGGTTATTTTAGAACAAGGCGGGGATGTGGAATTCACAGAGAGCCACCTGCCTTGTCTGCTTGAGTGGGGCGGTGGGCGGGACGACGCGAACGCGAAGCTGCTCCGACTCCTTTACCGCTTGCCTCTCTACCCTTCGGTCGCTCCTCCCGCAGACAGCCGCCCTTCGGGCCGCCCCTCCCTCTGGTTTACTCGCTGTCCGGTGCGATATCAAGCGCTGAGCGCTGATCGCGCGCTCTAGACGGCCCTAGGAGACGCTTTACGGAGTCTGGCGGCGACGAGCGGTTCGTGCGATGCCGCCGCGTCCGATTCCCCTCAGATAGCCCCAGGCAATTAGCCGCCCGTTAGTTACGCACTTGAACGCCCGATAACGCGCACGTCCAGCCTCGAGACTGCGCTCTTAGCTTGAGGTACGGTGATCAGGATCGAGCGGGTTCTTCGTGCTACATTGCGCTCGGTCCTATTCTACCTCGCCAAATCGTCTTCAACTGCTGCACTCTAAGCTTCCCTCTCAATTCTGCTCCCTAGATGGATGCTATCTATACGGGAAATATTGAGGCCAGAGAATATGAGAGTATTGATGCTAACACCGCGCGTTCCCGCAATCTCCGAATATTGATCACCCCCCAGTTTACCATGTTTCGATAGCACAGCTCGATGATGCCCCTATTCTCACGATACATCCCCGTCGTTCACAAACCCTCAGGAAGCGACATACCCTTCCGATTTACCTGATTTCAATCTTAGCGCGCACAGCGCTACTTTCTCCGCCTCGCTTTCTTCACACGCCTTGGCGTGCAAGCGCTGATAGTATCGCTATCGTCCTTCCGATTCCACCTTTCTAGATGTCATGCCGAGTGCCCGCTAGTCTTCCATCCATATCCCGTCTAGTAGTGAATACATGACTGAAAGTCTCTCCGATAGTACCTCTCGTGTAATACTTCCTGGTTCTTTCTGCTCTTTGTTTCCTTTAGATTCTAGGCAGGAATCATCGGTTTTCCACGAGCTAATGAGCAGGCCCTCTCCTTTACCACTCATATGCCTCAGTGGCGAGCCCAGACTCTTACTACTCTATCACACCCCCACTTCCTTATTCACCTCGTCTATAACCTCTACCTCTAGCCCTCCTCTTCCTCATCTTTCCTCACTCGCTTAAGGCCTTCGCTTCACCTTTCGTTCGTGCTTTTATGCACCACTTCCTCTCATGACTAGCATTATGCCTATGTGTCTGTGCCGACACCATTTCCAGTGGTATATAGGAACAGATGATGCGCCTTACTAATTCGCAGCTTATTTCTATTCTGACGCTTTGATGCTCTCTGAGCGCTCTGCAGATTTAGGCTAGTCGGCACTATTGCTCTTTTGGCTGTTGACGCGGTGTTTAAGACCGCTATACTAACGCAGGAAACAATACCCCCCACTCCCTGCGAAGTTGCGTCGTCCTCAGACCGCTCTCCGCGGCGGCTTTGGCCAGGCCCCCGCCCCCCCCCCACCCGTCCCTTCACATTCTCCGCTACGATGCTCGAGCATCAGAACCATCGACCTGCACTTGTAATGATTCATACGGACTATCCAATTAGAGTTCACTTGTCGAAGCGCGCACAAGGCTGACAGAGATTCCAGTATCTTTAACCTCGCTGTAGCGTGTCTCGAGATCAAGGCCTACACAGACTTATGGAATACGACAGGCCACACCATCTGGACGTAATACCGACGACGTCCTCCGATTTGCTCTCACCAATCCCCGGCAGGACTCACTATTATTAAGGCCCATTATGTCTCTTAAGTCGAACACGGCGCGTAGCTTCACAATGAGCGGCTGAGTAGCTGCTAACGCAGTCTCCCTCCGATTTCTTTTTCTCAGCCCGCCTATTAGCCCTCACGACTTTTCTCTCCCACGACCCGCTTCTCTCTTCCTCTCTCTCTCTTCTTCCCCGCCCTTTGCCCCAGACATTCTCGGCCCTCACCGCTCCGCCCTCCTTGTTAAACTTACTCCCGTTCTTCTCTACCTTTTCATCGTTCGCGTCTTATGCTAGGATTCTCCAGGTCTGTCCTCCCTCTCCCCCTTATGTAGTCTGATTCACTCGCTATCTCGTTCCTTACGCATACCAGGACTGTTCCTCCCCCTCTAACTCTGATAGATCATCTAGCCTGATGGTGCCCCGCACCTCTTTAATATCTTCTCGCCCTCGCCCCCCGAACAGCTCGCCGTTAGTAACAAGTTTTATACCATCCTTGATGTCAACTCTTCTCTCCTGAGTTGCGATCTCTCCCTCTTTGCCCTTTTTCAGTTTAATCCTCGTTCCTTTTTCCATGTGCTTTTCCACCTAGTTCCTCTAGTCTCTCTTCCCCCGTTTTGATGGCTTGATTCTTTCCTCGCGCTAGTTCTTCTGCCTTCAACACCTCTATTAAGATAGCATAGTTTATATCATTTACAACTCCTAGCGCATGTGAGTGTACTCTTCACCAACTCCCGTGCCGTAGATCAACATGTCGTATACCAAGGGGGGGCTAAGGCATTATTTATTCCAGATCGAATTAAGTCCTCTATAGACCGAAATATGAGAATTTTGCAGCTTTACGCTCCCCTCTAAAAATACTCACAGTCGCTTCTTTGCTTACCGATTGCACCACCGTATCTCGAAGATAGGTCGTCTAATATCTAAAACTCCATACTCTCTTATCTAGGTAACCTTTATGAAAGTTCGAGGTTATAGTACTCTCCTTATAGAGCGTGTATAGCGATTGTGCCTGTCATGGGAAAGGTGACCCGCTCTTATATTTGTAGGGCAAAAGCCAGGTTTCATGCTGCACAACTACTAAATCGTGAGCTCTGACAGCGCGATGTAACCTTTCCCCCTTTGTAAATGTATCTGGTTATGATTCTCCGAGAGTCAACCTCTGAGTTGTCTAGCTGCACTGTATATCCAGTTCGATCTATACGCGCCTACTCAGTCATTTGACAATGGGATACCTTCAGTCGAGTGCCTAACTGAACTATTAACAGTAATATCATTATATCTTATCTAGAGAGATCCATATACTTGCGCTTAACGTATGATTAAAGCTCAGATCCAGCTCGGTCTCGTCTGTCTCAGACCGTAATTCACTCCTGCCAATTCCAATAAGCAGAGCTTAATCCATCCCTTACTTGATCTCACTACTCGCACATTCTTGACCATCTCGATCCCTTATACTACCTTGGTTAGTAATCCTGCATCTTTCCATATATAGCATAGACCAGCCCCATATATTTAGAAATTTTTATATTTCACGTCTTACAATCTCTACTTACCCCCCACACACTTACAAATCCTCACGACCTTACTCATACCACAGTGCACCTAACCTACCACCTCGTCTAGACTATCTGCACTGCAGCATAGATGCTAGTCCATCTACTTGCATACACGATCTGTGTGTGTGTGTGTCTGTGTTTGTCAGTATTGTTAGATTAGATATCTGTGCATGTACATTGTGTGGCCAGAAGAGGGCATATGATTCCTTGGGGCTACAGTTATAGGTGATTGTGAGCCAACTGACACTAGGCTGCTGGGACCTGACTCACGGGGTCTCTGTCCACGGCAGTATTCACCTTTTTTTTTTGTTGTTGTTGTTCCTTTCGAGACAGGGTCTCCGTAGCCCCAACTGTCCTGTAACTCACCTTGTAGACCCGGGCTGCCTTGTTGACACTCTACCCAAAGGTTTCCGCCTGTCTTGCCTCCCACAGTGCTTAGGGGAATTAAAAAAGGCATGCGGCCAACCATGACCAGTTGAGCAGTCTTGCACTTTTAACTGCTGAAGTCATCTCTCCAGTCCTTTTCACAGGCATCTCTTTTTATTTTTCTTTTTTTAATGTTACTCTAATTTTCTTGTATTGCCTGAGGTGTATTTTATTTACATGTAGGTTTGGTATTGTTGTGGGCGCTGGGAATTGAATGCAGGTCATCTGGAAGAGTGGCAACTCTTGATCTACATTACTGAGCCCATCTCTCTAACCTCCCCCCCCTGCCCCTTTTTGGATTTTTTTTTTTTTTTTTTTTTTTTTTTTTTTTTTTATCTTTTTTTTTTTTTCTTTTTTTCCTTAACTTTTTCTTTTTTTTTTTTTTTTTTTTGTAAATTTTACATTTTTTTTTTAAATTACAGTGGCTAGGCGTGCTATGGCGTCTTTTTATTTCTTTTTTTTTTTTTTTTATTTTTTATTTTTTTTTTATTTAAATTTTTACAGTGGGCTAGGCGTCGGTTGGCACGCGGCCTTATTAATCCCACGCACTCTGGAGGCGGAGAGGTAGGTGGATCCTCGCCCTCTGAAGCTCACGCCAGCTGGTCTAAAGAGTGAGCTCCAGGCACGCTGGTACATAAAAGGGGAGACCCTGCTCGCAAAAAATCCACACACAGAAAAATTACCGTGAAGTAAATTCCTTTATTTTACAGACAACTTTGATAAACAGTGAGGAATGGAGTTAGCCCTATTCCCCCTGCCTTCTCTGTACTTACAGTAACTTCCATTTTTATTTATATTTTTTTTATTTCATTGGTCTTTAGTTGTTCTCTTTATGTTGGCAAGCTGGGGGAGGTGACTGGGACAGGAAAAGGGTGGGAGTCACTGTAAATCCCACACATCGCACTGGCTCCAGATTCCTTAGCAGAAAGAAGGCTACAGCAGTCCTAGCTCCAGATTCCTTAGCAGAAAGAAGGCTACAGCAGTCCTAGTAGACAGACACTTGGAGAGTCTCAGCTGTTTGTGCACCTGCAGAGAGTGCTCCAGGTGAGCCAGTAGGACCCATTGTGCAGTGAAACTTTCTGGGCTGCTCAAGGTGATTGCTAGTAGCTACTGTAACTATGAGTCACTTGAAATGGCGTGTTTCCATATGTCTAACACAGATTAAGTAACAACTACTTCAGTCATTGGAGATATCACCACACAGGGAAGATGATGGATGACATTTTCTTTTTTCAGAGAACGTCAGTCCTATGGGTTTTGATGGGCCAAATCACATTGTTGATGGCCATGCCACGAGATGAGCTCAGAGAACATAGACAACAAACAACTTGCTGAGGTTTCTATTTCCACAATGCCACCCACTACTTTCTATTCTTTTTTTTTTTTTTGGTTCTTTTTGAGAGGGACGTTCCCTGTAGCCCCCGCTGTCGGAAATGGCTCTGTATAGACCAGGCTGGGCCTTGACACTCACATAAGATCTGCCTACCTCTGTCCTCCCAGTGCCTTACTCTTAGGATTATAGGTGGCTCATTTCTCATACTTTTTTGTCTTTTTGTTTTTTTTTACACAGCTTCCTTTTTTTTTAATTTAAAAAATTTTTTTTTCTTTATTTTGTATGTGTATGAAATGTACTGTCTGCATGTAGGTTGTGCCGTGACATGCAAATCTGTGAGTTGGACCTGCTGTCGTGGAGGCCAGAAGAGGAGTGTCAGATTCCCCCTGGAACTGGAAGATCAAAAGATGGTTTCAGCCGACCACTGTGGGTGCTTGGGGATGAATCCTGGATCCTGAGATCCTTGCAAGAGCAGGTTTGGTTGGTGCTCCTTACACCACTAGGCTTCCTTTTTCATCCCAGGGCATTGTTCCTGACTTCTGTCAGCTGGAGCTGGTCTCATGTGGTTGTGATGCCAGTCCTTTAATTTTTTTTTTTTTTAATATTTTGTTGCTTTTTCTTAATTTTTTTAAAATTTTATTTATTTCTGTATTGTGTTATCTTTTACTGTCTGCATGCAAGTTGTGCACGTGTTCGTGCAACGCACGTGGAGGTCAGAAGAGGGTGTCGATTCCCCTGGAACTGAGTTCTCTTATGGAATTGGCGTTTAAGCGGTATTCTCGGTGCCATGTGGGTGCTGGGGATTCAACCTCGGTCCTCTGTAAGACGCGGTGGCACTCTAACGCTAGGTATCTCTCCAGTCCCATGTTCCTTTAATCTTAATCTCAGCAACTTGGAGGCAGCGACATGCAGGTGCGAATCTCTGTGAGTTAAGGCCAGCTGGGACTACAGGGAGGGCCACCTGACTCCAAAAAAAAAGATCATTAAATGTAGTAAGGCTCCCTCCACACCAGCTGAAGCAGTAGTTCAGCGTCACAGACCAAGGAGCTGGAGGTGAGAGATCAAGAAATCAAACACCCACAGGACAATGTAGAGTAGGTGTGGATGAAAGGCAGGGTGGATGCCAGCTCTGCGCATAAACTCCCTGGATTCTTAATATTATAGCTGAGAATATAGCTCAGGGGCAGAACATCCAACATGCACAACGCTCTTAGGTACAATGCCCAGTGATGAAAAAAGAGGAAGAATGATTAATATGACAATATCAAACCTAAAATTTATGGAGATTTTCTGGATATTCGGTGTATGGACTAATTGACTTTAAGTAAAGTCATTGTCCACAGATTATTAACCAAAAGGAGAAGGCAAGTTGTTTATCAAGGATAATTTACGAGGGAAAAAAAAACAAACAACAAAAGGAGAAAGAAAAGGGTGCAGGAGAGCTCCGGCATGGGTGGACGGAGGGAGATGTTTTCCTGAGAATCACCCACCTGCAAAGATTCATGGCTGAGATGAGTGTCCCAATTAAGCAGGCTTGCACGAGTCGGTAAACAAGAGAGTGAAAACAACTTTATTTCTGGAGCAAAGTTCACTCTAGGCTTGCTTTCTCTGCACACTTTGGACTTTAATAACGGGGGGTCATTTCTGGGTGGAGAGATGGCCTAGCGGTCTTAAGACCGCGGGCCGACACGCTCTTACATGGGATCCCGGGTTCGATCCCCAGCGCCCACATGCACCAAGAGCCGTTTGATACATCCCATTTCAGGAGAAAACTCCAGCTCCAGGGGATCCGACAACCCTCTCTGACCTCCGCGGCCTGCACACACGGGTTCGGCACCACCTGCATGCAGATTAGTACACTGATACACATACAGAAAACAAATAACTAATAACTAAATAAATAAATAAAACTAAAGATCATTTCTCGCCTCCTCCCCTTCGAGTTTCCTCCCTGTGGATGGGAAGTGTACTCTCAGGTGCCCAATCTCAGATGCGGCAATTCTTGCTTCGACTCCACTCCTGAGACTATCACTAAAGAAGCGGTCGCTGGAATGCCGGTAGGGCCTATTCTTACAGAACGGTCGCCGCACTGGGCAGCCACTCAAACTCATTCCAAGAAACTATACAGGATGAGTCTACCTCCTAGCATGATGACACGGGTCAACTACTGCAGAAATCATCATTAAATAAATAATAATAAAAATATAATAAATTAAATAATTTTTTTTCCAAATATAAATTTTAAATTTAAAGAAACAGGGTGGCTGATGCGTGCCTTGCTTTACCTGCGTCTTGGAAGGTGCATATATACATTCTGCGTTGGGCTTTCTCATCTGCCAAAAATCTTTTGCTTGCTAAAATAAACATTGTATACTTCTTTGATATTAAACTTTCTTTAACAAAAATAAAAAATAATCCAGGAACGTGGTAGTCACACTACCTTTAATCCTAGCAATTGGAGCGCAGATGGCAAGGAGGCTCTTTGTGAGTCAAGGCCAGGCCTGGTCTTATTAGTGAGTTCCAGGCAGCTGGGGTCTACAGGGGGATCCTCTCCCACAAAAGACCAAAAAACATAAAATTTAGAAATAGAGATATAAAAAAATAAAAAAATTGGGGCTGGAGAGGATAGCCACTAGATGGTGTAAAAGCACAGGATGCTCTTGAAGAGGCCCGGGGTTCAATCCCAAGCACCCATTGGAAGAAAAGAAACAAAAGAAAAGAAAAAAAAAAGAGAAAAATCCAGAGAACTCAGTTCCGGGAATCCGAGTACGCTCTTCTGACCTCCAGAGCATGCACAAAAGAGGGTGAACAACACAGGGCAGACAAAGTAAAAAAAAGATAGTACCATAAGACAAAAAGAAATAACAATAAAATAAAAAAATAAGAAAGGTGAAGACAGATCAGACGTGCAGGTGGGAGATGGAAGTAGTGGACGAACTGATGGTAAGTGCATTACAGAAAGAGCGATATGTTGTAGACTTAATTGAGTAGTGGGTGATGGTATGGTATGTTGATGTGGATGTGTGATTACGTGCATTCGTTCGCTGTGTCTAGTAGCAGGATTGGTGATTGTCGATGGTGTGAGTATGTTTGAGTTAGGAACGGAGTTCTTGTAGTCTTCTTTAAGGGATCTAATATTTTGTCTTTTATTAGATATCCTTCTATATTTAGCGCGTCGATAATGGGAATCTCTCTCATCATATCTACTCCCTCATCCCATCCCTCCTCCTCCTCCCTCCTTCCTTCCTCTTTTCTCTCAATGCTGGTCAGATCTAAGTATGTTTTTTGTTTGTTTGTTTCTTCAGTTTGGGCTTCCTTACTCTCTAAAGCCCCCCTCTGGCCATGCGGATGCTTGCCTCCGTGTGGCTGACCTCCACAGCAACTTAACTCAAATGGGCATGCATTTTTTTTTTTTTTTCTATTTTTTTCCATTTTATCCTTCTCGGGCAGCTTCGGGAGATTTACAACTTGCACTCCCTTGGATTTTTTTTTAAAACTCTAACAAATTTTCCTTGAGCTTTAACAAAAGTAAAAAGGGGCTGGAGAGATGGCTAGAGCAGTTAAGGCGCCGACCGCTGATCTTACAGAGGACCCGGGTCGATCCCAGCACCCACATGGCGGCTGGAACCGTTCGAAGCTCTCCATTCCAGGGAATCCAGTTCCAGGGGAATCGATGCCCTCTATGACCCCGGCATTGCACGACCCGGGTGCACAACCTACAAAAAAAAAAAAAAAAAAAAAAAAAAAAAAAAAATTAAATTAAAAAAATTAAAAAAGACAAGGGATACGGAGGTGGCCAGCTGCAATGAGGTGATTACGTCCCTAATCTGGCAACCCGAAATCAATCCCTGGAACTCGTATAAAGGTAGAAGGAGAGAACTTCTATCACATAGACTTTTTCCTAGAATCTCCATACACTGCCCTTGACATGAGCCCCCATCCCTCACCATGTGCTCACACCCACTCAGCCATAAAAATAAATTAATTTTTTAAAATTTTATTTATTTTTGTATGTGTTATGATGTGTACTGTCAGCACTGTTAGGTTTGTTGCACCCGTGTCTGTGCCAATGCAGCGGAGTCAGAAGAGGTGACTCAGATCCCCTGGAATGGATGTTAAAGGGACGGTTTCAGCGCCCATGTGGGCTGTGGGGATAGGAACCTAGTTCCTCTGCAAAGAGCAGTCGGTTGCTCTTAACCGCATTCTATGGCACATACTCTCCAAACCCAACACTATAATTAATTATAAAAAAGAATGGGCTCCATGTGTGGGCACACACTTTAATACCCAGCTCTGGAGGCAGAAAAGGCCGATCTCTTGAGTTCAAGGGCCAAGCCTGGTCTACAGATGTGAGTTCCCGGTACAGCCTGGGGCTACAGGCAGACCCCAGTCTCAAAAAGAAAAAAAATTACAATAACATAACACACAATAACACAAATAAAATAAATGGAATATAAACAACAGCCTGGTGTGGTGATGCTCCCCTTTAATTAGCATTCTGGAGGCAGATGCAGAGGGATCTCTGTGAGTTCAAGGCCAGCCTGTTCTACATAATAAGTTCCAGGCCAGGCCAGTTGGAGCTACAGGGAGACCCTGGCTCAAAAAGACCTAAATAATAAGTAAGTAAGTGAGTAAGTAAATATAACATAGGCTACGCCATAATTGGAAAATCTGAGAAATAGGCTCAGCAGATCACAGCTATGTGATTCGCTGACAACAACAAAACAAAAATGCAGACAGTGACATCATTTGCTTCCAACAGCGGGAGAAAGAAGTTGATCTGAAATGCTCTGATAGCGAACACACACACCAACTATGCTGGAAGCGCACGACAAACAGGAAGGAAAGACTTAGAAAACATGAATCAATATGCTGAGAAACTAGGGGGCCAGAACGATGTCGGTTTGGGGTTTCGTAATAATGTATTTCTATTTTTGAAAACAGGAGCCTTCCTCAGGGGTCATCGGCAGGGTTAGGGGGACTCCGGGGTGCTAGCACACCAGCGGAGGTGCCACGGGGTCCAGGTGGAGCGGGGTGGGGGGAACGGGGTTGCCAGTGACAGGAGCGAAGCCGGCTAGGAGAGGGGTGGTTCCAAGAAAAGCAAGGCATGGCGCTGGACGAGGTAGGGAAGGCCGGGAGGTAGTACGTGGGCGAAGAGGAGCGGCCGCCGAGAGGGGGGAAGGCCACCGGGGGCGGGAGAGGGCAGCCAGGGCCAGGCGGGGGAAACGTGGCGCAAAAGAAAAAAGGCAGACGAGGACGGGGGTGTGGGGCGGGAGGATAGTAGCCCGTTAGGGGCAAGCGCGCAGAGGCAAAGGAAAAAAAGCGGGAGGGAGAGATCCAGAAAAGGGGGGGGAGTGGACGAAACAGGGAATAAACACAGCGGAGATGGAGCAGGGGGGGAGTGGGGCAAAGAGACGAGGAATTCGAGAGAGGAGAGGGGATCAGAAAGAGGGGAGAAGCAAGGGGACTAAGAAGAAGATCACAGGCCGCCATGAGCGAGGAGAGAGTAAGTACAAGAAGATAGCAAAAGAGCAGGCTACAAAAGAGGGTAAGAAAGCAGAGAAGCAAGGGAAGAATAAATAAGGAAAAGAGGAAGAAAGACGAGAGGACAAAGGAAAAAAGAAAAAGGAAGAGAAAGGAAGCAAGTGAAAGAAAAAACAGTAGAAGAGATATAGCGAATCAAGAGAAGAAGTATAGTATAAAGAAAAAGGCAGAATATATTTTAATCAGTGGGTGCTATATAAGAATAAACGAATCAACCAGTAATCTAAATGATATATTAATTACATAATCAGCGAAATATATATAAGCAGAATAGCTTAATAATAATTTATAGATAATACCACTATCATATAATAATAATTTAATTTTTATAATATATCATATACCCACTACAATTATAATTTACAAATATTACATAATACCCCCTCTTTTCTTTTTCCTTTTACTATTTTTTTTTTGCACTTTCTATCTATTTAAAAAAATATATTATTTTTTTTTTTTTTTTTTTTTTGTCTTTTGAGGACAGGGTCTCCCTGTATCCCCAATGCTGCCTGGAACTGGAACTCTCTCTGTTAGACCCGGCTGGCCTTTGACCTCTAAGGAGATCCATCCTGCCTCTGCCCTCCCCTCACCACGCGCCTGGATTTCCACCACACCGGCTTGTGCACACCATCCAGCACATCATTTTATATGAATATATAAAACAATAAAAGTTAACAAGCAAAACTCCATACACAGTCAAAAGCTGTCCAGCTAGTTTAGTGGAAGCAGTGAACTACAGAGATTCAGTGAGAAACCTAGTCTCAAAAGAAAAGGTGGGCTAGGTGTGGTGGTGCATGCCCTTGATCCTAGCACTTGGAGCAGAGGTCAGCAGGTGATCTTGTGAGTTCTAGGCCAGCCTGGTCTACGAATGAGTTCCAGGAACACTGGGGCTACAGGGAGACTGTCTCAAAAGACAAAAAAAGTTGCAGAGATCGTGAGATGGCCTCCGCAGGTAAAGGGAGCTTGCCAACCCAAAACCCGATGACCGAGTTTGTTCTGCAAACCCACTTGGTCGAAGGAGAAAACCGAGCCCTGCAAGATGTCCTCTGACGTCAGCATGTGCAAATGTGTGTGTGCTATTTGCGCGACCCCAACACCACACACACACAAAAACAACCACACACACACGGCGCGCGCACATGGTTATACCGTATTGACCAACCTACCTCAGAAAATTGAACTCTTAAAATATAGTAACTTAGTACTCTTTTCTTTTTTTTTTGGTCTTTCAAGACAGGATAGATAGTACTTTCTTTATCAGATTTCAGCAACTGGACTGTCCAGAAGAGGACTTGGCCCAGCCACCTAAAAGGTTATATCTGGACCAGAAAAGAATCTGTGCAGTGTGGGCGGGGTCCAACAAAGGAAGATTCCAGAAGGATTTCAGCTGCTTTCCACATGAGAGATTGCTTCACCTTCACCACAGGTGTTTGGCCAACATGAGAGAGTCAGGTCCTGGGTAGATACACATCCTCCTTAGAGCTTTCTTCATCTATCCTCCCCTTCCCTGCTGGCTCACTCACTCTTCTAAGTTCTTTGTGGTTGGCAGCTCAGAATTCCACACTCATCTATTTGCTGGTGACTGCTTTGTTTTTTCACCTGTAGGTGTGTTTCCACCTGTGCCAAATGTTATTCGCTTCCAGCTCCACTCTGAAGTTTCTGTTGGAGGGTATAGGTCAAGGGGAAGGTACTTGCATAGCATGGGTGAGACATAAATCCCATCCCTAACCCTGAGTAAACAAACAGAAACCACCTTGCAGGTATCTACTGGCGAGCACCCAGGGACATCAAACAGTCTGATGTGAATGCGAGGTTTCCCTGCCAAGCTCGCTGCTCTCCTTGTACTCTCTGCCTATTAATAGTGCTGCCACCCACCTAGCTGCCATGTGGATCCTGGTGTTCACCTGGACTACCCCCTCAGCCATCTTTTCCTCCTCTGTTGGCACGCTCTCCTCTCTGCTATATCTATATCTTCTCCCAGCCTTAGTCTCCCATCTATCTTGTAAATAAAGCCTGATTAAGCAGCTACTTATATAGCTACTCCCAACTAGGCTGCATTCATGTAAAAATTCAGTTTCGGGGCTGGAGAGATTGCTAGTGGTTAAGAGTGCTGACTGTCTTAAGAGGACATGCGGGAATTTCGATCCGCCAGCACCACAATGGCGGCTGCAGAACCTCTAAGCTCCAATCCAAGAATCCTCCAGGGGAACCGCACCCATCTACTGACTCCCGGCACCTATGCGACAAACATGGGTTGCACAACTCTGCAAGCAGAACAGTCACACAGTCATACACATACGAAACATAAAATGTAATAAAAAAATTTAAACATAGAAAAAAAATTTTTTTTTTTTTTTTTTTTTTTTTAAGATTTTTTTCTAGTTCTATTCCCACCCTACCTTCTCTGGCTGCTTCATAGAGCAAGACGCCAGACCACCGGCACTTACAGCTTACTATCTTCCTTCTTTCCAACTCCTCCTACTCTTTCTCTCTTTCTCTTCTTCCTCTCTCCTCTCTCTCTCTCCTCCTCCTCCTCCTCTCCTCCGCCTCCTCCTCCTCCTCCTCCTTTTCCTCCTCCTCTTTTGAGACCCAGGGGTCTTCTGTAGCCCCAGCTGGCCTCGAACTCATAGAGATCCTCCTGCCTCTGCCTCCAGAGTTCTGGTATTAAAGGGATGCACCACCAACCCTGGGAAGCCTTCAGCTTCTTTTTCTCTTTTATGTGTGCAAGTGTGTTGCCTGCATGTGTGTAAGTGCACTTGTGTCAAGCAATGTGCACAGAGGTCAGAAGAGGGTGTCAGATCCCCTGGCACTAGAGATCTGGATAGATGTTAGCTGTCCTGTGGCTGGAAGAGACCTGGTCCTTGCAAGAGCAGCCAGTGGTTTTAACTGCAGAGTCATCTCTCCAGCCCCAGGTTCAGCTTCTTTAACTTTTATTAACTACTTGAACAAAATACATTGTTTATAGCTCCATGATCTTGTGGGTGCTGGGAATCAAACCCTGGTCCTTTGCAAGAGCAGTCAGTCAGTGCTTGTAACTGCTGAGCCATCTCTCCAGCTAGCTTCATGATTTTTAACATGCTGGTTTTCATACTTAAGGACCTTGTACTCATCTTCCCAGGGTTACCTGGAGCCTCCCTTCATTCCCAGGTGTCATCTGCAACTACTGCCTCTGTGCACCTTGTAGAGACTTTCCTCTTTGCCACTACTCAAGAGCAGGGGTTGTATTTTCTCTTCTTTACAACCCTAAAGCCCTTTCTTGTACAATAGGTAGGTGCTCAGTGCATCGAATGATGAGTAAAAAGATGTGCATTTCTTGTTTTAATATTTTTTTATTTTTATTCTTTTTTGGTCTTTTCGAGACAGGTCTCCCGTAGCCCAGCTGTCCTGGAACTCCACCCTGTAGACCAGGCTGGCCTGAACTCCACAAGATCCACCTGCCTCTGCCCTCCCAAGTATCTAGGATTTAAAGGCCAATGCCCACCACGCCCGGTTCCCTGTTATTTTGTTAAAAGAATCTATTGTGGGGGCTGAGAATGGCCCACGGTTAAGAGACCTACCAGCTCTTACAGAGGACCCGGGTTCGATCCCCAGCACCCACAGGTGGCTGAGAACCGTCTGAACTCCAATTCCAGGAGAACTCCAGTTCCAGGGGACATCGATGACCCTCTTCTGACCTCCGTGGCATCGCATGACACGGTGCACAAACTATGCATGCAGACAGTACATTATCACAACACGAAATAAAAAATAATAAAAAAATTAAAAAAAATCTTGTGTTGTGTGCATGATGTTAGTGGGGGGTGATATAGAGGATATTAAAAAACTCAGGGATAGTTTCTCAGATGCCATTAGCCATTTTTCCTTAGGTCATTCTAGGAATGATTGGTTTGCTTGCTTTGAGTGTTTCCCCTTGATTGGTAACTTACCTGGAAATGGAATTAAAAACACTGTTGGCCACCAAGTGTGCGTTGGGAACCCAACCTGTGTCCTTTGCAAGAACAGTCAGTACCTTTAACTACTGCGTCATGTTTTCAGTCCCCCTTTTGTTTCTGAGACAGTCTCTTGTAGCTCAGTATGGCCTAGAATATAGCTGAGAATGACCTTGAACTCCCGATCTTCCTGCTTCCACCTTTCCAGTGCTTGGATTACAGCTGTCTGCCACCTTCCCAAGGTATAATTGCATTTTGACTATGGCCAGTCACATGAAGTAAGGTGTGGAATTTTCCACATAAATGGCAGAGTATTGAAATTTAGAGCATATCAGATTTTAGATATCTGGATTAGGGATAGACAATATAGTCTTTCTATATTCAGAATCATTACTTTAATGTTTGTGTCTGAGTGCATGTACGTGTACCACCTACATGCAGGAGCCTATGGAAATCAGAGGGAAGATGTTGTGTGCCCTGGAATTGGAGTTACAAGTGGTTGTGAGCCACCATGTGGGTGCTGGGAACTGAACCCACGTGCTCTGGGAGAGCTGTAAGCATGCTTAACCACTAAGCTATCTTTCTCATCCTTATTATTCTTTTAAGATTCAGTTTTAAAAATTATGTTTATGTAGGTGTCTGGGTATGGGTGTGGGTATATACAACTGACTGCAGGTGCCCAGACTCTAAAAGAGGGCATCAGATCCCATGGAACTGGAGTTAAAAGCAGTTGTAAGCCACCAAACATGGATGCTAAGAACTAACTTTGGGTCCTAAGTATTTTATTTTTTTTGGTCTCTTTTGACATGGGGTCTCTCTGCAGTCCTAGATGTCCTGGAGCTCACTATGCAGACCAGGGTGGCCTCAAGCTCACAGAGACCTGCCTGTCTCTGCCTCCCAAGTGCTAGTATTAGAGGCATGGGCCACCATACCCAGTAGTATTTGTTTTTTTTTATTTAAGGACAGGGTCTCACTATGTAGCCCTGTCTGGTCTGGAACTCACTATGTCTACCAAGCTAGCTTCAAACTTGGAGATCTATCTGCCCATCTGCCTCTGCCCTCTCAAGTTCTGGAATTAAAAGTATGCACCACCACACCCAGGCCAGTATGTGTTCTTAACCACTGAGCCATTTCTCCAGCCTAATCATTTTAAAAGACCATATATATATTTTCATATTTTATAGTTTATTCATATTTCATTATTTACTCTGTAGCTCAGGCTGGCCTGGGGCTATGTAGCCCAGGCTGGCTTTGAACTTACAGTAATTCTGCATCTGCCTCCTAAGATCTGAGGTTACAGACAAGAGCCATCTTCTTGCCAAGCTTGCTGTATAATTCAATGTTTTAAACTAAAGGTAGGCATGAAGACTGTTCTTTTTTTTACATTTTTAAACATATATTGTTTTTATTTTATGTGTATGAATGTTTTTGCCTACATGTATGTAGGTGCACTGGTACCTGCAATGCCCACAGAAGTCAAAAGAGGGAATTGGATCTCCTGGAACTGTAGTTACAGACAGTTGTTAGCTACTATATGGTTACAAGAATTCCAGCCCCAGTCCTCTGGAAGAGTAGTTTGATGCTCATGACCACCGAGCCATCGCTCTAGCCTCTATTCTTTGGCTTTTAAAAACTCACAGCCAAGCTTTTGAAATGAGATCATTCAGTGAGTAAAGGTGTTTACCACCAAGCTGAATAGCTGAGTTTGATCTCCCGGACCCACATGGTAGAAATACAGAACAGGTGACATCAAGTTATCCTCTAACTCCGTGTGTAACTGTGTGTGTGTGTGTGTGTGTGTGTGTGTGTGCACATGCACGCACACGTGCTTGAACATAAAATAAATAAATACCTCCCCCTAAAGGGTAGAAACGGCAAAAGTTATAGTTCAGTAGGAAGAGTGCTTTCCTAGTACACAGAAGGCCCTGAGTTGATCCCTAGCATGACATAAAATCAGGTGTGGTGCTGCACACTTTTAATCCTAGTGCTCAGAGGTGCAGGCAGAAGGATTAGAAGTTCAGGGTCATGACCAGGGGAGATGGTTTAGTCAGTAAGTACCTGCTACAAAAGCATAAGCTTGGATTCCCAGCATATATGCAAAAAAGAGCAGGGCATGTACATCTGTAACTCCAGCACTGGGTAGGATAGACACAGGTGATCCCTGGAACTCTTTGGACAGACAGCTTACCTGAATTGATGAGCTCCGGGTTCAGTGACAGGACTTTTCTTAAAAAAAATAAGGGGCATTTGGTTAGGAACATGGCTCAGAGATTAAGGGCACTTACTGCTCCTTCCAGAGGACCCAGGTTGGTTCCCAACACCTATGTCAGGTGGCTCACAACTGCCTAAAATGCCAGGTCCAGGAGGATCCAGCACCTTTCGCCTCTGTGGGCACCTACACTCACATGCATGTACACACACAGACACAGACATACATACACATTAAAGAAATGAATAAGATGGAAAGTGATGTAGGAAGACATCTGAAATTGAGTTCTGGCCTCCATATATGTGCACATTCACCTGAACATGTACACTCAAATGAAAACATACATGTTACACACACACCTACAAACCAGAAGGTTTGTAGGTCATACCTGAGAGACTAGCTTGAGATACAGGAGGCCCTAGCTCAAAATACAAAAATAAAAATGTAGAAACACACTCTTCACACACTTCTATTTCTGGGAACTAATCCAACAAAAATAAAGGTACTAAACCAAATGGATGTGTAATTTCAACACCATTTGCAGTGACTAACAACTGAAAACAAAGCTGAACAAACATACTCTCTCAGTGTGAATTACAATGCACCTTATGACTCTATTCCTGTGAAGCAATGACATAGAACTTTCCACATACACACCATATGTAGCTATGTATACAAAAGTCTATGTTACACTGTATGGAGTCAAATATGGAAGGATCCACATTAAACCACTGGTTAAAATAGGTATGGACAGGATGGAGCAGGGCCAGATTCAATGTGAAAGGAGTGTCCATGATAAAGATGTGTGATACACTTGCACAAAGTTCAAGCACAGAGATGCATTCAAAACATTTTAAGTAGGTAAAATTTTTTTAAACAAAAAATCTGTATTATATAAAGATTTTTCACAATGAAATGACACAAATAAAAATACTGACTTCGTAAATAAATGTTACCAGAGTGAGGAATAATTCATATTCCACACAAAGGACATGATGAAATCAGGTAAATACTGGTGTGTGTACTAATCTGGTTTGTAGGCTACCATCCAACTAAATATACAAATGTATATCAACTGGCCTGCACCACAAAATTCCCAGGTCAAGGAGACTGGATTAAGCACCTCTGCCTCATCGGTGTGTTTGGCAGTATCCCATGGATGCAAGAACTTCCATGAATAGTGGAAACGCCTCGGAGAAGTTACCTGGTAAATGAGGTGAACATAAGGAGGATCCTGAGAAAGTGGATACCCTGGAGAGAATCTCTTCTCATTATGTAGAAAATCCATGAGGTCAAAAAGATATTGCTGCATTTCAATCAGGTTCCTAGACAGGATATCCAACTCCTTAGACAGGTGGGAAGTTTCCTTTTCTTTTTGTGAATTCTCCCTTTGAGATAAACTAGGATCTGGTGTGCTGGTGTGGTCTGATGTTTTGCTGGGTCTGAGCAAGGTTGTCCAAAACGAAGAGGGGCTGTGAAGTGTTTTAGAGGAAGCACTCTGGCTTTCAGTATATATTATGGAAGATTCTTGTCCCAATATTACTTCTTTAACAATCAAGCGAATAGTATACTGATCAGATTCTGATGAAGGAAGAAATGCTGTTTCAATGAATTTTTGCTTTCCCACAGAAATTAATAATAATCTGTCTGTCAAGAAATGCATACCTTTTGGTCTTTCGGTACTCTCTAACTGAATTTGCTGGATCTTTGGCATAGAAGATGGAATTGCATGGTAGATCAAAATTATATTACAAGTATTGGAGGCCACTGCTACAAGGTGTGCTTTGAGATTAGATGCTATTAGATCAGGAACCAGAATGCCTGGAATGGCAAACTTTCTGGTCTTGGTAATGGATTTTTCAAAGGTTACAAGGACCAAATGTGAAGAACCCTGGCCAGTTCCAGTCAAGTAATACTTTTCTCTTTGACAAATCAGAGGACTCTCCTCAGCCTTAGATTGGTTAAAATGTATATGACTTAGATCCAGAGGATCTGAAAAGGAAGGAGAAACCGTCAGTCCAGAATTTATCTCAGGAGAAGGTACTGGCTCATCCTTTGAGGGTATTGATCCAATCACAGGAAGAGTATGCACACCAGCATCTTCACCACGAGGTGGGACACCAAAGGTTTCAGATGGATTTAAGCTACAAATCTTGTCTAGTGGCAACTCAGTGGCTATAGCAACCTGAGAGTCCACAGTGGCTGTGATGGATCGGATGGAACAGTACACATCAAACACTGGGCAGAAGGAGCACTTGTGAAGAGTCTTCTGAGCACTGTCCCAAATGTAAGAATGAAGGCTACTATCTATTGCCACCACCAGTCTCTGACCATCCAGGGTCCAACATGCACAGTAAATTTGGCCCTTGGTGTTGATGTCCACTTTTACTTGGAAACTGTTACAGTGAACATCAGGGAAAATGGAAACATACTGTGCAGTGAACACAGACAGGACAGTGCTTTTTGGGTGCCACACACAGCCTTGGTTAAGGACAGGCAATGATTCTCTAATTTCAGAGACTTGAGATATCTGCCATTTGCTTGACCCCAAAGTGCTGGGACATAGCTGCCACACAACAATGTGCTTCTTGTGCTGGACAGCAAGCAGAGCGGGCATGCTGGCTGTGCTAGGTGGGGCCCAGGAGAGCCCACAGACCTGTTCAAACTGTCCAATGACTTCAGAGTCCCCAAACTTGGCCTCCCCACTATGAAGCTGCAAATCAGTCAGGACTATCTGATTTCCATCTGTCCAGGCAAGGCCATGGGTTGGGTGTATTGCTTGATACAGTGAGTTCAGCCCAGTCCTAAGCAACTTTCCTTTGCCCAGATCCATCCTTTCCATTCAAGGTTATCTGAAAAAATTAAGAAGGAAAGTTGCACCAAGAAAAAAAAAAGAGATCAGATAAATCCAGAAGTTAGGAGAGCATTACAACAGACCTGGACCCTTCACAGGTTAATATTGTCAGGGGACAGTGGGCAGTTTATAAATTAAGAGACTACTATACCAAATAAGCATAATAAGCAATGTAAGGAAATAAAGTTTTTTTCTTTGTCTTTTGAGACATGTTCTCCATGCAGACCCAGGTGTCCTGGGAACTCACTATGTAAATCAGGTTGGCCTTGATCTCACAGAGATCTGCTTGCCTCTGCCTCTGCCTCTGCATGCTGAGATTAAAGGCCTGCACCACAACACCTAGCTGAAAATAAAATTTTCTACACAAAAAATATTTAGGGAACTGGAAAAATCTGAATATCGAATGGATATTTTAGAAGACATTGTGGGAGCAGGAGAGGTGATTCAGTGGTTAAGAGCACTGGTGCTCTTGCAGAAGACACAGATTTGGTCCCCAGAACCCACATGGTGGCTAACAACCATCAGTAACTCCAGTTCCCAGGGACCTGATGTTCTCCTCTGGCCTCCTTGGGCACTGCACAATATGGGTGCACTTAATTACATGAAGGCAATACACTCATACACACACATACACACACACAAACAAAAAAAAAAGACTAAAATTCAAAAAGACATTGTGGGCTGGAGATTTAGCTCAGTGATACAGCATCTGCTTTGCATCTTTGAGGCCCTAGCTTAAATCTCTGTCACCACCAAAAAAATTGGGCATGTGGAATCATTAAAACATCAAAGTGAACCTAGGGATGGTGAAACCTGCCTTGAATCCCACCACTGGGGAACAGGAGACAGTAGGATTAAGAGTTCAAGGCAATCCTAGGTTATTTAGAGAGTTTAAGGTAAGTCTTGGTTACATGCAACTCTGCCTCAAAAACCAATGAACTCCATCCCCCACCAGAGAAATCGTGTGTGTGTGTGTGTGTGTGTGTGTGTGTGTGTGTGTGTGTGTGTGTCTGTGTCTGTGTCTGTGTCTGTGTCTGTATGTTAAGAACACTGAATTCAGATTTGGTGGTTAAGCTCATATTTACGGTTCTTTCATTTCTTTTCCTCATTTCTTTCTCTTTTTATTTTTATTTTATCTTTTTTGAGTTTAAAAGGAGGGTTTAATTTAATTATGATGCCAGGCCGACACTCAACTCAGGAGGAGTGTGGCCATGAGGTGCAGGTTACAGGGTACTTTATAAGTACAACAGCCAATTGGAGTTTAACACCACAGTTAAAGTTACCAATCAAGGGGAAACATGCAAAGCAAGCAAACCAATCATTCCTAGGATGACTAAGGAAAAATGGCTTAATGGTATCTGGGATAAAACTATCACTGAGCTTTTATTAATCCCCTATCTCAATAATCCTCTATCTCATTTCCCCCTCTTGTTGTGAGGTCTTCAAATCCTTGAAGGAAGTTCATAAGGGACGACCACAGTTGGTATTTCCAAGATGGAATGATCTCTGCTAAGGAGGGGGGTGTTCTGGGTCTTCAGCACCATGATTTTTTTTTTGGTATTTTTTGAGACTGTGTCTCCCTTTAGTCCCAGCTGGCCTGGAGCTCGCTCTGTAGACCAGGCTAGCCTTGAACTCACAGAGATCCACGTGCCTCTGCCTCCTGAGTGCTAGGATTAAAGGCACATACCACCACACCCAGTGTACCATGATTTTAATGTAATTTACCCACTGGTTAATAAACCTGACAAGTGAGTTAAGGATGCATGGGCCACAAGTCAGAACAACCAGAAGGATAAATTTACTGGTAGATCCAGGAAATCTTCAGCTCTCAGCTGAGAAAGAAACTGGCTCTTTGGGGGGTCTTGACCCTAAACTGCCTAGCCAATTTTTAGCTCCTACTTTTATCACATTACCCTATGAGGAGGTTACCCCAATTGCCAAGAGGGAATCAGAGTGCCGACCATTCTGACTTCTTCCATGCTGAAAAGGGGCATAGGGGCTGGCAACCAGGGTACCCCCTGCTCAGTGGGTCTATCTAAAAGACCCCCAAACATATAACTATCGAGAGAACAAAATCCTTGACTATTGCCTGTGAAAGAGAAGTGAAGGCGAGAATATTTAGGTACATTTTCTAGGCAAGGAACCAGGAGATGACCAGGGTGAATTAACTGTCCAACTTAAAAGTCCATTAGGGTGAATTAAATGTCCAACTTAAAAGTCCATTAGAAGGCCAGGTGTGGTGGCACGCACCTTTAATCTTAGCACTCGGGAGGCAGAGGCAGGCAGATCTCTGTGAGTTCAAGGACAGCATGGTCTACAGAGTGAGTTCCAGGACAGCCAGAGCTACAGGGAGATCCTGTCTCAAAAAGAAAAAAAAAAGTCAGTTAGAATTTCTCAATGACGGATTCCAAAGCATCCATTATTGTGCTTCTCCCTTTGTTCATTTGGCCATGCTGTCTGGACTCGGGATCTGCTTTCCAGGCATTTTGACAGTCACAGTGTGAGTTTGCTCTTAGGAACTTGCTTAAACAGAAAGAGGAAACTTTATTATTTGATAACAGCAGATCTCATGACTTTTTTAAAAATAATTTTTATTATTTTTATGCATATGCGTGTATTGTCTGCATGTAGGTTGGTGTACCCATGTCATGCAATGCTGTGGAGGTCAGAAGAGTGTGTCAGATTCCCCTGGAACTGGAGTTAAAGATGGCTTTTAGCTGCCATGTGGGTGCTGGGAATTGAACCTGGGTCCTCTGCAAGAGCAGTTGGTGCTCTTAACTGCTGAGCCATCTCTCCAGCCCCAGATCTCATGTGACTTTAAATGACTTAAAATCTGGTGTTTGGAGGCACAATCTCTCAGGCTTTAAAGGAAATATAATGATTACTTATCTTTTGGTTATACTTTCCTTTTGTTTAAGTCCATACAGTTAGCCCAGATTAACCAAGTTTTACTTTCTCAAGGTCAGTTGAGGAACCGGTCCTCAGGGGTCACTCGGGTTTTAGGAGGGAGGGAGCCACTGGCTCCTTTTGGCTTTTATTTATTTTATTTTTTATTTTTTATTATATTTTATGTGTATGAGTGTACTGTCTTCATGTAAGTAGGTGTACCTGTCTCATGCAATGCTGTGGAAGTCAGAAGAGGGTGTTGGATTCCCCTGGAACTGGAGTTAAGATGGTTCTTAGCCACCATGTGGGTGCTGGGAATCAAACCCTGGTCGTAACCACTGAGCCATCTCTCCAGCCCCCCTTTTGGCTTTTCATTTACCAGTTTCATCCACTCAAGGACAAAGTCAGGTCTTGCTAGATCATCCTTCCCTTTTTGAAGCATGAGCATACTTTCCTCTTTATAGACTAGACACTGGCTGAAGTCCCATTAGTGGATCTCCAAGACTTCCCTGCACAGGAAGACTGGTGACTCACATTTGCAGGACATTTCAAGAGATGCTCCCATGCATAATCCCCTGGGACTTAGTTGACCTCTGAGGGCAAGGAGCAAAGTTATCCCTTAAATCTCTCTGCCAAATTGGTATGGCCATTAAGTATGGTTGTTAAGCATCCAGAAAGGCTAAGTTACACCACCCTGATACTTTTTTTCTGGTTATACTTTCCTTTTGGATGTTTAAGGCCACACAAGTTAGTCCAAATTAACCAAGGTTTTTGTTTTCTCAAGGTTAGTTGAGGAAAAACTGACCATTCTTAAATAAACTTTGACTAGATATGCATTTAGCTTTTTGAACTACTTGACTGAGCCTTAAAAAATTAAGCTTATTTATATAGTCTCACCTTTTTTGTAACATCCTCCCTCAGACTTTTAACACTTATATAGACCTTTTTTTATCATCCCTATATAAATCCCTCCTAAAATATCTCCATCTCTTTATAAATCCTTACTAAAATACCTCTAACATTTTCATTATTTATATCCTTTAATAGCATGAGACATAATATTCATAAACAGATCGACCCTTAATTGTCCAGATTTACTAAGTAATTACTATTTATTTCCCATGTAATGAGATGGGACAGTTATCTCAAATACACCAGTATAAAGTGTGAGATGTTCTTGTCAGCTTGGGAGCAGGTTTTGAATGAACAATTTTCTTTGAGTGCTCAGAGGTGTTTTACGTAGGCCTGGCAAATGTTCCCACATGTAAAACAGTAGAAATAAATTGTACCCTAGAACAGAAGTGATCATTCCTTAAAATGAACTGATACTCTAAGGACCAAGGTTCATAGCATAATTTAATAGTTTTAGTTCACATGACTATTTATGAATCAACTTGATATTAAGTAAACCATTAGCATTAGACATGAGCCTATTCATTTAAACAGCCCCAAAAAACAAATACTGTTGTTAGGCACAATGTCATGTCAAACTATTTTCAAACCTCAAACTTCAACACTTTGATGAAAACTCTAAATCAGAGACGAAATGTCTAAATCAGTGTAAAATATGACTCTCAAGTTTATAACAGTCAAAATGACCACATTTTAAACTTTACAGTTTATACAGTACTGAGGTCATCTAGCTGTGGGGTAATTTCCCATTTTAATTTATGATTAATTGGATTCTTGGGTCAGTCATTTGTTTCTGATTCAGAAAGTCTACAATAATGATCTTTACATTTTCAAATCATCTGGCTAAATTTTTGTAAACACATGTTTTAACCAAGGTGCTGCTATCTCTTTTTATTTTTTAACACTTTACTTATTTACTTCTGTGTATGTACATTAGTTCTAGCCTTATTCCAAATGGATTGAACTCAGGTCAACAGGCTTAGTGGGAAGCACCTTGACCCACTCAGACCTCTGGCTGGCCCCTCTCTTTTCCTTGACAAACACAACAGTTAGTTTTTAACTGAGCACAGTGGGGAATGCCTATATTTACAATTATTGGGAGTTTGATGCTGAAGGATCAGGAGTTCAAGGTCATTCTTAGTTACATAGCAAGTGCAAGGCTACTTTGGGCTAGATGAGACCTTATCTTAACAAAAATGAAACCAAATAGCTAGTATAAGTAGTACAGGGCTTAGAGTGTAGCTTACTGATAGAGCACTTGACAGGTATGTGTGAGGCCCTGGGTTTGATCCCTAGCACCATAAAAGCAAAAGCTAGAAGGCTAGTATGTTACAAATAAGAATTAAGAGTGGGGTGTGCACCTATACTCCCAACTATTGAAAAGTCTGAGGCAAAAGATCACTTAGGCCCACAAGTTTGAGACCAGCCTGGGGTGATGTTAATAAACAATCTATACATGTATGCAGAAATACATTTACAGAGCTGGAGAGATGGCTCAGTGGTTAAGAATGTTAGGTTATAAAAAGGCCATGCACCCCCAGCCAGCAGATAAAAAGGTGCATGAGGTTTAAATCACTCCAGGAACATGCTTTACTAACATGTGGGGCTGCCAGCATGGGCCACCTGTAGACACATGATAGAACAGGGCAGCAAGGCAGGGGCAAAGGCAGAGACAGGGCAGGGCCAAAGGCAGGGGGAAGATGGTTGCTGGGGTCCACCCATTTATAGCCATGGGGTGGTATCTCAGGTATAGGGGAAGAGGTCAGAAGATTGACAGCTTCTGGAGGAAGTGGGCATCTGTGTCCCTTGGGGTTCTGGGAAGCCCAGACCTAACAAAGGGCACTGACTGCTCTTGAGGAGGACCTGGGTTTGGTTCCCAACACCCACATGGCAGCTACCAAACATCTATAAGTCCAGTTCCACGGGGAAGCCGATACCTTCTAACTCTGTGGGCATTGCATGACATGGATGCACTTACACACATGCAAGAAATACAATCATACATTATAATAAAATAATACAATATAAAAATTGTATTTACATAAATATACCAAAAAAGATCAAGAATATTATGGAAGTATTCATAGTACATACTGTGGCAGGGTGGTGGGTGTCTCTGTTTTCTACTTGGGTGGAAATTTTAATAAGCATGCATTCAGATTTAATTTTTTATAATAGAAAAAGTTAATACATAAAAATATACTTTTAAAGAGATTTCTTTTTTGAGACAGGGTCTCCCAGGTGTGCCACCTGGCCTGGAGCTCACCATACAGATCATGCTGGCCTTGAACTCAGAGATCCACCTACCTCTGCCTCCAAAGTGCTGAGATTAAAGGCATGCACCACCACCTCAGTTATTTTTATTTTCTATGTATGAGAATGTTGTCTACATGTAGACAGGTGCACGTGTGTCATACAATGCCTACAGAAGTCAAAAGAGGGTGTTGGATTCTCCTAGAATTGGAGTTACAGACAGCTGTTAGCCACCATGTCAGTGATAAGAATGGAACCCAGTCCCCTGGAAGAACAGCCAGTGCTCTTAACCACTGAGTCATCTTTCCCCTTTAAGAGCTTTTAAAATTAAAACCTAAACTTTTTAATAGCCAAAGAATAGCGACAACTCCTTTTCACCACTGAGTATTGAATACAGGAACTTGTACATGCTAGGTAAGTGCTCTATCAGTGAACTATATCCCAGACCCCAGGGACAGCCAATTTCAAACAATATGCTGTTCAACAAGAAATGCAAAATGTGATGTTACCATCTTTTGCTGTCAAAGAATCATCCAACTTGCATACCCATTTCTTTATCACTTACTCCTCATCTCTGACTGGAACACTTTTCCAGTTTCTTGTGTAAAGACAGCTCTCATAAACCCACCACAACCATTCCTCTCACTAGCCCCAATAGACATCATTCAGTTTGTTTTATTCATCAGTAAAGTGTCATTTCAGAACTTGAGAAGTTGTCTTCAGACTCTATCCAAAGAAATGAGTAAGATACCAAACAGCCTGGTAGTTGGTTTTTAACTTATTTGTAAATAAGTTTCCTGTTTTATCCTATATCTTGCACTAGGAAGGAATGTTCTGCTGTTATACATGATGACAGGTTAAGTGGTTCTACAGCAGCTTGCTAAAAGAAGAAGTCCCCCCTGCTGGATGGTGGGACCAAGAGGCTGTGTGGGTTTGGACACAACTGCTTGCAAATTGGTTTTACATCAAGGATGCTTGTACTCATAAATTATCACTTATTGCTAAAAAATGGAAAAAAAAACAAAACAAGAGAAAGATGCAGGACAGTTATGGCAGAATGCATGACCTGGGATGGGGTGGGGTGGGATGAGGGAAAGGGAAGGGGAAATATGCCTGAACTGAATTGGAAAATGATGTATGAAATACACAAAGCATCAATAAAAAAAAAATAAAAAAATAAAAGAAGTCCCCTGTCCTTACTAATGATAAAAACTGAAATCCCTATCCCACTGGTCTTCTATAATGTGTATTTCTTCCCTAAGAACTATTTATGCCCTTTTAAAAGATATTAATAAATAATGCATGATATATTTTTCCTGGGCAGAAAAATTCTTAATGGATCAATTGTAATCAAAAGCAATTTACATGACATATTTTACACCACCCGCTTCAGCCTAATGTCATCAAGCGTGTGTGTGTGAACAGGGTGACAAAGAAAAGACCTTGTAAGATAAAAAGGAAATAAAGCAAACATAATGCTTAGTGGGACCTTTAGAGAATACATTCCAGTATGTTTGCTTTTAAGAAGACATCTGGTATAGTTTTCTCAAAACTCTGATTACAATTTCTACTCTTGTGCTAGCACAGGTCCTCTTCACCTCTTCCTTCTCATTGGAGTAGATCAAGAAGAGGCCTCCTTGACTTTAGTCTTTTCTTTCTGAAAGAACTTGAGTGCTATGTGGTGTTAGAAAGAATTAAAAAATATTTTTGGTGTATGAGTATGTTGCCTGTATGTGTGTAAGTACACCCATGTCATACAATGCTCATGGAGATTCTGGATTCCCTTGGAACTGGAATTATGGGCAGTTGCTAGCCACTATGTCAATGCTGGGAATCAAACTTGGGTCCTCTGTAAGACCAGCCAGTGTTTTTAACCCCAGGATTTTTTTTTCAGACAGGTTCTTCCTGTAGCCCCAGCTGGCCTGAAACTCACTATGTAGAGCAGGCTGGCCTTCAACTCACAGAGATATTCCTGCCTCTGCCTCCTGAATGCTGGGATTAAAGCCATTTGCCATGACACTCGGCCAACCTCACAATTTTTTAAAGCATGTTTTTAGATTAACGAATGGGGTTGGGGAGTGGAGAGATGGCACAGCAGTTAAGAGCACTGGCTACTCTTGAAGACCCAGGTTTGATTCCCAGTACTCCACATGGTGGCTAACAAGTGTCCAAAACTCCAGTTCCATGGGAATCCAACAATCTGTTCTGATCTCTGTGGGTATCTCATGACACAGGAGCACTTACACACATGCAGGCAATAAACTCAAACAAAATAAAATATTATATTTTTTAATGGGAGGGTGGGTGCAGAGATGGGTCAGTGGTTAAGAGCACATACTGTTCTAGCACATGACCCAGGTTTGGTTCCCAGCACCCACACAGGCACTCACAACCGTCCGTAACTCCAGTTTAACAGGTTCTGACACCCTCTTCTGACCATCCTGGGCACTGCATGCACATGGTGTACTTGCATACATAAACATTTAAAAATCTTAGAAAATGCGGGCTGGAGAGATGGCCTAGCAGTTAAGAGCGCTGACCGCTCTTGCAGAGGACCCAGGTTCGATACCCAGCACCCACATGGCGGCCAAGAACTGTCTGAAACTCCAATTCCAGGAAAACTCCAGTTCCAGGGGAATCCGACACCCTCTTCTGACCTCCGTGGCATTGCACAACACGGGTGCACAAACTTGCATGCAGACAGTACATTCATACACATACAGAAATAAATAAAATTAATTAAAAAATTTTTTTAAAGTTAAAAAAAATCTTAGAAAATGACATTAATTTGTGTATGTATGTGCTTGCCACACATGTGAAGGCTACAGATCAACTTATGCAGTCAGTTCATTCCTTCTACTATGTGAGCGCCACATAGTAGATGGCAAGTACCCTTAGCAATTCTGACCTATCTTGCTGAATTCTGCCTCCCCCCAATTTTTAAATNCTTTCGAGACAGGGTCTCCCTGTGGCCCCAGGCTGTTCTGGAACTCGCTCTGTAGACCAGGCTGGCCTTGAACTCACAAAGATCTGCCTGCCTCTGCCTCCCAAGTGCTAGGATTAAAGGCATGCGCCACTACGCCCGGCTTAGACCAATTTTTAAACAACATAAGTAATTTAATTTACCACTATCCAGTGTGTAAATATATTTTAAACATTAGTAAAAATAAGTTAGAGGAACCTTTATTAAATGTACATTGTGATCTTTACCTGATTAAGACTGGATCCTGTAGAAATAAAGTTTATACATATATAATTTTAACATATATATATATATATTACAATTTTTAGATGTATAATTTTAAGGTATAAATTTTACAGAATGGGTTCTACAGATCCTATTGAGTGTTGGTCACATCCAGTAGATGACAGCACATACTTAATAAAACTTTGAACTACTACCTGTGTAAATTTATATTTACCCTTTATAAATTAATTAATTTATCAGCTGTTTAAATATACTGGAAGACCTGAGTTAGGGAAAAATTAATTTTGGTTTTAGAGTTGGCCTTTACTAAATTCATATAAATAGAAAAATCATACAAATTAATTTTTAACCAAAACCTAAAAATGACAAATAGTTGTTAAAGAACATAAATTAGTTTTAATTAATTTTTGTTAGACCAAGCTGGCTTGAAAATCTTCACACAAAGTTGTCTTTCTGAAATATAATGGTATTAAATTTTGACAGACACAGATTAACATGACTTGTTATTTTTGCTTGGTGGTAGATTACAAAACCACGTGATCAGGGGGCCTGTGAATTTTAAAAATGGTAAAAACAAATCTAAAAGTCTCCAAGATTGTTTAGGACCTTTTAATTAATTAATTAATTAATTTAATTAATTAATTTTAGAATAGTTTGGGATCCTTAATTGATTGATTGACTTTGAAATGCCTAGGACTTATTAATTGATCAGTTGTGCACAACTCGTTTAAGGATGTTTTTGGGTACCCATGTATCAGATTTAGAGAAGCATGCTTGAGATGGAATTTAACTTAACAGATTTTAAATGGCCATTTTAAAATATATTATCTCGAGATAAAAATTGATGTGCAAGGAGTAGTATAATTACCTTAATTCTGAACAAGTATCATGAGAAAGAACACAATTAAGTTCGAAGGTACATTTTCTTTGAATATCTTTTGGAAAAGCCTGAATCAAAAAGACCTGGAACCATACTGAAACTTTCTGATTGGCATGAAGCACCTTGGGAAATGTAGTTTTTGGGCTTGGAAGGAAAGGAAATAAAAACGGCCATGATGGGAAGTTGAGACTGCAACAGGCCCAAGGAACTCTGGGAAATGTAGTTTTGCTCTTGAGCCTGGTGACTTTTTCTTTCCTGAAAAATGATTTTGGTTATAAATTTTTGTAGCTCCAAGTTGGGGCTACATTAATGGGCAATATCTGTAAATGAAGGTCTTGGTTATTTCTGATCTGGCACGGTTTTTGTGTGGCAGATAGGGAAGCAGCTAAAGGTGAAGGTGCTTCTGGCCCTTTAAGAGAAAGTGACTGAGAGGGAAAGGGAGGGGCGGGGCTGCGGCCTGGGCTGAGTGGGCAGCTGTGCTCTGGCTCCAAGCCCAGTGCTCTGGCTCCTCCTTTCACCTGGGGATGCTGCTGGTTCCTCCGCCTGCTAGGACCGCAACGGAGCCATGGACACAGCATTTTGGATGTTTTGATTAATCTGTTTTGTTGCCATTGGGTCTTCTGGCATGCCTGTTTTCCATGTTAAAGAAAGGCAGGAAATGCTAGTGGTTAGGGAAAAAGACAGTTCAAAGATTAATCTCTCGTGAAAGAGAACTTTTCACAGAGGTATGCCAATAGCCTGGCCATATAGAGAAGAAATTCTGTAGGGGAAAAACAAATCAAAGACTAATCTTCATGTGGAAAAGAGAGTTTTTTCCATGGAGATGGACCAAAGCCTGGCCACTACCCTAAATCCTATATTGGGGAGGGGGGGTACTTTCTCCTTTACAGTGAACCCTCTGAGATTTTCCTTCTTGTTGGGGGAAAGAGAACAGTGAGAGAGACAGCCAGAGGAAATACCTTTTTTCTTCTTCCTTCTGTTGGTGAGAGTCTAAGCTGCCCATTCTGGGTGCCAGCTGTCAGTTGTTTCTGTCATCTGCAGTTCCTTTAATCATGTGTGACTGCAATCCACACAATATTCTTCCCTTCTAGAACCAGGCTGGCAGTCCCACCGGACTGTGAGCTTCAAGGCTGTCTCCTGCCTGCAGGCAGACAGTCTCTAGCCTTAGCTCTGGCAAGGAAGGGGGAGGGGACTGTGAGAAAGTTACCTAATGGAATAAGAGAAAGTAAGACAGACATGGACTCAGAGAAAGTCCGGGAGATAAAATTCATTTATTTATGCCAGCAGTGTGTTTATATACCAAAAGTTACTGTGCTCTGGGCAAGGAAGTGAGGGGGCAGGCGGAAGGGATGGGCGAGCCACCTTGGCTCTTATGGGGGGGCTGTAGAGCTCCTGTTTGTGCAAATGGTAAACTAGAGGTGTAACATTTTGCTCAATACCTCAAAGGAAGGGGCCATCTAGTTCTGGAACTTTGCAGAGATAGGCAAGGCAAGAAAACACTGCAATATCCCTGACCTTCCAGAGCTATAGATAACTCACAGAGACAACTAAATGCCCACAGAGATATCAGATAACTTTCGGCAGGACAGGTCTTACAGGTCTTGCCTCGAGCCAGGCAAAGTTTCATTCCTACATTCCAGGTCTGAAGATGTAGTTTATTGGTATAATTTGAGCTGAGAATGCTCAATACCCTGAATTTAATTCCCAGCACCTCAAATGATGATGACGATGACGATGATGATGATGATGCAGATGATGATGATGATGATAATCTTTCAAAGGGTGTTAGCAAGACATTAAGCATGTATGTGGTCCTGAGGATGGAACCCAGAACCATGTGTAAGATAAAGAGCTCTACCAACTGAGCCACATCTTATTTGTTACAGATATACCTTTCCTACTTAATCTCTCTGATACTAATGGACCGACTGAGAAATTTGGAGGAGAGCACACATATTACTGTGACAATGTGCAGGATGCTCCCCAAAAAAGTTGACTTAATAATGAAAGAGTCTGAATGCCACAATAAGAAAGTCAACAAGGGCCTGGTGAGATGGCTTAGCAAATAAAAGTGCTTGCTGCTCAAGCCTGATGACCTTAATTCAATTCCTGGATCCCCGCAAAGTGGCAGAAAAGTTGCCCTTTGACCTCCACACATATGCTGTGGCACACATATTTCTCCCATATATATCAAACACCCTGACATTAACAATAAATACAATTTTTTTAATTTTTTTAATTTTTTTTTTTTATTTCTGTATGTGTATCAATGTACTGTCTGCATGCAGGTCTGTGCACCGTGTCGTCAATGCCGCGGAGGGTCAGAAGACGGCGTCGGATTCCCCTGGAACTGGAGTTCTACTGGAATTGGAGTTTCAGACGGCTCTCGGCCGCCATGTGGGTGCTGGGGATCGAACCCGGGTCCTCTGTAAGAGCGGTCGGTGCTCTTAACCGCTAGGCCATCTCTCAATAAATACAATTTTTAAAAAGAAAGGGAACAAATTTGTAGCTACTTCAATATAGAAAGAGGGCTAGATGCAGGAGACACTTCCATACTGGATGCAAAATACAATACCAGATAGGATGTGTGTAGTGACAAAGAAAAACTTGAGGATAGCATGCATGGTGGCACAGACAAAAAAAATGTGGGGATAAAACAAAGAATTTTTTTTTAGCTTGGGAAATTGCTGAATCATTAACCAGAGACACAGAAGACAGGCATGCTTCAAAGATGGAAAGGTATGTAGTATGTGACTGTATTGTATGTATTGTATGTAAGACAGGGTCTCCTTGTAGCCCAAGCTGGCCTGAAACTCACTCTGTAGACCAGGCTGGCCTTGAACTCAGAGATCTGCCTGCCTCTGCCTCCCTAGTGCTGGGATTAAAGGCAAACACCACCATACCCAGCATGACTTATTTTTAAGACAGAGTCTCATATAGTCCAGGCTGGATTTAAACCATGTAGTCAAGGATGACCTTTAACTTCTTTTTTTTTTTATTTAATTTTTATTGATGGTTTGTGCATTTCGTACATCATTTTCCAATTCAGATCAGGCATATTTCCCTTTTCCTTCCCCCCCACCCCCACCGCATCCCAGATCATGTATTCTGCCATAAACTGTCCTGCATCTTTTCAGGTTTTGTTTTTTTTCTTTCTTTTTAGCTATAAGTGATAATCATGAGTATAAAGCATCCTCGTGCAAACCAATCTACAGAGTTGTTGTGCCCAAACCCCCACAGTCCCACCATTCAGTGTGGGGGGTGACAGGTTTGTTTGTTCAATCAAGTTGTCAAATGAGTGTCGACCTATATTGTGTAGTTTCACCGGTTCACCCTCAATCGCAGCCTTTACTATTCTACCACACCCCTCTTCCGCAGATTGTTCCCTAGGTCTTAGGAAAAGGGGCCACAGGTGGATGAGAAGTAAAAACTGTCCTCTCTCTCTGGAGCTGTTGACTTGGATTCTGGTCAATTCTGGCTGTTTCCTTTCATGGGCTGACAGTTTGTTCAGGAGTTGAACTTTCGATCCTACTAATGAAGCACAAGCAATTGGATATATAGGTATTTAAGCAGCACTAATAGTTAGGTAGGTTACTTTGTGCATTAGACACATACTGTTTGGATGGATGATATGTTAATCCCATGAATTACATTTTTACCCCCCCTGATAAATATCGACAGGTCTTACTGGGCTTTATAACATCTCCTAACCTGTAGAGGGTGTAGCTTGTGGCATCAGCCATGGTTATTCCTCCAAGGAGAGAGCCCATAGCCAATTAGATTTGGGAATATACAGCAATGGCTGCCTCCTGCCTGCTGCACAGTATTTCAGCAGGTGAGGTGAGCGGTGTAGCTGGTGCTGACGGTGGAGTCTTGCTTGACTCAGGGAGACCTTTAACTTCTTATCCTCCTGCCTGTACCTCCTGAGGGCTAGGATTACAGACATGGATTTATGTGGTGCCATGTATGGAACCCAGGATCTTGTGCATGGTATACCAACTGAGCTACATCCCTACCCCAGAATGTGACAAATATTAAATGTGCTGCATATAAGATGTCTGTAAAGTAGTAATATATGTACCTTAGGCAGCCACCAGTAAGGATTTGAGAGTGTCTGACATGGGTTAGTAAGCCAAAAGCAATGAAAGATCTCATCTAAAAATCAGAAGAGCAGGGAACTAGGAAATGGTTCAGTGGTTAAGAGCAGTTAACTGCTCTGCAGAGAACACAAGTTCAATTCCAGCACCCACCATTGGTGGGTAAATCCAGTTCCATGAAACCAATGCCCTCTTCTGACCTCCTTGAGCATTGCACGACTGGGTGCACTTAGATACATGAAGGCAGTAATAGTACACTAACATAAAAATTAAAAAAAAATACAAAAGGACAGGCATGGTGGCACACACCCTTAATCCCAAAACTCGGGAGGCAGAGGCAGGTGGATCTCTGGTTCAGGCAGCCTAGTCTACATAGTTGGGGGGTTGCCGCTGAAGAAGAGGGGTGGTTGTTGACCCACCCTGTTTGTTGATTAAGACTGCCAACAAAGTTGTTATCAACTTTATCCTGCTATAAATAAGGCTGTGACAATACATCTTTGCACAGAAAGTATTTTCTTTATTTTGGACATTCCTTAAGCTAGATTCCAGAGGTATCATTCATGAGCCACAAGTGATATAGTCAGTCACTAAACCCCACACCTGCTTGGTCCATAGCCTCCTGTGCCTCACAAGCCTGCTGCAGCATTCTCCACAACTTCTCGCCTAGCCTGCATCCATCTCCTACACCTCCCCCACTGCACAACCCCAGGATCCCAACTCACTCTGAGCCAGCAGCAAAGGAGAAGAACTACCTTTGTTCTCCCCATACCCCCATCCCACCCTGCTTCCCAACAACACAAACAAAAAAATCCAGGGAACTCATGTTCAGGACAATGAATCACGAGTTCTGGGCAGCTAATTGCAGCATCGCTCCTCCATTCTCTGATAGGACACTGAAGGCTGGGCCCTCTGGGAAATACCCATATATGATTAGCTACTGTTTTGTTTCCCTCCAGCCTCAGCTCTCTCTCTCTCTCTTTCTCTCTCTCTCTCTCTCTCATATATATATATATATATATATATATGTGTGTGTGTGTGTGTGTGTGTGTGTGTGTGTGTATTTACACACACATACAGATTTGGGAATATAATATGCTCATTTTGAGTAAAAAGACATAAAAAATATATTCTTGTAATTTATCAGGTCAAGAATTGGTGAATCAGCCAGACAGTGTAGTACACCTGTAATCCCAACACTCATAAAGGCACAGAGCAGGAAGATTGTGAATTCAAGGCCAGCCTGGACTACACAGTATGATCTTGTCTCAGAAATATCCCCAAATGTCATGGGTGTCCGTGCCTCTAATCTCAGCACTCAGGAAGCAGACACAGGTAGATCTCTTTGAGTTTGAGGCCACTCTAGTCTACAGAGTGAACTTAGGTAAGCCAGTGCTACATAAACCTTATCTCAAACAAAGCAGATGATTTACTCTCCAATGATAAAAATTTCATTCCTTAGAATGGATATACTTATAAAGTTGAATAAACATCAAATAACTGAACTGATTATCACTGCCATTATTTCTGCCAAAAAATTTAGAGAGCCAATTCAACCCTTGTCATTTCACAAATGTAGAATTACTGAGAAACTCTTTGATGACCCCCACCAAATCAGCTGATAACAATTCCAGCTGCTACAAGCTCAGCAGAGCCTTCACTGTTAGCTGATGCCTGTTACACCTCTATTTCTCACATCTAGATCTATCATTTAGATTTAATGCAGTTAGACTTGCTATCCCATATAATATTTTGAAATATTTGTTTCAGCAAGTAAGATAGGCTAGCTTCATTATTCTATTTCCATATACAACTTAATTTTAAGCCTATTTGTGAATATGAATACAGGCATATATGAAATAAATACAGCTATAAGGTTCTAAATCACAAAATCAGTTTTCTTCTTCTTTTTTTGGTCTTTTTGAGACAGGGTCTTTCTGTATCCCCTGTTGGCCTGAAACTCACTATGTAGACCAGGCTGCCTTTGAATTCAGAGATTCACCTGCCTTTGCCTCTGCCTCTGCCACCCAAGGGCTGGGACTAATGGCATGCACCACCACACCTAGAGTAAAAATCAGTTTTCTTAAGGGCTTTTAAAGAACTTGTAAATCAGGGGTTGCAGAGATGATTCAGTGAAGAGCACTAGATGCTCTTCCAGAGGACCCAAATTTGATTCCCAGCACCCACATAATGGCTAACAAATGTCTGTAACTCCAGTTCCCACCCTCTTCTGATATCTATGGGTACTGCACACAAGTAGGAAGTTAATACATGCAGAGGAATCACACATATTCACAAAATAAAATTTTTAACAAGTACTTTTTTAATTTTTAAAAATTTTTAAAAATGTTTTTGTGTGTGTATGAATGTACTGTCTGCATGTAGGTCTGTGCACCCGTGTCTCGCAATGCCACGGAGGTCAGAAGAGGGTCTCAGATTCCCCTGGAACTGGAGTTCTCCTGGAATTGGAGTTACAGACAGTTCTTAGCCGCCATGTGGGTGCTGGGGATCGAACCCGGGTCCTTTTCAAGGGCAGTTGGTGCTCTTAACCGCTAGGCTATCTCTCCAGTCCCCCACAAAATAAAATTTTAAAAATAACTTCTAAATCCTAATAATTCAGATCCTTCAAACTATGCACTCATTGGTAAAGTTTCTGGCAAAGTTTAACATGGGCCATTTCTGCCAATCTCTAATCAGAGAAAGTGAGCCAGAGGCAACAGCTAACCCCAGCTGAGTCAGAAAGTACAATCCCAGGTTTTACTCAGGTTTTACTCAGGAGTGTAAGAACTGGAAATAGTTGTCCAAAGCATTACGTTAGTAACAGAAGTGTTCTCTTAAGAAATAAGTATATGAATTTTTGACATATAGCATATCATACCAAACTAAGATAAATACCAAAAGTTGTCCTGAGTGACACTGTAACTGTTCCTGCTAAATGCTATAGTTTCAACCAAGATTATCAGTCATTCACAGTTTCCAGGGAAGAAAAAGGAAAAACAGACAAGGAGGGAGTGCTCCTATTGGTCACTAATTTCTGACTGTACTCAAAACAAAGTGGTTTTATGACTAATAACCCTGGCTGGCTAGACACCTTGCCTATTTCCTCTTCCTTATTTTCCTACATTTCTTGCAAGTAAATGCTATGCATTCCAGACAAGAACTTAAATGCACATTATATGCACCACTACCCCAGGCCCACACCATAAAACTCACAATATTTTGTGTTTTTTCTCCCTATGGGACTTGACACAAATGAACAAAGAAGCCAAGTATCAACACGCTAAAGATGGTTGGACAACAGAAGGAAGAGCCTGGATTCCTGCATAGTTGCATGAAGGATCACTGAAAAATCATGCATTTTTTCCAACTGAGCCACATCTTATTTGCTAGAGATATACCTTTCTGACTTAATCTCTCTGATAATAATGGACCTACTGAGAAATTTGGAGGAGAGCACACATATTACTGTGACAATGTGCAGGATGCACCCAAAAAAAGTTGACTTAATAATGAAATAGTCTGAATGCCACAATAAGAAAGTCAACAAGGGCCTGGTGAGATGGCTCAATGGATAAAAATGCTTGCCACTAAGCCTGAATGAACCTTAATTTTTCAATTCCTGGATCCACAAAAAAGGCGCAAAAAGGTTGCCCTATGACCTCCACACATATGCTGTGGACACAGATTTCTCCCATATATATCAAACACCCTGACATTAACAATAATACAATTTTTTAAAAGAAGGGAACAATTTGTAGCTACTTCAAATAGGAAAGAGAGCTATAGATGCAGGAGACACTTCCATACTGGATGCAAAATACAATACCAGATAGGATGTGTGTAGTGACAAAGAAAAACTTGAGGATAGCGTGCATGGTGGCACAAACAAAAAAAATTGGGGGAAAAAAAAAAGATGTTTTTTTAGCTGGGAAAACTGCGGAATCTTAACCGAGACACAGAAGACAGACATGCTTCAAAAGATGGAGAAGGTAGTAGTATGTACTTATTTAATTTATGTATTTATTTATGTATTTTTTTATTTAGTTAATTTAGTTTTAGACAGGGTATCCTTGTATGGAGCCCAAGCTGCCTGGAACTCACTCGGTATACCAGGCTGGCCTTGAACGCAGAGAGCTTCCGGCCTCTGCATCCCTAGTGTTGGGATTAAGCAAAGCACACACCACACCCAAGCATGACTTATCTTTAGACAGATCCTCGTATAGGTCCGGCGATTTAACCAGGTAGTCAAGGATGACCTTTAACTTCTATCCTCCTGCCTGTACCTCCTGAGGGCTAGGATTACAGACATGGATTTATGTGGTGCCATGTATGAAACCCAGGATCTTGTACATGGTATACCAACTGAGCTACATCCCTACCCCAGAATGTGACAAATTTTAAATGTGCTGCATATAAGATGTCTGTAAAGTAGTAATATATGTACCTTAGGCAGCCACCAGTAAGGATTTGAGAGTGTCTGACATAGGGTTAGTAAAGCCAAAGCAATGAAGAATCTCATCTTAAAAATCAGAAGGCAGGGACTAGAGAAATGGTTCAGTGGTTAAGAGCAGTAACTGCTCTTGCAGAGAATAACAAGTTCAATTCCAGCACCCACAAGGTGGCTACAACCATACAATCCAGTTACTGGTCCAATGCCCTCTTCTGACCTCCTTGAGAATTGCACACTGGGTGCACTTAGATACATGAAGGCAGTACACTAACATAAAATTAAAAAAAAAAATCAAAAGGACAGGCATGTGGCACACACCCTTAATCCCAAAACTACGGGAGGCAGAGGCAGGTGGATCTTGAGTTCAAGGCCAGCCAGTCACATAGTTGGGGTGTGCCGCTGAAGAAGAGGGGGGTTGTTGACCCACCCTGTTTGTTGATTAAGACTGCCAACAAAGTTGTTATCAACTTTATCCTGCTATAAATAAGGCTGTGACAATACATCTTTGCACAGAAAGCATTTTCTTTATTTTGGACATTCCTTAAGCTAGATTCCAGAGGTATCATTCATGAGCCACAAGTGATATAGTCAGTCACTAAACCCCACACCTGCTTGGTCCATAGCCTCCTGTGCCTCACAAGCCTGCTGCAGCATTCTCCACAACTTCTCGCCTAGCCTGCATCCATCTCCTACACCTCCCCCACTGCACAACCCCAGGATCCCAACTCACTCTGAGCCAGCAGCAAAGGAGAAGAACTACCTTTGTTCTCCCCATACCCCCATCCCACCCTGCTTCCCAACACACACAAAAAAATCCCAGGGACAGCTCATGTCACAGGACAATGAATCACGAGTTCTGGGCAGCTAATTGCAGCATCGCTCCTCCATTCTCTGATAGGACACTGAAGGCTGGGCCCCCTGGGAAATACCCATATATGATTAGCTACTGTTTTGTTTCCCTCCAGCCTCTGCTCTCTCTCTGCTCTCTCTCTCATATCATATATATCATTCTATATTATATATATATATATATATATATATGTGTGTGTGTGTGTGTGTGGTGTGTGTGTGTATTTACACACACATACAGATTTGGGAATATAATATGCTCATTTTGAGTAAAAACATAAAAATATATTCTTTAATTTATCAGGTCAAGATTGGTGAATCAGCCAGACAGTGTAGTACACCTGTAATCCCAACACTCATAAAGGCACAGAGCAGGAAGATTGTGAATTCAAGGCCAGCCTGACTACACAGTATGATCTTGTCTCAGAAATATCCCCAAATGTCATGGGTGTCCGTGCCTCTAATCTCAGCACTCAGAAGCAGACACAGTAGATCCTTTTGAGTTTGAGGCCACTCTAGTCTACAGAGTGAACTTAGGTAAGCCAGTGCTACATAAACCTATCTCAAACAAAGCAGATGATTTACTCTCCAATGATAAAAATTTCATTCCTTAGAATGGATATACTTATAAAGTTGAATAAACATCAAATAACTGATAGCTGTATTATCACTGCCATTATTTCTGCCAAAAAATTTAGAGAGCCAATTCAACCCTTGTCATTTCACAAATGACAAATTACTGAGAAACTCTTTGAATGACCCCCACAAAAGCTGCAAGCTGCTACAAGCTCAGCAGAGCCTTCACTGTAGCGGATGCCTGTTACACCTCTTTTCTCACATCTAGATCTACATTTAGATTAATGCAGTTAGACTTGCTATCCCATATAATATTTTGAATATTTGTTTCAGCAAGTAAGAAGGCTAGCTTCATTATTCTATTTCCATATACACCTTAATTTTAAGCCTATTTGTGAATATGAAATACAGTAATGTATAGGAATACAATACAGCTATAAGGTTTCTAAATCAAAATCAGTTTTTACTTCTATCTTCTTTTTGTCTTTTTGAGACAGGGTCTTCGTGTCTCCCCTGTGGCCTAAACCACTATAGCCGGCCTCATTATGACTTACTGACTATTCACCGCCTTTTCCTCTGCCACCACGGGCTGGGACTAATGGAACGCACCACCACCCACTAGATAAAATCAGTTTTTCTTAAGGGCTTTTAAAGAACTTGTAAATCAGGGTTTGCAGAGATGATTCAGTGAAACACTAGATGCTCTTCCAGAGGACCCAAATTTGATTCCCAGCACCCACATAATGGCTAACAACTTGTCTTAATCCAATCCAGTTCCCACCCTCTTCTGATACTATGGTACTGACAACAAGGGAAGTTAATACATGCAGAGGAATCACACTATGTCACAAGGAAATATAATTTAACAAGTAATATTTTTAAATTAAAAAATTTTAAAATTTTTTGTGTTGTGTTAGAGTGTAAGTATACTGCGCATGTAGGTCTGTGTCACCCTGTCTGGCAATGCCGCGGTGGTCAGAAGAGGGTCTCAGATTCCCTGGAACTGGAGTTCTCCTGGAATTGGAGTTAGACAGTTCTTCGCCATGTGGGTGCTGGGGATCGAACCGGGTCCTTCAAGGCAGTGTGCTCTTAACCGCTAGGCTATCTCTCCAGCCCCCCACAAAATAAAATTTAAAAATAACTTCTAAATCCAATAATTCAGATCCTTCAAACTATGCACTCATTGGTAAAGTTTCTGGAAGTTTAACATGGGCATTTCTGCCAATTAATCAGAGAATAGCAGAGAAGCTAACCCAGCTGAGTCAGAAAGTACATCCCGGTTTACTCAGGTTTTCTCAGAGGGAACTGTAGTCAAAAGTTACGAAAATTTCTCAAGAGTAGATTTTTGTGTACTGAACCAATGGTCCTGAACATGAACACCTGTTAAAAGTTCTGTTTAAGTCACTATCTGACACCAGTGTACTGACTAAACCCTGGCTGAGACACTTCTATTTCTTCTTCCTTATTTTCCTACATTTCTTCCAAGTAAATGCTATGCATTCCAGACAAGAACTTAAATGAACATTATATGCACCACTACCCCAGGCCCACACCATAAAACTCACAATATTTTGTGTTTTTTCTCCCTATGGGACTTGACACAAATGAACAAAGAAGCCAAGTATCAACACCTAAAGATGGTTGGACAACAGAAGGAAGAGCCTGGATTCCTGCATAGTTGCATGAAGGATCACGGAAAAATCATGCATTTTTTATTGTTTATTAAGTCTTCCCACATCATTTCTCAACTGAATCTAGTCACTCCTTTCCATGCCTCCACCCCACCCCACCTGAGTTCCCACACTCTGCCACACATGTTCTGCATCTCTTTCTGAGTCCTTCCAGAGTCTTCCCTACCCCCCAGGTCTTTTGTTGTTGTTCTCCCCAACTTAATGGAGCCTTGAACCAGGTTTCAACAGTAAGATAGCAGGAGAACAATAAGAATGGAAGAGCAATAAGATTGGGCCAACAGTATGATAGCAGGAAAGGAAGGAGTCAACAGTGAGATAGCAGGAATGAAGTGAGTCACGACCAGAACACCACAGAAGACAGGGCAGTGCTTCAAAGATGGAAAAGTAATGTAGTAGGTGGACAATGGTGTGTGTGAGGGTAAATAGTAATAGAGGGGGTCGTGGAATAAAGTAGTGTATGGTAGTAGGGGTAGTGGGTAGTTGTATGTATGGTATTTTTTGATACAGGGTATCCTTGTAGCCCAGCTGGCCTGAAACACACTCTGTAGACCAGCTGCCTTGCTCAGAGATATGGGCTCTGCCTGCCCTAGTGCTGGGCATTAAAGGCAAACACCCACCATACCCCAGCATGACTATTTTTAAGACAGAGTCCATACCAGTCTCGACCCAGCCTCTGCTGACAGTATTGCAGGCAGGTGAGGTGTAGCTGGGTGCTGACGGTTGGAGTCTTGCTGACCAGGGAGACCTTTAACTTCTTATCCTCCTGCCTGTACCTCCTGAGGGCTAGGATTACAGACATGGATTTATGTGGTGCCATGTATGGAACCCAGGATCTTGTGCATGGTATAGCAACTGAGCTACATCCCTACCCCAGAATGTGACAAATATTAAATGTGCTGCATATAAGATGTCTGTAAAGTAGTAATATATGTACCTTAGGCAGCCACCAGTAAGGATTTGAGAGTGTCTGACATAGGGTTAGTAAAGCCAAAGCAATGAAGAATCTCATCTTAAAAATCAGAAGAGCAGGGACTAGAGAAATGGTTCAGTGGTTAAGAGCAGTAACTGCTCTTGCAGAGAACACAAGTTCAATTCCAGCACCCACATAGTGGCTAACAACTGTTGGTAAATCCAGTTCCATGAAAACCAATGCCCTCTTCTGACCTCCTTGAGCATTGCACGACTGGGTGCACTTAGATACATGAAGGCAGTACACTAACATAAACATTAAAAAAAATCAAAAGGACCAGGCATGGTGGCACACACCCTTAATCCCAAAACTCGGGAGGCAGAGGCAGGTGGATCTCTGAGTTCAAGGTCAGCCTAGTCTACATAGTTGGGGGGTTGCCGCTGAAGAAGAGGGTGGTTGTTGACCCACCCTGTTTGTTGATTAAGACTGCCAACAAAGTTGTTATCAACTTTATCCTGCTATAAATAAGGCTGTGACAATACATCTTTGCACAGAAAGTATTTTCTTTATTTTGGACATTCCTTAAGCTAGATTCCAGAGGTATCATTCATGAGCCACAAGTGATATAGTCAGTCACTAAACCCCACACCTGCTTGGTCCATAGCCTCCTGTGCCTCACAAGCCTGCTGCAGCACTCCACAACTTCTCGCCTAGCTGCATCCATCTCCTACACCTCCCCCACTGCACAACCCCAGGATCCCAACTCACTCTGAGCCAGCAGCAAAGGAGAAGAACTACCTTTGTTCTCCCCATACCCCCATCCCACCCTGCTTCCCAACACACACAAAAAAATCCCAGGGACAGCTCATTCACAGGACAATGAATCACGAGTTCTGGGCAGCTAATTGCAGCATCGCTCCTCCATTCTTGATAGGACATGGAAGGCGTGGCCCCTCTGGGAAATACCCATATATGATAGCTACTGTTTTGTTTCCCTCCAGCCTCGCTCTCTCTCTCGCTCTCTCTCCTCTCTCTCTCCTCTCTCTCTATCTCATATATATATATATATGTGTGTGTGTGTGTGTGTGTGTGTGTGTGTGTATTTACACACACATACATATTGGGAATATAATATGCTCATTTTGAGTAAAAAGACATAAAAAATATATTCTTGTAATTTATCAGGTCAAGAATTGGTGAATCAGCCAGACAGTGTAGTACACCTGTAATCCCAACACTCATAAAGGCACAGAGCAGAAGATTGTGAATTCAAGGCCAGCCTGGACTACACAGTATGACTTGTCTCAGAAATATCCCCAAATGTCATGGGTGTCCGTGCCTCTAATCTCAGCACTCGGAAGCAGACACAGGTAGGATCTCTTTGAGTTTTGAGGCCACTCTAGTCTACAGAGTGAACTTAGGTAAGCCAGTGCTACATAAACCTTATCTCAAACAAAGCAGATGATTTACTCTCCAATGATAAAAATTTCATTCCTTAGAATGGATATACTTATAAAGTTGAATAAACATCAAATAACTGAACTGATTATCACTGCCATTATTTCTGCCAAAAAATTTAGAGAGCCAATTCAACCCTTGTCATTTCACAAATGCAGAATTACTGAGAAACTCTTTGATGACCCCCAACAAATCAGCTGATAACAATTCCAGCTGCTACAAGCTCAGCAGAGCCTTCACTGTCAGCTGATGCCTGTTACACCTCCATTTCTCACATCTAGATCTATCATTTAGATTTAATGCAGTTAGACTTGCTATCCCATATAATATTTTGAAATATTTGTTTCAGCAAGTAAGATAGGCTAGCTTCATTATTCTATTTCCATATACAACTTAATTTTAAGCCTATTTGTGAATATGAATACAGGCATATATGAAATAAATACAGCTATAAGGTTCTAAATCACAAAATCAGTTTTTCTTCTTCTTTTTTTGGTCTTTTGAGACAGGTGCTTTCTGTATCCCCTGTTGGCCTGAAACTCACTATGTAGACCAGGCTGCCTTTGAATTCAAGATTCACCTGCTTGCCTCTGCCTCTGCCACCCAAGGCTGGGGACTAATGGCAGCACACCACCACACCTAGAGTAAAAATCAGTTTTCTAAGGGCTTTTAAAGAACTTGTAAATCAGGGGTTGCAGAGATGATTCAGTGAAGAAGCACTAGATGCTCTTCCAGAGGACCCAAATTTGATTCCCACCCACATGAATGGCTAACAAAGTCTGTAACTCCAGTTCCACCCTCTCTGATATCTATGGGTACTGCACACAAGTAGGAGGTTAATACATGCAGAGAAATCACACATATTGCCACAAATAAAATTTTTAACAAGTACTTTTTTTTTTAAAAATTTTTTTAAAAAATGTTTGTTTGTGTGTGATGAATGTACTGTCCTGCATGTAGGTCTGTGACACCCGTGTCCTGCGCAATGCCGCGGAGGTCAGAAGAGGGTCTCAGATTCCCTGGAACTGGAGTTCTCCTGGAATGGAGTTACAGACAGTTCTTAGCCCGCATGTGGGTGCTGGGGATCGAACCCGGTCCTTTTCAAGGGCAGTTGGTGCCTTAACCACTAGGCTATCTCTCAGCCCCCCACAAAATAAAATTTAAAAATAACTTCTAAATCCTAATAATTCAGATCCTTCAAACTATGCACTCATTGGTAAAGTTTCTGGCAAAGTTTAACATGGGCCATTTCTGCCAATCTCTAATCAGAGAAAGTGAGCCAGAGGCAACAGCTAACCCCAGCTGAGTCAGAAAGTACAATCCCAGGTTTTACTCAGGTTTTACTCAGGAGTGTAAGAACTGGAAATAGTTGTCCAAAGCATTACGTTAGTAACAGAAGTGTTCTCTTAAGAAATAAGTATATGAATTTTTGACATTAGCATATCATACCAAACTAAGATAAATACCAAAAGTTGTCCTGAGTGACACTGTAACTGTTCCTGCTAAATGTATAGTTTCAACCAAGATTATCAGTCATTCACAGTTTCCAGGGAGAAAAAGGAAAACAGACAAGGAGGAGTGCTCCTATTGGTCACTAATTTCTGTTACTCAAAACAAAGTGGTTTTAGACTAATAACCCTGGCTGGCTAGACACTTGCCTATCCTCTTCCTTATTTTCCTACATTTCTTTCAAGTAAATGCTATGCATTCCAGACAAGAACTTAAATGCACATTATATGCACCACTACCCCAGGCCCACACCATAAAACTCACAATATTTTGTGTTTTTTCTCCCTATGGGACTTGACACAAATGAACAAAGAAGCCAAGTATCAACACGCTAAAGATGGTTGGACAACAGAAGGAAGAGCCTGGATTCCTGCATAGTTGCATGAAGGATCACTGAAAAATCATGCATTTTTTNAATTGTATTAAGCTTCTTCCATTCATCATTTCTCAACTGAATCTAGTCACTTCCCTTTCCATGCCCTCCACCTCACCTGAGTTCCCACACTCTGCCACACATGTTCTGCATCTCTTTGAGTCCTTCCAGAGGCTTCCCCCCCCAGGTCTTTTGTTGTTGTTCTCCCCAACTTCCAACTTGTATTGCATATATATATATATATATTTTTTTTTTCACCTGAATTGGAGGATTTTATTTGTTTATCTACTATTTTTCCTAAAAGATGTCATGCTTTCCTTAAGGAAGTGTTTGAAGGTTTCCTTCCTTGCCAAGCCCAAAACCACAATCTTGGCCTTGGTTCCACACTGGGTCTTCCCTTCCATGGTCACCCAAATGAGGTCCAGTAAGTATGTATCTTGTCTTGATCTTCCTGTCCTGGCCTCCATGGTACAGCCTGGGTAGTCCAACAATGGCAATCTATACTCTGAAGTGGCTGAAATCAGTCCACAAGCTGGGTATCTCGGTAGTCCCCAAATGGCATTGAAGGTTGGGAGGATACTTGGAGAGACATGAGTATTCAGTCCATATTGGAGGGTTAAAAAAAAATCTGTGTCTCACCTGGGAGTGGTGGCACATGCCTTTAATCCTAGCACTTGGGAGGCAGAGGCAGGTGGATCTTTGTGAGTTCAAAGCCAGCCTGGTCTATAGAGTGATTTCCAGGACAGCTGGGGCTACAGGGAGCCCCTGTCTCGAAAAGACAAAAAAAAAAAAAAATATCTGTGTCTCGTGTCTTTGAAGAATGGCAAAAGCATTGGCAGCCACAGAGTAGATGAACTTGCCAGTAAGAATTGAAGACAGGCAAACAACATGCTCTTTTTCTTTTTTTCCTTTTTGTCTTTTCACTAAGATCTCAAGTATTATATCTGAAGTACAATTTTGCAGGTCTTATTGATTATTTCTGGTTTTACTTTCCTTTGGCATGCTTAAGGCCACAGAGTTAGCCCAGATTAATCAAGGTTTTTGTTTTCTTAAGGTCAGTTGAGGATTTGGTCCTCAGGGGTCACGTGGGGTTTTTTTTTGGAGGGGGTGGTGGAGGTGAGAGCTCCTGGCTCTTTTCAGCTTTTCATCCACTCGAGGACAAAGTCAGGTCTTATTAGACTTTCCTCTCTATAGACTGGACACTGGCTGGTGTCTCATTGAGCCTAACCATTTTCAATTGGGAGTATACATGAATATGAACACACATGCACAGAATGTGCTGTGTGTATGGCTGTGATATATATATATTATATATATATTATATATATATATATATTTGTCTTTCTCAGACAAGGTCTCTGTAGCCTCAGCTGGCCTGGAACTTGCTATGTAGACTGAGATCAGCCTGTCTGCCTCCTAAGGTCTAGGACTAAAGCCATGCAACACCACTTAGCTCAGATTATATTCTTAGAGAATACTCTAAGTACTTTGGAAGTATATCTAAAAACTATGTCATTCCAGTCATCTTTTATCTTGTCAAAACAAATACTAAAAATTAACACTTGTGGGCCTGCAAGATGCCAAGGGGGTAAAGGCTCCTGATAACCAGAGTTCAGTCTCTAGAACCCACATAGGAGAGAATGGCTGTCCTCTAACCTCTGCATCACACACACACACACACACACCACACACATTAACAGTTGCTTAATATGAAGAAATCATATGATCTATAAGACCTCAGGGATCAGTGGAATCAGGAGTGTAGAATCTATTTCCTGTTTTTGCACATTGATGATTTGCAGACATCCAAACAGCTTCTAGGGAAGCCTACAAATAAGTCTTCTCTACACCCTTGCATTTTGAAGGAAGACAGTTCCCAGAAAACAATAGCTTATCACCCATGTCCTCTACATACTAACAGGCTCCCTATGGGGGGGGGGGGGGGGGGGGGGGGGGGGGGGGGGGGGGGGGGGGAACAGTAAGACAGCAGGAAAGGAATGGGGCAACAGAGATAACAGGAGAGCTCAGCTCCTCTGCTCTCTGAGATAACAGGAGAAGAATGGAACCATAAAGTTAGCTATCTAACAAAGCCTCCTGCAATAACTAACCTAGAGCCCACCAAGACGTGGTTTTTGCCTTTAAAAACCCCTGTTTAGAATTCCCCAGGGTCACATGTAGTGTGACCTGCATGTAGTGAGGAAGCTTACCCCGATGCATTGGTTATCAGTTTGGCTTTTTTTCTAAATAAACTTCGTGAAAACAATCTACCTAGCTCGTTGGCATTCTGGTGGGGAACCCCGGACTCTAACACCCAGCTTGGAGGACGCAAAGCTAAATACTTTATGTTCATCTATTAACTGCTGTGCTAAATAAATTCCAAAAATAAACAAAAAAGACTAGGAACCAACTATCATCAAATGAAAATTTCATTAATACTGAAAGCCAGAAGATAATGAAGCAAAATCTTCAAATTTCTGAGGTAAGTTACTTTGAAATTGGAATTCTATACCCTACCAAACCATGAATCAGAATGGATCATGGTCAGGCATCCCAGCATATGCCTATTGTTTCAGCTACTGGGGAAGCTGAGCAGGAAAATTAATTAAACCCAAGGGTTCAAGGCTAGCCTTGACAACCTAACAAGACTTATCTCAAAATGATTACAAGATGCTGATAGATGATGAAGATGATAAGATAGATGATTGATAGATGACTGATAATAAATAGATGATAGATGATAGATGATAGATATATTGATGATAGAACAGACATCATCAGATGTGCATGAAGATATTTTTTAGACATATAAACTTACAAACCTCCTTTTCCATAGTTTCTCAGGAAATGGAGAAATAGAGAACAAACTCCACCAAAAATGAAGGTTAGAAGTACCAACCCCAAAAAAGAGAATCCAAGAAGAGAGAAATGTTAGGCTCCACACACTAGTCCATAGACAGTGAGAAGTGTAGAGAGGTCCATCAGGGAGGCCTCCAGAAAAAAAATACTGGAAAGTTGTAATAAATTGGAAACTACACAGGGAAACCATGGAGAGCTTTGGAGAATCCGAGATTAATTCTGCAGGATACATAAACAAAACAAAGAACATGGCAAGGGGAGAAGGTATTAGTCTTAAGAAAAACAAATAGTTGTGCAAAAAGGAAAACTTAAAAGCATCACTTGGCTCACCAGCAACTTTAGCATCATCATCCTAATATAAACAGTATGATTTCATCAAAAATTGTCTTATGGCTGGAATGAAAAGAACTAGGAAGCTAACAGGGTGTCAAAAGACCTCATCTAGAGGCTGGAGAGATGGCTCAGCAGGCAAATATGAGGACCTGAGTTTGGACACCCAGCACCCACACAAAAAAGCTGGGCATAGGGGCTGGAGAGATTGCTCAGTGGTTAAGAGTACTGGATGCTCTTGCAGAGTACCCAGGTTCAGTTCCCAACACCCGCTTGGGGGCTAACTACTGTAACTCCAGTTCCAGGGGATCCAAACCCCTTTTCTAGCCTCTGAGGGTACTGCATAACACAGGTCTACTTATGTACATACAAGCAATATACTCATAAACAAAAAATAAAAATAATATTTTTTAAAAGCTCAGCATGATTGTGCACACCTATAACCCCATTGCTGGGGAATGGAGACAAGCAGACCTCAGGAGCTTGCAGCCAGCCAGTCTGGCCAAAAACAGTGACCTTGTCTCTAACAATATGATAGAGAAACAATTCAGGAAGTTATCCAACATCAATTTCTGTCCTCCACACATGCACACATGAGCAAGCACATCTATACACACATACATATGATACACCTGCAATATCAACACTAGGAAAACTGAGGCAGGAGCATCATGAGGCTATGGCAGCCTGGGCTACATTGTGAGACATTGTATCACACCTATAATAAAGAAATTAATACACAATGTATTAATGATGTAAAGCAATGTTAAGACATAGAAATATGTGCATACTGGTCTAAAACACAGGGTAAAGACAACAAGCAACAGTGAAGGGAACAGAAAGTTACTGACCCTAAGCACACAGAGTAGCTGCTCTTGTGTAGAATTTTCCTAGGACTTGTTGTCCTTCCTCTTTATGTCTCTGGCTTCATTTTCATGGTTTCAGTTACCCATCATCACCCTTGAGCCAAACATGCTATATGGAAAAGTCTCAGAAATAATTCATAGCTGGTTATAACTTTAACTACAATGTATAGTTATCTGTTCTATTTTTACTTACAGTTAATCTTCTACTGTGCCTAACTGATAAACATCATGAAAATGTATATGTAGGAAAGAGTAGGGATATAGATAGGTGAGTACCATTTGCAGTTTCAGGCATCTACTGGGGTCTTAGTCTGTATCTTAACAGATATAAGAGAAAGCTATACTTGTCCTCTTAAACTCTGTGCCTATGATTTTAAAAATATCTTTTATAAAAGTATGTCACTGAACATTTTCTGGTATTTTATTTCTACTTAGAAATGTCTTACCAAATGAGACTCCTATGCATTTTCTTTTCTTTCTTCTTAAATTTTAGATTTTAGTGTGTGTCTTTCTGTGTGTGTGTGTGTGTGTGTGTGNCTGGAGAGATAGCCTAGCGGTTAAGAGCACCGACGCTCTTGCAGAGGACCCGGGTTCGATCCCCAGCACCCACATGGCGGCTAAGAACCGTCTGTAACTCCAATTCCAGGAGAACTCCAGTTCCAGGGGAATCCGAGACCCTCTTCTGACCTCCGTGGCATTGCACGACACGGGTGCACAGACCTGCATGCAGACAGTACATTCATACACATACAAAAATAAATAAATAAATAAATAAAAATTAAAAATCTATCACATTCTAGGTAGATATAGAAAGGATTTAAGACTTTCATTCAAATGGGGGGGGGAGGTTACATGATGTTACCTTTTTAAAACATAAATATAAAAGTTTTAGGGTGTGAATTGTAGTAACACTGAGAGCTTAAAGGTTTACAACATACTTCAGACAAACACAGGAAAAGTTTAAAGAAGGCAAGAGAGATCTGGGTTAAAATGAACAATGTTAAAATGAGATGCATACTATTTAGTTAATGTTATCCAAAGGAAAACAACTTGCTTCAACTTTAGATCCAAATTTAAGATTCTTTGATAAAAATGTAACACAGAGTGTCAGAGAAAATATATCATGGTAAAAAGTTTAAAATCACATCAATACAAAGGTATCCATCTCTTCACTCTGAAAACTATATGATTAGGTTTGTATACAAAATCTTTGTCTGTGTTTCTTGAGACAGGTCTCCCTGTACCCTCAGCTGACATGGAACTCACTATGTAGACCAGGCTGTCCTGTAACTCAGAGATCCACCTGCCTCCGCCTCCCAAAGTGCTCAAATCAAAGGTGAGCACCATTATGTCCAGCATAAAATGGCAGATGTGGTGGCACTTCCCAGCACTTAGGAGGCAGAGGCAAGTAGATCTCAGTTTATGAGGCCAGCATAGTCTACATAGCCAGTTCCAAGTCATGCAGAGCTACACATTAAGGCCCAGTCTCTAATTGATTAATTAATTAGTTACCCAATTAACATACCTTTAAGGTCCTAAATTTCACTAAACTATTTTATAAAAATAATCAAATATATGGGCTGGAGAGATTGCTTAGTGGTTAAGAGCACTGGCTGCTCTGCAGAGGACTAGGGGTCAATCCTCAGCACCCACATGATGGCTAACAACCATCCATAATTTCAGTTGCAGGGGATCCAACTCCCTCTTCTGACCTCTGCTGGCACTGCACGACATGTGTGCACTTACACACATACAAGAAATACACTTATACACTTAAAATTAAATATTTTTAATAAAAAAGGAAATTATCAGGAGGCAGGAGAACTGGCTCTGCAGTTAAGTGCACTGACTGCTCTTGTAGATGACCTGGGTTCATTTCCTAGCACCTACCTGATGGCTTAAAAACATCCATAACTGCAATTTCAGGGGAATTCAACACTGTCTTCTGACCTCTGCAGGCATCACACAACACAAGAACATTTACATACATGTAGGCAATACACTCATACACAAAAATAAAATATTAAAAAATATTCAAATATCACCAAGTAATAACTTAGAAGACACATTCATCACCTCCAAAATAGATCCACTGCAAACCTGTCAGCAGAGAACAAAGAGTGGGGGACAGAGAGCATACTAGAGCTCTCCAAAGCTGCCATTTTACACACCAGGGAAACAATAGGGCATCTAAAAGGAAGCAACCATTTCACATTAATCAACAAAGAAGCCTGTCACTCATATTCTGTTTACGCCTCATCTGTAAAGGGTTTGGCAGTTTCTTTTTAAGGTACTATAGATTGAACCCACAGCCTTTAACATGCACTTTGCCACTAAAATATAGCTCCAGACTTATCTTATTGAGACAGAGTCTCACTAAGTTGCCAGACTGGTCTTAAATTTACTTTGTATTTCAAAATGAAACTTGTGATCCTCCTGCCTCTGACTCCTAAGTGGCTGAGATTACAAGTCTGAGCAAGTAGGCCAGGTCCTATGGTAAAAACTTAAATGTGCATTGGCACTTGAAAACTGACTTTTTCCTTAAACAGCACAGTATAGCCAGGAGATCTTAATTCACATTACATAATTCAAAGCCTGGGAGTACAGGAGGAATGAGGTCCAGGCTGATAATGTCCAGGCTGTCACCACTGATAAGTGCCCCCAACAAATGCCTACTGGACAAAGGGTCACCACAGATCTAATTAACTGGTCTGCTGCTGCTTGACATTCCTGATGCTGCAATTTATTCAAAATTATTTGTATTCCAAAATTTTCTGGTTCAAGAATTCCCTAAAACCCCCAAACCAGTAAGTAGAAGACCCTACATACCCAGTCTTCAAACTGCACTCCTGAGAACTTTGTTCTCTTACAAAGTAAAAGGTTTTAATATGGGTCTTTTACAAATATCTGTACTTCAGGATAACCTACATTCTTTCAATATAGCATAAAATGCACTATAAGTAACCGCCTTGTGTTTCCACAATTATCTCCTGCAGCCAAGATAGTATGAAAGGCAAACTAGCATTTCCAATCATAAAATAAGCAGGTTTTCTTCCTTCCCTCTTCCTATTGTGTCCTTCATTGTATACACATACACACACACACACACAAATGCACATACACATACACACACACACATACACACACACACAGAGTCAGACAGAGGTACAAGTAGAGTCATTGTGTAAAGACAACTAATTGACCATGGCTCTAGATACTTCAGAAGACATATTAATCTCATTTGTATGAATAGAATGAAATGAGGTAATATATTATTTTATTTAGAGGGGGGTCTAACTATGGCCTTAATGAGAGCATTTGTGTTTAACAATTGTACCTAAAGCAGTGTACTACATTTGACAACTATCCTTTCCAAAAAGCATATATGATTTGTTCGTCATAATCTTTGAACTGGGCACACACCTGTAATTCCAGCAAGTGGGAGAAGAAAGCAAAGCAGGAGAATTACCATGTGTTCAAGACTAGCCAGGGCTACACAGGGAGTTCTAGGTTAACCAGAATTACAGAGTAAGATCCTGGCTCAAAACAAAAAAGTAATCTGTTGTTTTTCATACAAGTTTTAAATTCTAGAATTTATCCTGAGGTAGGGATAATTCAAGATAATAAATACCAGAAACAAAGGGTAAGGAAAAGTAGACAAAATTTAAAATGAAAGTGTCATTCAATCAACTGTAAATGTCAAAAATCAACTATATACAGCTATCTCACATTCCTCAGACTGTCAAAATCAGGAGCTAAGAAATAAAGCATGGGATGTCCTATTCAAGTTACTTGTCACACACACACACACACACACACACACACTTAACTTTTTGACTATACCTGAAATAGTCTTTTTCACACAGGAAGACAGAAACTACAACCAGACCAAAAGAAATCCAAACATCAGAACAGATGATGAACTCTCCTGGGATACGTCTATTAAAGGACTACCCCCCTTTCCCCAATCTGGTTAAAGAAAGGTTAAATTAGGCTCAACAACTAGCACATGTTTTTACTTCTGATATGCCAGTGGGGATCCAAAAGGTAGTTAAAGGGGACCATATACTACATGCATTGATATAGGACATCTGTGAAATTTTTTTGTTTTGCTTTTTGAGAAAGAATCTTACTGTACAGACTGACCTTGAACTCATGATCCTCTTGCCTCAGTCTCCTGAGTACTAGTACATGTATCACCATGCCTGGCCATTTTCTTAAATTGTTTTATTTTGCAGCCTTGCCTCTAGTGTTTGGCTTTCCCTTTTGTGGAGTTGTGAATTCTCTTGCTGTATGAATGCCAAAGGCTTGAAAGAAGCCTAAAGAGTTGGCAGAGGGCCAACTTGGTATGATCGTGTTTGAATGCTTGGGCTTGGTAGAAGCTTGCAGAGTTTGGCTAAGGCTCTGCCCTTGATTGTTTATACTTGGATTGTAAACACAGGAATTGTTAGACATATTATTGCTGAAACCCAAGGTCACTATGTTCCCTGTTTACTTTTATGGCTAGGCCTGCTGAACCTTGAATTCTGTTTCTCTTCTAAAGCCTTCCTCACATCTAGCACATATACATTGTGTAGTTTTCTGTAATTGTCCTTGGAAAACCTCTGCAACCTATGAGAAATAAAAGCTTAAGATTCAGAAATAAAGCTTTGTCAGCCTTCCTTCGAGTTGGTTGTCCATGTCCTACATCAGAGTGGTGGTCCAGGTCTCAGAACCTAGAGTTCCTCAAACCTTTGATTCATGTATATATGTTGTTCTTTGTGCAAGATTAACTGCATGGACCCATGCCATGTCACTTAAGGTGGTTACATATACAAAGCTGAGTAAGATAAGAATTAGCATTTTATCCTAAATGCACCATGAAACTTTATTGNATATAGATAGGTGAGAGACCTACTGTGCCATTAGGAATCTACTATGTCATGTTAGAAAATATCTCAGAGATAGATGACAGATTTAATGTGCCATGCCAGAAAATACTACCTTTTATATTCTCATGGTTATGGCTCTCATTCTGGAGCCCTGTGTATTAAAGCTGACCCTCCTTCTAGAGCTCTGTGTACTAAAACTTTTTTCCAATTTCTCAAACCAGGGTACAAGCCCTCTTTCCCTCTGCAGACCCTAGACGGGGACCCTCCAATTGCTAATATACCCAGTAGCCCCCTGTTGGTACTGTGAAGTCCCTGCATGGGTATACTCATATAAGACTCAACCAGCTTGTCTTTTCATTTGCAGAGGAAACGTCCACTAAAAGTACTGGCCACTATCGATCTGGACCAAACCCACTGGGCAGAGCATCCACAGCAGCCAAAATGGGAAACCAGATTCTAACCCTCCAGCCTGACATCTGTTCCCCCCAAACTTCGCCCCCGATCAGCTCTGAAGCAGATACAGAAGAGAGAGAACAGCATCCCATTTCCTTATCATAAGGAAAAGGCTGGAATGTTAGGTCCAGGCTTCCCAGAATCCTAAGGGACACACAGGTGCCCACTTCCTCTAGAAGCTGCCAATCCTCTGACCCCTTCCCACTTACCTGAGGCCCTGCCCCATGTGTATAAAGGGTGTACCCCAGCTGCCATAATGCTCTCTGTGTCCATCTCTCTCTCTCTGTCCCCCCACTCTCTCTCTGCCCCCTGCCATGCTGCCCAGTCCCACCACGTGTCTGCAGGCTGCTTACGCTGGCAGTCCCACATGGAAGTAAAGCATGTTCCTAGAATGACCTAAGCCTCATGTGCCTTTTATTGGGGTTTCATGCTTTTTCATACTTAATACTTTTGAAAAATGATTTCAGTAGCCAGAAAAGAAAACAGTTTTACTTATATGGCAAAATTTGAGTATGGGTTTAGTAAACCAGAAAACTCCTCTCTCAGAAATAAGACCCTTGCATTCACTGAGGCAGGCTGACCTCCACAAACCAGTAAATTGCCCTAGTGTAGACACCTACCTTAAATCAGATTTTCTCTCTCCTACTATGTGGACTGGAAATAGCTGGTTAGGTACAATATGTCCTGGAGCTGAAGACAGTGTGCCCAGGAGTGAGCCCGGGCCCTATGCACAGCACATACACCCAGAGGCAGAAAATGCAAGTCTCTATAGAGATAAGAATGGGACCAATGTGCTATGAGACAGGAATGAAAAACAATGAGGGCTTGATTGCTTAAATTGGATTGGCTACATTGTGGGCACTGATCTCTGAGAATACTCCACACCCTTTCAACACCTAACTTTGTTTTACCCATTCACTTGAACTGATTTCTATTATTATTGGCAAGTCTTAAACTGTTTCCAAAAAGTTGTAAGAAGAACTTTAAATAGAGGACTTTTCAAAAATGTTTGAAAACTATAGATGTACAATCTAAACAAGAAACTATTTAGAAATTTATATTACCTGAATGAAATGCAATGATTAAAAACTCTGAAGTTGACAAAGCAACTAAGAAAAAATAGTTTTATAATTATTTAGTCATGCAAAAATACTTTTAAAGGTAGAGTATGTGGGAAATAGAAGTAGATGTAGATAAAGTATGAGACATGGATTATTTATGTCATTTCTTGTGAATTATGAGTTAAAACTGGAAGAGAAACCAATTTGCAAAAATGAGAGAATTAGTCTAATTGTCCATTACTGGTGAATTATTGTTTAAACTGAAGTATATCCACCCTGTGAAGTATCACTCAGGCTGGGCATGATGGAACACACCTTTAATCTCAGCACATAGGAGACAGGGCAAATGGATCTCTGTCAGATCCAGGCCAGACTAGTCTACATAGTGTGTTCCAGGCCAGCTAGGGCTACAGCTGCGGCTACATATAGGTCCTCTTTTAAGGAAATACATAAATTCAGTTACTTATTTGTGGAATATTGAAAGTTGGTGGAGAAGCTATTATATTATATGAGAGTCCCTAAGATCCAGTACTTCTGGAGGTTCTCTTAAAAGCTGATCCATTTCTGCCCCTTCCTTGTGCCTCTTTGGTTTTCTTCCCCCATTCCCAAGGAAAAAATAACTTCTTTATATTTCATGGTGACTGCATGCAGTACATGTAAGGATCGTCATTCATAAGGAATCCTTCAGAGGAGACCTCATGCTGCAACATCTAAAATGTATTTAAATACCCAGGTGTGGTGACACATGCCTTTAATCCCAGTAGTCTGGAGTCAGAGGCAGGTACAGGCAGATCTCTGTGAGTTCAAGGCCACCCTGGTCTACATAGCGAGTTCCAGGACAGCTGGGGCTATAAGGATACCCTATCTCAAAAAGACAACAACAAAAAAAAACACACACACACACACACACACACACATGCACACACACATGTGGATAGTTTGTATCTGCTAGTGACTGGTGACAGTTGGTGTAATGATTCCTTGCTGTGGCATCCTTGAGTCTAAGCTAAACCTGTAGCTTATTCAGAGAGACCTTCCTTTCACCTCATTCCCATGGTAGAATCAAGCCACATGCTTTCCTGCTATGACCATTGTTTGTATAGTGGTGCTTATTTCTGTCCATTTTATTATTTTGTCCTTATTTCTGTCCATTTTATTATTCTACCCTAACTCCTGATGGAATGTTTTCCATAAAAGATGGGTACTTTGTATACTTTAAAGTAAACTTCATGCAGTATTAGGGAAAACTGCATTAGAGGTACCTAAGAAGGAAGCTTTGGTTTTGTTTCCAAGATAAGTGTCTATAAGCTCCATTTATTGAGATGGTATAGCAAAATTTGTCCTTTTTTGTAGCTAGTACCATTCTTTGGCTTAACTTTTCTGCCTCTTTTCCCTTCCTCCTTTTTGCCTTCCTCCCTCTATCCTTTCATTTGTTAATTCTTTTATACAGGGTCTTATTATGTAGCTCAAAGTGTCTCAAGAGATCCTTCAGCCTTGCCCTCTTGAAAGGTACAATTGCAGGCTCATGCCAATAAGCCTCTCAAGTTCACTGAATTTTAAAAAACACATATAGGTTTCTAATTCCTAAATACAATAAAAAATTTCCTATCATACTAAAAAGTTTCCTGGTTCCTCTCTTTTAAAACAGATTTACTTATTCAATGTGTATGCCTGCCTGAATGTTTGCACCACATTTGTGCAGTGCCCATAGAGGCCAGAAGAAGGTAACAGATTCCCTAGAACTGGAATTACAAGCAGTTGTGCTTGGTATGGGTACTATGATCCAGACCCACATTTTCTGGAAGTTCTCTTAGCAGCTGAGCCATCTCTCCCCCTCCCTTGTGCCTCTTCAGTTTTTTCCCCCATTCCCAAGCAAAAATTACTCTGTCCCTTTCATTTTCTTTTTCCTTATTATATAAGAAAAATTGTGTAGTATGTAGATTTTCAGTAGGGCAGCTTTCACTCACCATCTGTATTTGAGATACATTATCATATGTGGCAATACTTTATCTTTCATTGTCTGTCTTCTGGTGTTTTTAAAAGGCCTGTCATACAAGTCAGGTGTGGTGGCACATGCCTTTGGGCACAGCACTTAAGAGGAAGACAGGTGGATCTCTACGAGTTCCAGGCCAGCCTGGTCTACATAGAAAGTGCTTATTTTAGCTGGGAGGGATCAGATACATGGTTCTTAGATTCTGTGTGACTTTCTTTTTGGTTGTTTAATATTACTCTTTATTGAACTTTTGTGATTTTCCTATAATTCCTATAAATTTCTTACAGCCCTCCACCCAATTTAATTTGCCATGATTTCTTTTCCATGATTTCCTCCAGCGTGTCAAAGGTTCTAAATGAACATGTGCATGCATACACACAAAAACACACACACACAAACACACACACCTCAAAAGTTAACCCCGGTTTGGAGGTAAGCAAAGCCCTTTACATCATGGAGCTCAACATCAAAAGGCACTGGCTCCACTTGGCTTCAGATTTGCTGCTCTTTCCCTCCAAAAGTTCACACATGTCTTTGATCAGTGCCTGTTTGAGATTCTTCTCTAACCAACAACCAGGTGTCGGCAGTAAGGCAGGTTTCATCCCCTCCTCTCCTTCCCTCCTAAAGTTCACGCATGTCTCTGTCCAGTGCCTGTTTGAGATTCTTCTCTAACCAACAACCAGGTGTCGGCAGTAAGGCAGGTTTCATCCCCTCCTCTCCTTCCCTCCTAATTTATATTTTATTTTTATTTAATTAAAAAATTTAAATATGCATTAATCTAATGTAGACCCTTGTCCCCCCATCCCCCAAACTCTCCAGAGCTCATGCACTCTGCTCAATATCAGTGCTTTTTCAGTCCCTCTTTCTCAGTCTTCTTAATATTCTCCATGAGCGAACTGTCTTGAGAACTATTTTCTTGAAAAGCTAGAATTGTCACTGTTTCAGCCGTCAGAATTACTCTTGATCGCATGAGTGCTTTCCTGTTTGTATGTTGTGTTGTCGTTTTCCAATATGATTTGCCTTCAACTGCTTTGACTAAAAAGCTCAAGGGGCCCTACGTACAAAAATCAACTAGGTATTGGCAGTAGGTTCCACAGATGAGGGATACCATTCGTCGTTTGCTTATCTGGGACTGTTGACGTCTACGTCAGAGCGATGGTCATCAGTCTCGCGTGTAGCTCCAGACCATTTCCTGCAACAGCTCAGTGAGATCGTCGTCTTTTCTTAGCTGGACGTGCATAGAACTTCCTCCCATATGGTGGGAAATCTTAGCACGGGTTGAAACCACAAGTGTTTGCTTCTAATCCACCGATCCGTCGTTGAGGGCGTCAATGTTCGGGTTGGGTTGGTTCCAGCCTCCTTGCTATTGTGAAGAGAGCTCAATAATAATCATGGGCGTGGCATGTGTCTGCTGTGGTGGGGTGATGTTGCTTGAGGAAACGATGCCTTCTCGGAGTGGTAAGGCTGGGGTTGGGTGGGCCGACGTTCCATATTGTCCAGTCTTCCACCGTGGGTTTCTCGCTTGCTGGTGAAACTACTACTGCTTTCCATATGGCTGCTAGCGATTTACATTCCACCTGCAGTGGGATGAGTGTTCCCTCCATTTCACCTTGAGCAAGCCTCTATCTGCACCTGGTATTCATTTTGTTTTCTGTGGATCCTATGCACGCTTCATTATTGGGCGGTAAGATGAGTTCTAAATGTGGTTTTTCATTTGCATTTCCCTTAATGATTAGTGATCCGTGGGTGAACCTTCTGGTGTTCTTCAGACATCTCTAATTCCTCGCTTGTGAAAGTTCTGTTCAGCTTCTGTGCTCCATCTAGTGATGAGTAGGTTCATTTGTGGTTCTTTTATATTTGTTATTTGGGATAGTTCTTATCGTGATATTCTCTGGAAATCAATGCATTGTCAAGATGTAACTGCAGTGAAGGTTTACTCCAACTCTGCCTGTCTGGGGGGAAGTTCTCACTTCCTCATCCTTGATTGTGATTTCCTTGTTGGATGTACCAGAACTTTGAGTTTAATGAATGTCCCCACGTTTTGCAACATTGTTTGACCTTAATTCTGTGACAAGCTGATGTCCTGATTTTAGGAAGCTGTTCCTATCACTATGTAAGCTTGTAGATTCTGCTGCCAACTAATATATGCTTCTATCAACCTTCAGAGTTTGGGGTTTTCACGTTGAGGTATTTTATCCATCTGGAGTTTCACTGTTCTGTGTCTAGGGCGAGAGGCTAGGGGTATTTTTAAATCTTCTATTCTTTCTTTCCCTCCAACGTTGAAAGTGATCCCAAGTTTTGCCAACACCGACTCTGCTGAAAGATGCCTGTCCTTTTCTCTCCATTTGTGGCTTCTTGGCCCACTTGTCAAATTACTGATGGCTGAATTCGTATGTGCTCAGTACTTCTGCGAATCTCGTTTTGTTCCATTGGTCAATCAGGTCTGTTTATTGTGCCAAGTACCCAGGCTGTGTTTTTATCGACTATATCTTTCCGATCCCTCCGTATGATTAGTTTGAAGTTCTGTATATCACGAGAATCCCCCTTGTATTGTTCATTTGCTCAGGATTGTTTTTGGAGCTATTCGGTCTCTTGTCTATCTCTTAAATGAATTTAAAGTAACTCTTTGTTTATCCTACAGCCTGTGAAGAAACCTTGGGGATTTTAATTGGGATTTAAATCTATGCAAGAGTTTCGGTAAAATGCACATTTTTACAATTTTAATAAAATTTACCCAAATCCTCATGACGCCATGGGGGAGGTATTATTACATCTTGCTGAAATGTCTTCTTCAAATTTATTTCTTTTAAGATTTTAATATTTTTTGTTGTACTGAGATTCTTTTGGTCGTCTTTGGTTAATGGTTGTATCTAGGTATTATTATTTGCTTTTTGGAGGCATGTGAGTGGGAGGTACTCTTTGACATTCTTTCTCAGCAGTTGTTTTTGGTAATCTTCGGTAAAGGAAGGCCATTGATTTTTTCTTTTTTAGGTAATATTTTATCCTGCACTTTGCTGAATGTGTGTAAATTCAAATAGTTTTAGGAGTTTTCTGGTGGAATAATATCGTTTTCTTTAAGCATACGTTCCTAAGGTATGACCAAACAAGTCTACTATCAATGGGAATCTGCCATGACTTCCTTTCCAATTAGTACTTACCGTTTAATTATACTTATTCTTTGTCCCTTGATTGCTCTAACAAGGCAAGTGTTTCAAGCATCTATATTGATGCAGGGAAGAGGTGGTTGACAGGGTGGCCAGCCTGTGCCGGACAAGTTCCTACCCGCATCATTTAAACGGGAAAATGTCTTCGTGTGGGGATCATTTACCCCATTTAAGGATGAATTGGGGCCTTGGGCTTTCCTGGAATATTCTGGCTTATGCATGTACCATTTGAGGAAATGATTCCTGATCACTGATCCAATTCGTTCTAGCCGCGGACGCTAATATTATCAAGCCTATGAAGGGATGCTGGATTTTTGTCAGAGCTTTTTCGCAGCTTCAGTGAATTTGAAGGATGATCGGATGTAAAGGTTTTTAGTCTTTGTGAATACTCTTTACGTATTATGTGGTTGAGTGAACGTTTCAGATTGTAAGTAGTTAGCAGGTCATCATGTTGATTCGCATTTCCAGTTCACCCTGCAGGGTGGCCACTGATTAGTGTACCATCCACTTGGTCATCGAGTGAGTATGTGCTTCTCGCGTGCAGGAATCGTGAGTTCTGATGCGGAGTTGTGCCAGTATATTCTGTTTAAAATTTGTTGGCATCTGGGTCTTCTGGCAGGGAGATGGATCTCTATAATTTCTGGGCTGCCTTATTTAGGTCAATGGATGCTCTTGCCTGGTTTTTGTATTAGGGTGATGCTGGCTCATAGAAGGAATCTTGGGAGAGCTTATCGTCCTCTGATTGGATACTTTCTCTACCATTTCTTTATGTTTTTTATCTTTAATCTCTTCTGCTATGTGTTAATGAATGTAGGCTGCCTCGCATAAGTTGTGCAACGTGCACGCCGTGGTTGTGCAAGCCAGCTGGAATGCAAGAAGAGGGTGTCTGGTATTCCTTGGAACTGGAGTTCTCCTGGAACATGAGTTTCAGACGTTTCTCGGCCGCCATGTGGTCTGGGATCGAAACCGGGTACTCTGAGAGCGGTGGCACCTCTTACACCCTAGGCATCTTCCAGCCATACGACTTATAACCCTCTATCACAGTTTTCAAAGTAATATAATGGTTGTATGTCTTCTTTGAAATGCTTTATTCGAATTCTGCCGCTGAAAGCTGTGTCTGGGCCTGGGCTTTTTCAGTTGAGAGGCACTTTCTTACTACAGTATCCTCTATGTTTCTTCATATGTGTATGGATTCTGTCTTTAAAGGCTGATGATCTCTCCTTCGGCCTAGAGGTGCTTTTGGTAGAATATCTCAGCGAAATTCAGATTATTCCCATTGGGAGGTGGCCATTCTTCTAGGTTTTTCAAACTTGGAGATCGATTAATGATAGATCCTGTATATTCCCCATGAATGAATTTCTGGAATCTTTTCCTTTCCTGTGTAGTAGCTATTTCCGCTTGGTTTCCCAATGCATGGGAGTGTTGGGTAACAGGATTCATATGAGTTGTTCCTTTTTCTTCTTTTTATTAACTTGGGCTATGGAGGTCTAACTATTCTTGTTTCTGTCTTTCTAAGAACAAACTTTTGGATTCCATTGATTTTTTTTTTTTGTAATTCGTCCTTTCGTGGTGTGTTTCTGATTTTTCACTGGAGCTTGGTTCGTATCTTCTGAGTTTTGTTTTCTTCCCGTTGTTCTGTTGCATTATTAAGGCGTTTCATCACTTGCTGTTCGCCACTTTTATCTCAAGTGCTTTTAAGCTTGTAGTGTTAGATCCATATGTCCCACCGTTGTTGCTGCTGTTTCTTTCTAACGTGTAAGAGGCACCCAGTTGGCTATAAACTCCTCTTTTCTTCTTGCATATGACTGCTTTTGAAGTGTAAGGCGTGGCCCCAAGCTAGGTTTGTAAGTGTGTTGTGTTGTGTTGGTCAGTCTGTCAATTTCCAGTTTTCATCTAAGGGTAATGCTTTTTTCTATTTCTTTAATCTCTCCTATGACCCCATTCAATTATTGCAACGGAGGTGATTTTTAAAGTCTCGGTTCTGTCTAATGTTGTCTCTCTCGTTTCCCTCGTCATCTTTTGGACAGGAAGGATAATGCTCAGTCCTTGATGTTGGTGATCTGTGATTGCTTCATTTGCACTTGGTCTGTAGAATGCCATTTAAGGNGATGGGGATAGAGGAGGGGATTGATGAATGAATGAAAAGGGGATGGAATGATGAAATCCTTGAAAAGATGAAATTGAATGAACTGGGGATGATTTGATTGATGATGATGATGTGGATGGAATGATGGACTTGAGGGACATTTTGGAGGTGTGGTTGGAAACAAAGGGATGAGGATGGGGATGTGGATGAGGATGATTGATTTGGAGGGGTGGGAGGAAAGATGATGAACTGATGATGAAACCCGGCCTCTCCCTCCTTTGATACAATGATGATGAAATGAATTGAGTGGGAAGGAGAGGCGGGGGGAGTATGAATGAAGATGAAGGGGGAAGGAGAGGAGGGGGCTGAACCGCCATTGGGATGATGATTGAATGATGAATGTTGATTGAATCGAGAATTGAAGGGGATTGAATGAATGATGATTTGGATAGAATGAAGATGACATGGGAATGAATGAATTGAATGAAGAGGGTTGGAGGAGGGGATTTGATGATGAAATGATTGAATTGCAATGAAACCTAGAGGGAGGATGGGATGATGTTGAAATGAGATGAAGTGGGAGATTGATGAAACTGATTGATTGAGGATGAAATGAAATGGGGGGATGGATGATTGATGTGATGGATGAAATCCCCTGGCCTCTTGTTGAGGGGGTAGGCGGCGGGAGTGAGGATGGATGATTGATTGAATGGATGGATGGATAGAATGATGGGGATGAAAACCTATGAAGGAAGATGAATTTGAAACCTATCCCTTTGAGGATGAAGGTGATTGTGATGGAGATGGATGAAGGGGATGAAATGACTGCACTTATGGATCCTGAGGGGATATTGATTGTGGGGGGTGGGGGATATGATGAATGAAAAATGAAACACTGATGATGGATGGCTTGATGAGAAACCCTGAAGTGGATGCTGCAACCTTGAAGATGAGGATATGGATTGAATGAATGATTGTTGGATTGAAATTTGATGATGGGGTATTGATGAATTGAATGATGAAATGAAAGGGGATGTTATGATGATGATGAATGAAAGGATGGATGCAACTCCTGCCTTACTGCGACACATGGTTGTTGTTTTAGCGACAGAAGAAGACTCTTCACAGGGGCACACTGGACCAGAGGACCATGCTTTGTGAACTTTAGGAGGGAAGGCGAGGCGGGGATGATGAGTGGGATGAGGGGATTGATGGGGCATGAGAATTGTGGGGACTTGAATATTTGATTGATGAATATTGTGGGTGAAGAGAAAGGAGACGGGAGGAGGGGTGGGTGATGATGATGAAGGAGGAGGAGGGGATGATGATGATTGATGAATGTCCTGAGAGGGAGGGGGGATGAATTGAAGGGGAGGGGAATATGATTGAATGACTGTGATGATATGGATGAAAATGATGAGTGACGTGTGATGGTTGATGAGTGGTATGATGAATGAATTTGTGGTTGAGGATGATGATGATTGGAAATTTGAAATTGATTTGATGAATGATTGAATGATATGCTTGAGATGATGCATGCTGGTTGAAAGGATGAAACATGCCCTAGGGAAGGCGAGAGGATGGGGGTGGAGAATGAAAGATGATGATGTGAACTTTGATGATGTTGATGATTGATTTATTAAAAACCTATGGAGGAGGGGGATTGAAATGCTGAGATTTGATGAAATGAGGGGATGATGAGGGGATGAATGATTGGGGATGAGGAAATTGATTGAATGAAATGATGAAAAAAATGATTGATGATGAAACTTCGACTGAAATGTTGTGACTTGGGGCTGATGATGCTGATATGGTGAACACCTCAGGCGGGGAGTGGGATTTTGTGAATGTGAGTGATGGAAATGAGGATGAATGATGATTGATTGGATGAGGATGAAATGATGAAATGAATGAATGATGATGATGGAATGGAAAATATGAGATGAAAAACCTCCTTTGAAATTGATGAATGCATAATGCCTGAAAGGATGATGATTGAAATGAATGTGATGATGATGCATGACTGATTGGAGGGGATTGAATGATTGATTGATTTGTAAAACCTGCCTTATGCCGACACCTGGTTGTTGGTTAGAGAAGAATCCAAACGGCACTGGACAGAGACATGCGTGAACTTTAGGAGGGAAGGAGAGGAGGGAAGAGGAGAGAGAGAAAGGAGAGGAGGGAGGGAGGGAAGATGAAACCTGCCTTACTGCTGACACCTGTTGTTGGTTAGAGAAGAATCTCAAACAGGCACTGGACAGAGACATGCGTGAACTTTTGGAGGGAAGGAGAGGAGGGGATGAAACCTGCCTTACTGCCGACACCTGGTTGTTGGTTAGAGAAGAATCTCAAACAGGCACTGGACAAAGACATGTGTGAACTTTAGGAGGGAAGGAGAGGAGGGGATGAAACCTGCCTTACTGCCGACACCTGGTTGTTGGTTAGAGAAGAATCTCAAACAGGCACTGGACAGAGACATGCGTGAACTTTTAGGAGGGAAGGAGAGGAGGATGAAACCTGCCTTACTGCTCACACCTGGTTGTTGGTTAGAGAAGAATCTCAAACAGGCACTGGACAGAGACATGCGTGAACTTTAGGAGGGAAGGAGAGGAGGGGATGAAACCTGCCTTACTGCCGACACCTGGTTGTTGGTTAGAGAAGAATCTCAAACAGGCACTGGACAGAGACATGCGTGAACTTTTGGAGGGAAGGAGAGGAGGGGATGAAACTGCCTTACTGCCGACACCTGGTTGTTGGTTAGAGAAGAATCTCAAACAGGCACTGGACAGAGACATGCGTGAACTTTAGGAGGGAAGGAGAGGAGGGGATGAAACCTGCCTTACTGCCGACACCTGGTTGTTGGTTAGAGAAGAATCTCAAACAGGCACTGGACAGAGACATGCGTGAACTTTAGGAGGGAAGGAGAGGAGGGGATGAAACCTGCCTTACTGCTGACACCTGGTTGTTGGTTAGAGAAGAATCTCAAACAGGCACTGGACAGAGACATGCGTGAACTTTAGGAGGGAAGGAGAGGAGGGGTGAAACCTGCCTTACTGCCGACACCTGGTTGTTGGTTAGAGAAGAATCTCAAACAGGCACTGGACAGAGACATGCGTGAACTTTAAAAAAAAAAAAAAAAGTACAACAGAAAAAAAAAAAAAAAAAAAAAAAAAAAAAAAAAAAAAAAAAGATGGTTCTCTGCCACCATGTGCATGCTGGGGATCAAACCCGGGTCTTCTGCAAGAGCAGTCGGTACTCTAAACTGCTAGGCCATCTCTCCAGCCCCTAGAATTTCCTATTTTAATAGATATGTAATACTAAGAATTTATTTGCACAGGAAAGAAGAAATAAAGTTGTAGACAGATCAATAAAGATTACATCTTTTATTGTTTTTGTTTTGGAGATAGGGTCTCATGGAGTCAAAGCTGGCCTTGAACTCTGAGTCTCCTGCCTCCACCTTGAAAGCACTGCAATTGCAGCAAACATCATACCTTTAAGTCTAAGTTCTGGCATTCTCCACAGAAACATATTTAACATCTTTCCTTCAAATCTTTATTACTCAAGTCTTTGGTATATTCTGCCTTCTTTACCCCAGAACCAGTCACCCAGCATCCATGGATGCTGAGTTAATCTGACAAGCAAAACCCTTTTTCAAAGAGACTTTGAAGAGACCAAGAAGTTGCTTATTTTACAGAATCTGTCAATTTCTTTTATTTTGACTTTTTCTATAAGTGATGTATAGTCACCAAGAAACATCTGTGTATAAATTTTCTGCCTGTAAAACCCCAGAAAAGTCACAGTGTTTCATTGGCAGAGAGTCCAAGGAAAATTCCTTAGTTTTGGGGGAAGAATAATTAGACTCAGTTTTATTGCTAGCTGCAAGGCTAGTATATGGTCTGAGTGTCAGCTTCAGGTTTGAAATGAGCAAATATTCCTTCTGTAAATCCAAACTTGAATCTCTATATTTTGGAATAGCCATTCTTATTATACCACAGGGGATATAAATAAAGGGATTCATAATTATGGCTTTCATACTGGATCCTCCTAAACAAAATTACTCCTCTTCCCAGTAGAGGTCAGCTTCTTCTGTGTTGTCATACCAAAGAAATACTTTTGGCTATAATCCTTGGTGCCAATTAAGATTTTAAAAACTAGTACATTCAATACTCTTCTGGGTCACAAAGCAGCATAAATTTTTCTGCAAAGAAAAACTGGACCAAAACCAAAAAATCATGTATTCAGTATTTTCTTTGTCCTATATGATCACTCAATGATAAAGACATCATGGGCACTAAATAAAAGCACTTCAGACCATAAATAGCTAGGGTGGTTCTAATTTCCGACATTGTACAGCACTCCCCCTACCCAGGGTTCATCACAATAAAACACAAAGGTATAAAAAGTAGAATGGACACAAGAGGCCCTTGAGAAAGCACAGGCAGAGAACAGGTTTGAGGTTAGGTAACAAGTCTGGTTAATCCCTATTAAAGGATCAGGAGATCAAATCCCCAAAGAAAGAAAACTATTTGCTAGAAACAAAATCATCTTCTGGTTTTCTAGGGAGGGGGAGGGAGGGGGAGAGAGAGAGAGAGAGAGAGAGAGAGAGAGAGAGAGAGAGAGAGAGAGAAAGAGAGAGAGAGACCCTTTTCATCAATGAGCTGAAAGGTTACATTAAGCTAAACAACTATCACTTGTTTTTACTTCTGATATGCCAGTGGAGAGTCAAAAGGTAGTTAAAGGGAGGGGAAGGGGTTAGATAGACAAAAGATTAAGAATCATAACTCAAGAAAGGCAGTGTCTATGAATCAACCTCTCCTGAACACACCTAGTATGGAACCCAGGGCTTTGATCAAGCTAGGCAAGTAGTCTATCTCTAAGCTAACCCTCAACCCTGAAACAAACTTTTAAATAATTTTGCAATGCCTCCCCATCATCAAGCCCAGGACAGAAGCAGGGGAATAGTCTTCATGATCTGTGGTGGCCACACTGTTCTTTGAGATGACAGACTGTGGATATACTAGGGTTGCCTGAAACAGTCTAAGAGCCCAGTGTCTGCATCAGTGGTTTTCCTATAGAAGGGTAACTTCTACTAATCCACTTTTCCTTTAATATAGCATCAAAACCCAACAGAGACTTCTCATGAGCTCTGGCCTTTACCTCCACCACTCCTGTTTCTAACAATTAGCTCTGGCACACACATCTTCACTTAGAGCAACAGCAGGAGATTTGAACCCAAAGTATAGGATGTGGAAGTAGGGCTGGAAGGCCAAACTGTATTCCCCAGTCTTCAGCCCTCACATACTCTAGCTTTCTCAGTGCAGCACCTCATTACACAATGTTTAGCTATAGTGCTGAGAAAGGCAGCTCCAACTCCTTAGCATGCAATAGTAGGTTCCCAGGATGATTCCCAAATTGAAATCCCTTTATTTTTATTTTTTTGGTCTTTTAGAGACAGGGTCTCCCTGTAGCCCCAGCTGTCCTGGAACTCACTCTGTACAGCAGGCTGGCCTTGAATTCACAAATATCTGCTTGTCTCTGCCTCCCAAGTACTAGGATTAAAGGGAAATCCCTTTAATACCTACTACAGCTACTACTAGTTCAGAAAAACCTATCTAGCCCTCAACATTTCTATAAAAGACAAAACTAAACACTAGGGCTCTATTTTAATGGGGTTGTGAGTACTTTAAGTTAGAAAGCCAGATCAAGAGTGCTTTTCCTGCTTGACTCTGGTTACCACCACCTCAGCCACATAAGTCAGAAGAAAGCAGGAAGGTAAGTGAGATTTTGTTTTCCTTTACCCAAAATACTCAAGGAGAGAGAAAAGGAATCCATTCTATCAGATACCAAGATAAATCTCATGAAAATATACTGAACGTTAATTCTGCAGGAACTACAAATCAAATCCAGAATGCAATACCATTTCATACCTACTAGGTAATATTATAACACTGGTGATGATATAGAGAAACTGGAATGTTCTTACATTGCTTAGAATTAAAACATGGTGAAACACCATGGAAAACAATTCTGTGGTTGTTCAGAAAGCTACACACAGAATTACCATATGATTTGGTCTTCCATTCAACAGCAAAAACATAGAAAGCAGGGATTCCAGGAGAGGTTTAGGCCTCATGTCCACAGCAGCATTACACACAATTATTTAAAAAATGGATGCAGGTGCCAGAGAGATGGCTCAGAGATTGAAAGCACTAGATGTCCTTGCAGAGGACTGGGGTTTGGTTCCTAGCACCCTCATGGTGGCTAGCGACTATCCCTAATTCCAGTTCCAAGGGATCTGATGCCTTCCTTTGGCCTCCATGGGCACTGTATGACAGAGATATACTTATATACATGGAAACAAACACTCATACACATAAAAATAATTAAAAGTTTTTAAGTGGATAGAATTTAAGTATCCATTGACAGATGAATGATCAACAAGATATGGCATATGTCAACCAGAAAAGGACAGATATTGTATGATTCCATTTTTATGATGGTACTTGGAAAAAAATTGTTGAAACAGAAAAAGTATTGGAGGTTGTCAAGAACAGAGGGAAGGGAAGATGAGGAATTATTATTTAACAGGAACAAGCTTCTGTTCTGGATGATGAAATAAGTTCTGGAACTAGTGAAGTTTTTATATAACACTGCAAATATAATTAATGCCACTAAATTGCACATTTTAAAATGTTTAAAAGAGTAAGTTTCCAGGGGAATCCGTGACCCTCTTCTGACCTCCGCGGCATTGCACGACACGGGTGCACAGACTTGCATGCAGACAGTACATTCATACACATACAGAAATAAATAAAAATTAAAAAAAAAGAGTAAGTTTTATATTAACATGTTTTACTACATTTTTTGGAGACAGGGTCTCTCTATATAGTCCAGGCTTGCCTGAAACTGGTCTCAGTCCCCCAAGTGCTAGGAAGCCATCTGGCTTCCCATAGCTTTTCCCATAACACAATACCACAAACTAAAATAGCCGAAACTAATGGTTTCATTAACTCAATTTTTCCAACTCCACAGAACAGTAAAAAATCACTGTACCATCTGTCCTGGAACTCTAGGCTGCCTCATTAAGTCTTCAGACCTCAGATGTTAAACACACAAATGCTATGTACTCATCACCATGACCGACCATTGTGACCCATTATGTAGAAGCTTCTCAGGGCTGGAAAGTCACATAGAAAGCATCCATTTGAACAAATGAAAAAAAAGTCCTTCAATTTACAAGTTTAGTTCTTAAAAATGTTACTAAAATCCTCACCTAGCATAATGTCTTCCACATTTATCCATCTGTCAGAATTTCAGATTGTATGGCCAGTTTCCATGTATGTTTATATCCTATCTATTTTATGAGTCATAAAACAGACAAAAGATTCTAGACAAGAGTAAAATTATCATAGAGATCTGAGCAAGTTTACTGACAGGTTTTAGCTTTTGTTTTATTCTCCATTTTTTATTGTTATCATGACAGTTATTTTTGTTGCTTTTCTTTATTTTAAACATTTAGAATTCAGAAGTTCCTAGGACAAATATCCAGACATATGATGAAGAGATATTGAGCAAGTCGCAGTGGAGCACAAATGTAGGAACAGCCTGCACCACACAGGTGACTACAGATGGGGCTTTAAAAAAAAAAAAGTGACCACAAGAAACCAATTACATATTGATTTATGCGATTTAGGAAAGGTTTTGGGTCTGGATTTCACAGTAAAATTCAAGGGCCTGGAGCTCCTACTGTGCCCCAAGAGCATTCAACACCAGTGCTGACACAATTTCCAGACAAAAGATAATATATCTCTTTCCAGATCATTCCCATTGAAGGTCTACATAACATAAGAATGTGTTATCCACAGTTAAATATATTGAGTTAGAATGTGAGTTTCTAAGAGCTGTCTTACAAACTCACTTGTGTTGACATAAATCTTTACACAATGCTTACAAAAAGCAAGCTTTCAAAAAACAAACACTATAGGGCTGGAGAAATGCCTTGACAGTTAAGAGCACTAGCTGCTGTTGCAGAGGTACCCAGGTTCAGTTCCCAGCACTCATGCAGCTAACAACCATCTGCAGCTCAAGGTCCAGAGGAGCCAATGTCCTGCTGGCATTGCTTGACATGAGTGCATTTACATACATGTAGGCCAAACACACAAACATAAAAATTTTTAAAAAATTAAATAGAAATTATTTTGAGCATCTCAATACACATTAATAGGTATATATGCAATTCCCTGGACCCCTTCTCCTCTTTAAAGATCGAATTGTAGCTGGCACAGTGAGATGCCTATAGTTCAGCTACTCTGGAAGCTGAGACAGGAAGACTACTTGAGCCCAGGAGTTCAAGGTATCTTTAATAATCATTATTGAAAATTAAGAGGCCAAATTTTAAACAACCTTTTTGTTAGGTCCAGGCTTCCCAGAATCCTAAGGGGCACACAAGTGCCCACCTCCTCCAGAAGCTGCCAATCCTCTGACCCCTTCCCACTTACCTGAGGCCTCGCCCCATGGGTATAAAGGGTGTACTCCAGCCGCCATAACGCTGTGTCCCTCTCTCTCTGCCCCCTGCCATGCTGTCTGGTCCCACCACGTGTCTGCAGGCTGCTCATGCTGGCAGTCCCACATGGAAGTGAAGCATGTTCTTAGAGTGACCTAAGACTTATGTGCCTTTTATTGGGGTTTCATGCTTTTATATACTTATTATGGTGCTGTGCACTCAGACGCGGCTTGATGATTTTTATCAGGCAGAGCGCTCGATTGTCAGGTTTTGATCTGGCAGAGCGCTCGCCAGTTCTCACCCTGAAAAGGACCTCCTAACCTTTTTATGGAAGCCCTAGGATGGACTTGTTGCAGTGTATTTCTCTGGACAACCAGCTGCCACATTTCATGAGGTACCACTCTGCTCTCCTGCTCCCTCTCCTCCCTCCCTCTCTCCCTCTTTCTCTCTCCACTTCTGCCTACTCTCTCCTGCTTCCTTCCTTCTCCTTCTCCCTCCTTCTCTCTGCCTGTCTTCCCTCCGATTCCTCCTTCATTTTAGCCTCCCGTTCTGCTTCCCCATTTTGGACCTCTGAGTGCTGCAAACTCAGGGTTCCCCCCAGTTTTTTTCCCATCCAGATTGCTGTCCACGGCAGAATCTGACCCGAATTTTGGCCTCCCCTGTGATGTGATTTTCAGGATGCTGACTTCACAGGCCTGTAGTCCTGGTCTCAGAGACACTCCAGACCTGGAGTCTCTGACCAGCCTCTCATTAGAGGATGTACATCCTCCACGCTGCCTCCCATTAGAGGACTTTTTTCCACCATGCTGTTCCTCTTTCTTCTGAGGCTAAAAATCTTTACTTCCTTCCTACAGCTCTCTCCTCTCCCCAGTCCGCTGCACAGCTGCCCCACCATGCGGTTCTTCCCCACTTTCTGACACCGGCACCATCATGTGGATTTTTTCCATGCCCCACATTCAAACAGACATGCTGTAGACTGTTTCTATAGCAACCGTGCTAATCCACGCCCACCTCTCAGCTGCCATCTTGACGCTTTGTCTGTGCATGTCCCCTTTTCCATGGCCGTGCTAAGCCACACCCTGTATTACGCCTGCATGGCAAAAAGCCCAAATTCACATCAGACCTTGTAATAACTAATGCTATATTTCTATATTCTAATTCTCTTGCAACTTATTTAATGGCATATTCTGATCCTTTCAGAATTTTGGTTTTTGGGTTTTATATTGGATTATACAAAGTCAATTGGAATTGCATTAATACATCTTTATACAGAATAACCAAGTTTTGATTTTATTGGTTTTTCATCCATTTCAAAATACAAATTTCATTTTTTACTATTGTATGGATAGTTAATTTTTTACAGGCTTTTGTTTGAGATTTTTACACCATTTGGCTTTTTAAGAGTGTTTTGGTTTTGGTTTTTTATATTTTGTTTACAAAATTTTGCCTAACTTTAAGGGATTATTTCAGATTTTGGCATTTTTCCATTTCATTATTTTTTCTTTATAAACCCCATTTTATTTCAAGACTCCATTTTTTGTCTGCTTCAGGATACAAGCCTATATGTCTGAGATTAAGAAGGCCTGCTGAGACCCTGCCTCACTAGCCTCCAGGTTTTCCCTCAGGCAGTAACCTTTCACTTGGCTGGGATCTTTTGATTTTTCCACTAACTAAATTTATTCTCATTAAATTAGCAGGTAATATACACAAGCCACCAGATTTTCCTGCCTACCCAGTCCACCATCCTTTGCAGGTGTATAAGAAGAGTCTGTGCTGCAAAGCACAGTATGGTCATATAGTCTATTTCCACCTAAGCAAATGTCTTAAACTCTAAGTGATTCTTTGTAAATGTGATAATTGTCCACAGCCCTGGACAATGAAGGACAACTTTAGATAAAAGGGGGATTTTCCCACTGTCCAGAGTTAATGGATACAGTTAGGTCATGTGTCTGTCCAAACCTGTGTTTGTGTTATAACCATTCTTCAATGTGTCTTTGTAACTGTCATGTGTCCATGTTCTGTGTTTTTTGTCAAAACAAAGTGGCCACTTCTGTATTAGTCAGGGTTCTCTAAAGAAACAGAAGCAATAGGACGAATATATAACTATATACAATTTATTGATTTGCTCATGTGTCAGAGTTCAAGGAGTCCAACAGTAGCTGCGCCTCACTGGAGAGGGTGAGAATCTAGGGAACTGCTCAATTCCCAAGGCTGGATGTCTCAGTAGTCCCAATCTGGTGCTGAAGGACCGATGGATTCCAGGAGATCTGCTGGTCTCAGTACACGCTGGGATCCATAGGGTTGATCACAGCAGCAAGACAAGCTCACCAGATGAGAGAGGCAAGCCACACAGAAAAAAAGGGACCAGATCCCTCTGGCATGGCCTTTAATACTGCCTGCCAGCAAAAGGTAATGCCCACATTTGGGGTGGGCCATCCGGGTTGAGGTAGTCCAATCTGAAGATCCTTTTTCTCTTGTTTGTTCCTTAGTCCAGTCAATTTGACACCCAGGATTAACCATCAAAAGTCCACCCCTTGTCAACTTGACACCCAATAAATAGCCTCTCCTTATATGACAACACTTAACACTTATCTCAGTTGCACATTCAAAAGGGAACAACACAAGTATCTGCTTAATATACATATATAAATGAACAAGCACATTCTTAACCAAATAGGACAAAAGTTAATATCTATTATAATCCACGTTTCTGCAACTGGTCCCATGGCCTCAGCTGATATTTATGACTANCTCTTAAATTAAGCCAAGATGAGATTAAATCTCAAACAGAACTTAAACAAGCTAGGAGATTGAAGCAATAATATTTTTTTTAATCTCCTGACTAAAAAAGCCCAAATCTAGATGTATTCACAGCAAAATTTTCTTAGATCTTTAAATCAGAACTACAACCAGTACTACTCAAATTATTCCACAAAATAAATTTAGAAAGGACACTTTTAAACTTATTCTGTGCAGCCAGTATTATTGTAAAACCCAAACCAAGTTAAGATACAATATCCAGGCTTGGCTCTACCTCTCCCCTGAGCCTAGCCCCGGCTACCCTAAATTAAACTTTGCTCAAAAGAGCTTAGACCTCGTGGCCTTTCATTCTGGGGGGATCACGCCATAACCTTACATTCTGGTGCCGGTGACTCGGATCACCTTTTTTCCCCGCCCCCTCCCGCCCCTTGGAGCAGCTTTGGGGTAGCCTGTAAGCCGGATACTGAGCGCAGGCTACAACAGCACCCACCAGCATTCGGCCAAAGGTACCTTCTCTCTTTTCCTTATCCTACCCTACTCTATTCCCGTGTGACTGTGCGTGAGAGTTAAGAGTGCGTGTTATGGTTCCACAGCTCTCAGGCTACGGAATCAGATGAGTGTGATGAGTGCACCTCATCGGGCACTCATCACACTCATGATGACAGAGCACGGGGTTTATACATGTGGCCCTCATGGTAAGACTTCCTAAGTCACCTCTCGGGCGGCCAGACGGATGGGCACCTGAGTGAGGGGAGATTCCATCTCTCACCCTACCTTCTGTGTAACCCTTTGTATGTTCTGCCCCCTCCAGCTGCCCCCCTGCCTCGACACTTCCTGTTATAACTACTGCTTTTCATCTGCCTTCTCTCCAATCCTCTTTTTCCATTCTTTTTAGTCTCCCATTCCATTTCTGTTTTTGGATCCCTGAGTGCCGGCTAAATCAGGGATTCTCTCCAATTTTCCCCGTCCAGTTTGCTATTACCAGGATGCTGGGGACAGACTCTGGACCCGAATTTTGGCCTCCTCTGTGATTTGGGGGACGCCAACTTCACAGACATGCAGGCCCCGATTTCAGAGACTCGCACACTGGTCACACGGAACATTGAAAAAATAAATGAAAATAACACTAAGACAAAAAAAGAGTGCCGGGCATGGTGGGCACGCCTTTAATACTAGCACTGGGGGCAGCGAGGTCAGGCAATTTCTGTGAGTTCAAGGCCCAGCCTGGTTACAGAGTGAGTTCCGAGGTGGTCAGCTGGTGGTGACGTGAGTCAGGATCAGTCTCAAAAAGACAACAAAATATTAATACATAAAAAATATAAAATAATAAAATACAATAAATAAATAAATCAAAATAAAAAAGAAGCAAGCATTCCCTCCTTCCTTGACATTCTGTCCCCCAGCCACGTCTAACTACTAGTGGACTCTGTCTCTTTAGTTATGCCTATTCTGAAAATTTCCTTGTGAATCAATTACACAACATGTCCTTTATTGTATCTGGGTCCTATCATTTAATTCAAGATTCATTCATCGTACGTCTCTGTCTCTCCTATCCCCCTTCTTCCCCTCTCCCACCTTATTTTAGAACCTTTATTCTTATTTATTTTTGTATGTTGTATGAATGTGTACGTCTGCATTGTAGGTTTGCACCACCTGTGGTTGCAATGCTGCAGAGGTACAGAAAAGGGTGTTGCGATTCAACTGGAATGGAGTTCTCCTGGACTTGGATTACAGATGGTTCTTAGACTGATGTGCGTGCTGGGGATACACCAACCCAGGTACTATGAAATAGCAGTCAGGTGCTCTTAATGACTGTAGCCATCTACTCCAGCAATACCTCACTCTATTTTTTTTGAGGGCAGGGTTCTCACTAACAGTCTCTTGCCAATCGTTCTAATTATTAAGTATAAAAAAGCACGAAAGCCCAATAAAAGGCACATGAGTCTTAGGTCACTCTAGGAACAGCTACATGCTATCTTCCCACTTGGGACTTGCCAGCGATGAGCGCCTACAGACATGTGTGGGACCAGACACGCATGGCAGGGCGGACAGGGGGGGAGAGCGGGTGAGGGGGCGGAAGAGGGACAGAGAGAAGAGAAGGAAAAAAAAAAAAAAGAGAGAAGAGAGTATGAGCAGGGGGTCACCAGCGTTTATGGTTCCATGGTTCTGCTGGCGGGGCCCTCAGTTAAGTGGGAAGGGTCAGAGGATTGGCAGCTTCTGAAGGAAGCAAGCACTCTGTGTGCCGCTTTGGAATTCTGGGAAGCCAGACCACATTCACAGCCTTTTGACTTATGATAAGAGAAATAGGGTGCTGTTCTCTCTCTTATGTATGCTTCAGACGATGCTATACGGGGCAAAGTCTTTGGGGAACAACTGTCAGGCTGGAGGGTTAGAGCGGGTGAATCCGGTTTCCCATTTTGGCTGCTGTGGGTAGCATCTCCCGAGTGGTTTGGTCAGATCCAATAGGGCCAGTCTTTTAGTGACTGTTTTCTTGCAATCTGAAAAGACAATGGGTTGCAGCTTAATGAGTACCAGCGCAGGGATTCATCAGTAGTCAAACAGGGGGCTACTGGGTGTCATTACAATTGGAGGGTCCTCCTGTCTAGGGTCTTGAGAGGGAAAGAGGCCCTGTACCCTGGTTTGAGGAATTGGAAAAAAGTTTTTAGTCCTTAGAGCTCTGAATGAGGGCCAGCTTTAGTACACAGGGCTCCGAATGAGAGCCAATAACCATGGAGAAATAAAATGGTGTATTTTCTGGCATGGAATAAATCCTGTCATTCTATCTAGTTATTTCTACATCATTATATTCTATGACAGTGACCACCTCTTAACATGACAGTAGATCCTAACTTGGCACAGTAGGCTCTCTCACCCTATCTCTATTTTCAAACATGAACAGTGATCTATTGGTACAGAGGCTCACCATCTTTTCTAACATGACACAGTAGATCCTCTTACGAGGTTCACTATCTCTCTGATAATAAGTAAACTACCTTCATTTTCTCTGCTCCTTAGATTACAGCTTCCTGTTGGAGTGTTTAAACAACCACAGTTAGCTCGAAATGAAGTTGTTTTGGTGTTTAAGGTCAGTTGAGGTTCTCGGTCCTCTAAGGACGTCAACTTAAGCGACCGTGCACCCTTAAGGGTCACTCACGGCCTTCGCGTGGCTTCTTCACCAGTTCTTCATCTATGTGAGGACAAGTCAGGTACTTGCTTGGCCACACCATTCTTTTGAAAGCGGAGGAGTCTCTCCTCTGTATGCGACTTTCCCCTTTCGACTGGCACTTGGCAGGATGACAGTTTTTCTTTTAGGGTGACACTCCAAGAATGCCCGGCAGGGAGCGTGATTGTGCTCGCGCCACAGGACATGCCTCAAAGTTGAGGATGCAGGACTCTAGGACCCAAGTCAACCTCAGAGGATAGGGGCCAAAATATTTCCCTTCCAAATCCCTCTTGCCTAAATCAGATTGGAGCTTTAACATTTGGTTCTAAACCTCTAAGAGGATTGTTGAATTAATTGGTACTTAATTACCATATAACTCCATAGTAAAGCGAATACATCTGACTTAAGCACTGTTAATATATTCTTAATTGTCTGTGGCAAAAATATCTGACTCAATAATAAAAGCTCAGGTAGGAGGTGGTATGTAGCGCAGCCCACAGGCTAGGAAAGGATGCACTTACTGGCTTGTGTTGCTGGTATTTCAGCCTATTGTATACAATACTAGAAATATATGGCCAAGAATGGCATTCCCTCAATGGGCACAGGGCAGTCTCCAATGAAGGAATTATTGAGGTTCTCAGCTCAGGTGTTATCAAGTTGACAGTAAACCTCTGCGTAATTCCTATAATTCGTTCTTTTTTTCTTAATTTTTTATTCTGTATGTGTATGCATCTACTGTCTTCATGCAAGTCTGGCACCCATCATGTCAATGCGGGAGGTCAGGAAGCGGGCTGTGGATTCCCATGGGCAAACTGGGTGTAACTCAGAATTCGAGAAGTTTTCAGACCGATTCTTGGCTGCCATTGGGTTGCTGGGGATTAAACCACGGTCATCTGCACAGAGCAGTCAGCACTCTTAACCGGTTATAGGCCATCTCTCTCAGCCCCCCAATTTGTTCCTTTAATGTCTATGAAGGTCATTAGGTACTCAACGTACATGATTATTTAAACCACTGCAAGGCTAAAAAGTTTCATAACAACATTTAGCCCATGAACCAAAACCACAGTACATAAAGAGGTAAAACCGATGCTTTAGGCCTATCTCAAAATGAAGGCCTGTTACGGTCTCCCAGATTTGGAAATTATAGCTTTGAGAAGGTAAGAAGGGTGGGGGTGCATGTTCACTACCAGCAGCAGGCAAATAATACTTAGGGCTCACCCAAATTGGCTTTACATTCGATGTCATGTGGTCACCGAACGTAAACACCTAATACTTCTCTTAAAACGATAAAAGTAACATGTGCAAAGTATAACAGATATAGTAAAACAATTTTAGTATCATATGGGCTAACTCTATATTGCCTGTTTCACTTGAGCTGTAACTAGGTATATTGTACTTGGTAGGTTAGACACACATTTCTTGTACTATGCCATAATTACATTCATAGAATTCTTAAAAGTGAACCAGTACTTCATGAATACACTCATAAAATAAGTTCTAATAAATAATTTGGCGATGACACTTTTAACGGTTGTGCTAACAGAGGCAATGCATGTAAAACATACAGACCTTAATATGTTGTTTTAACAATGTCATACACATACACACATTTATTCCACACATCCTTTAAGAGATTTTCATTCCTAGTGGTTGTACTGAACGTCAATATGCATTTGAAAGAAAAAAAAACACTTTTAGAAATATTGATTAAAACTGACGCTCTGATTATATTGTGCTGCCAAGGCTGAAGTTGACATCTTGACACTTGATTCTTTTTTTTTTTTTAACCTTTGGTTCTAAAAAACTCATTATCTTATTGAAATACTTTAAAAAAGATGAAACACAGATTGATATACCCGTAAGTAAAAAATCGTCTTCGAATCGTTGGTTTTTTTAAAAAGAAAATAAAAAACTGGAAAAGAAAATTTTAGTTCTGTAATACCTGTGGAGAACATAATTCTGGACAGATAGAAATAAAACATTCAGATAAGCAGTTCTAGAACCTGGAACCTGGGTTCAAATAAGGCCTTTGAAAAAAAATTGAGAGATAAGCAAAGTAAATCAATAATTGTTGGACAAACATATGAACATAAAAAAAAAGTTGACAGTGGGCCACTTGTCTTTGCAATTTATGTCAGGAGACGTTTTAGTTGTCCTTCATTGTCCTTGGGCTGTAGGACAATTATCACCATTTCACGGAATCACTTAAGTTTATCAGACATTGCTAGTGGGAAATAGAACTGAGCCTGGCATCGTCGGCGCAGCTTTTAATCCCAGCCCCTGGGAGGGCAGAGGTAGGTAGTCCTGTGTGTACAAGGCAGAATGGTTCTTAAGAGCGAGCTCCAGGACAGCAGGTACTAAAAGGGGCCCCTGTCTCAAAAATACAAAAAAAAAAAAAGAAGGTAAGAAAAAATAGACATGTCTGCACCTATACTGTGCTTTGCAGCCACAGGGTGTTCTCTTGTTTTTTTTGCACATGTGTATGAATGTATGCCTGCATGCAAGTCTGTGCACCCGTGTCATGCAATGCCACTGGAGGTCAGAAGGAAGGCGTCGGATTCCCATGGAACTGGACGTTCATCCTGGAATTGGTAGTTTAGGATGGTTCTCAGCCGCCATGTGGGTCTGCTAGGGATCGAAAACCGTCATCTCTTGTAAGAGCAGTCGGCCGCTCTCTAACACTAGGCCAACCTCTCATAGCCCCCCAACCGGCGTGTTCTTGTACACCATTTCGAAGGATGGCTGGACTGGGTAGGCGGGAAAATCTGGGGCTTGCGCATACTTACCTGCTAATTTAATGAGAATAAATTTATTAGTGGAAAAAATCAAAAGATCCCAGAAAGTCAAAGTTCACTGCCTGAGGGACAATTCTGGATGCTTAAGTGGGACAGGAGTGTGGTCCGCAGACTTATTAATCTCGATATAGGAGGCTTCTCAAAAGATCTCAGCCAGGTCAAAGTTTACTGCTGAGGCAAAAACTGGATGCAAGTCTGGGACAGGGTTGTGGTCAGCACACCTTCTTAATCTCAGACACAGAGGCTTATATCCTGAAGCAGACAAAAATGGATTTCGGAATAACATGGGGATTTATAAAAGAAAACATATGAAATGGAAAAACAATGCACAAATCTGACAACTAATCCCTTAACAATTAGGCAAAAGTTCTTGAATACAAAAATATAAAAACAACCAAAAACAGTTTGTTAAAAAAGCCAAATGATGTAAAATCTCAAATCAGAAAGCACAACTTGTAAGAAATTAACTCCCATACAAACGTAAAAAATGAAAAATTGCTATTTGAATGGCATGAGAAAATGAATAAAATCAACACTTGGTTAACTCTGTATAAAACAATGCAATCCAATTGCTTTTTTATAATCCAATATAAAACCAAAAAACCAAAAATCTGAAAGGATTCAGGATATGCCATTAATAAATCTGTGAAAGGATTAGAATATGCTCATTAGTTGCTTTTCTGCCATGCAGAATAACAGAGGGGGTGTGTTCGTCACCACCATGGAAACAGGGGCATGCGCAGCAAAGCTTCAAGATGGCGCAGCTGAGGAGTGGGTGTGATTCCTAGTTGCCACAGAAAGACAAGTCTGCCAGATGTCTGTGTGGGAGTTTCTTGGTAGCAGGGCATGGAAGGGGGGGGGCGTGCAATGGGGCAGTGGGGAAGGCACAGCATCAAAGGAAAGAAAATGAGCCTGGTGGAGCACATGGGGGGGTGCAGGAGCAAAGCAGCGCGGAGCAGGAAGAACAGGTTAGGAAACCACAGCCTGAAAGTGGGACCTCGCTTGCCTTGGGCTCAGGTCCCCAAGTCCACAGGGAGGGAGGTATTTATGGAACGGTGACCCTAGAATCTGCCACTTATGTGTCTCAAGACATCTCAGGACAGGGTTCAGCAGTGGCTAGGCATGGGGAACCAATGAGGCAGCTGTAGCTTCAATGGATTCAAATCAGCGGGTGGTGAGAGGAGTGGAGATGATAAAAAATACAACCGGTGAGAACAGATTGGAGAGAGAACGAGAGAGAGAGAGGACGACGAGAGAGGAGAGAGAGAAGAGTGGGGGCAGCAGAGTGGTACTTGTCAGGTTGTGAGATCCAGCAGCCATTGGAATGTAGAGACACCTAAGATCCATGCTGCCTACAGACCTGCTCTACCAGGCTAGCCTTGGGCTATGCTAAAGCAGGCCAACACCGATTACTCAGGAATCTTCAACCTCACCCCTCACCCTTCGGAAGCCAAATTCCAGACTCCGAACCCACCCCCAACCTCTAACTGAATCAACAATCCCACATCACCTTAATATTCCCAAGCCAGATGCATTCTATGTGGGAAGAGAGGAAGGGAGGAACGAAGGTGAGGACCTGAACTCAGATCCCCACCACTCATGTGAAAAGCTGGGTCTGCACATCTGTAATCCCAGCATTGAGGAGGCTGAGACAGGTGGATTCCTGGAGCTCACTAGCCACCCAGTCTAGTGACCTTGTCTCAAAACATGTGGAGAGCAATGAGATAGGCAGGTGACATCGATCTCTGGTCTCTTCAACATGCACACACCCAGCAGAAATGCAAATGAAACTAGGTATCCTATATATTTATTACTAACTCTGTAAACTCTACCTCAGTTGAATTTTAGAAGGGGTTCTTCAAAAGTATATGTAAACCTTGATCTTTAAAAATTTTTTATGTGTATGAGTGTACTATCTGTATGTAGGTTGGTGCCCCTGTGTCGTGCAGAGGTCAGAAGAGGGTGTTGGATTCCCCTGGAACTGGAGTTAAAGACAGCTCTCAGCAGCCATGTGGGTGCTGGGGATCGAACCCGGGTCCTCTGCAAGAGCAGTCGGCGCTCTTAACTGATGATCCATCTCTCCAGTCTCAACCTTGATCTTAAGACATCAATAAAAACACAATCTTTGGCAACCGTAAAGGCCTAAGATAGACTAAGATGATAGCAATTACAAAACGAGTTGACCTATTAAATCAGGTGACATTCAAGTTATGTTTTAATAACTAGATTGAAATATAATTAAATCTTTTTTATTTTTTTATGTGTAAGAGTGTATTGCCTGCATATATGTAAGTGCACCTATGTCGTGCAATGCCTTCGAAGTCAGAAGAACACATCAGATTCCTGGTAGACAGTTGTTAGCCACAATCTGGGTGCTGGGAATCAAATCCAAGTCCTCTGCAAAAGCAAACTGTGTTCTTAACCGCTGAGCCATCTCTCCAGCTCAATTAAATCTTTTAAACTGTACAGCTCGGGGCTGGAAAGATGGCCTAGCGGTTAAGAGCCTGGGCTGCTCTTGCAGAGGACCTGGGTTCGATCCCCAGCACCCACATGGCAGCTGAGAATCGTCTGTAACTCCAATTCCAGGAGAACTCCAGTTCCAGGGGAATCCAACGCCTGCTTCTGACCTCCGAGGCATTGCACGACATGGGTGCACAGACCTACATGCAGACAATACATTGATACACATAAATAAAAAAAAAATTAAACTGTACAGCTAAGTAACTTTTTAGAATATTTTCAGGGTTGTGCAGTCATCATAAAAATAAAAAAGAGTGGGCTGGAGAGATGGCCTAGCAGTTAAGAGAGCCGACCGCTCCTACAGAGGACCTGGATTCGATCCGCAGCACCCACATGGTGGCCAAGAACCGTCTGAAACTCCAATTCCAGGAGAACTCCAGTTCCAGGGGAATCCGACACCCTCTTCTGACCTCCGCGGCATTGCACGACACGGGTGCACAAATTTGCATGCAGACAGTACATTCATACACATACAGAAAGAAATAAAATTAATAAAAAAAAATTTAAACTATGGAAAAAAATAAAACTATGGAATAAATCTCAAAACAATTTGTTCATTTGAATAGTGAGTCTTTCTCAGGTTTCAAGTTCTCCTTGCCCTGGAGTTTTGAATAAAATTATTTTCTACTCACCTAATAGCTAACAGAGTTGAAAATTAAGTGAATTTCAAGTGAAATCGGGTGAAGTGATTCCATATTCATAACGTGTATCAAACAGAAATAGGATTACTTAAATTAGAATATTGAAGAATGTAATATAGACATACATTAATGATTTATGAAAGTGATCCAGCAGTCTGAAAGTGACAGGGGTAAATAATCCCTTTTCAAACCTAATCCCTGTTGGCTGGTTTTGTAAAGAATGATGCTGACTAAAATTTAACCTGTGCTCAAAGAAGAGCTTCATTCAATAATGCAAGAAAAAGTTAATTAACCCATGCCAGCCAATTTATTTTAATTGAATTCATCAATTTCAGTTTATAAATAAATGCTTCTGAATTTCTTCCATGTGAAATTGAAAGCACCGTGCATGCAGTTTTAAAAGGCACCCACTTTGCATTACATTTGCATTAACAGCTCAGTGGTTTTATTTTTAATTTTTTCCAAGTTTTATACTAGGAGCAGAAAGCATGAGACATTATAAAAATCATGATAATTTATAGAGCGATTTTAGGTACATACAAACATATATATCCACAGATTAATTGCATTTATATAGAATCAAATGGATAGCAGTTATTTCATTTTCAAAATTTATTCCAATAGCATATGCCTCATAATAGAAAACATAAGATTTCTTAATTACTACTGTGCTAAATATAATCTCACACACAAAAATATTTTATTCTCTCAAAAATAAAACTGGGATTCAATCCTTCAGATAAATTTCTCTATAGTTACATATGAACTATAAATACCTTTTTTAGGCATTATTTAAAAAATATCTATTCTGAAACAAAATGGTATAGTCATAGGGGAGTGAAAATATTCTTATTCTGATGAATTACCTGTGTTGCCCTTAATGTTTATTTGGTTTTAATTGTTTTCTTTATCTTTCTATAAATAATAACATTCTGCTAGTCATTGTTTTCTCTATTGTCCTCAAAGAGTGTATGATCCTTTTACAAGGGGGAATGTGTCTTTATGCTTTCTTCTCAATCACTTCAAGATGCGTAAGTCCATGTAGTTTCATAAGATGCATGTTTGATGAAACCCATGATGTAGTACAATATTTATTATATATTAGACAAAAAAATCAATATATTTTCTATGAATGTATCAATATTCAATTCAAATGGTTAATGTAAGCCACACTTAAGAAAAAAATATCAGTCAATGCATTTTTAGTGAAAAAGACAGAACTGTTTTGTGACTCTTCTACTATGCTTTATCATTTGCATTCATTTTTATTGAAAAATTAAATTATAAAGGCTGAAAAATATTAATAACCTGAAAACTATCATAGCTACTGTTTTGAACTTGACACTTTAATCTTATAGCTTTTATCATTATTTCTTTTTTTCTGCAAAAATAAAGGAATTTATTTATGGAGTAGCAGGAAACGCTATGGATCATTTCAAGCAAAATTAAGTATTACATATTAGATATATTCAGTTATAGTTTCTTAGTAAATGAACTCAACAGTTTTCCTCAATATTAGTGACCATATAATTAGTACCAAAATCCTCACATATGGTTATAATTAGGATGTATAGCATTCTATAAATCAAAATTTACAATAGTTTTGGAATACTTTTGAATATTCTTTGTCCATTCAAGAAAAATGAAGTTTAAAAAGTTCAAAATGTTTTGCTTTCCATAATAACATTTTCCATATTAAATTAACATTAAATCCCTTGTGTAGGATTTCCAAATCTACCTTTAAAGTACATTTGATTGCCTTGAAGTTTCATTAAACAAATGACAAGATTTATATTAACACCACCCAATAAATTGTGCCCCTTATTGATGTTTCATTTACATACAATTATGCATATTTATACAAAAATACTTAATATTGTCTAACTTTTACAAAGATACATCAAGATAGTCCACCTTGAAAAGAAGAAAAAGAAATACATGTAGTCTCCAAATAATCTTGAAATGATTTTAAGAGATTTAGCTTAAATAAGCACAAATCAATCATTTTCATACATGGGAATATCTTAAATATCACCATACCCAATTCTCTTCTTTTAGTCACTCCTCGTCCGTATTTCTTTAGTAAAACATTTAAGTGACACTTTTAGCTTCTTTTCCTGTTGCTACAATAAAATAATCCCATAAAAGAAACTTAGAGAGAAAGGACTTTTCATAGCTCACAGATTCTTGTCGAGGTCCATCATGACAGAAAAGACAGATCTACAGGAAGGAGCTTCAGGGAGCTGGCTTCACTGCATCTTCAGGAAGCAGGGGGAAACTAATGCACTCATGTCAGGGCTGATTGGGCTTTGCATTCTATGCATTCCAAGCTCTTCTGCCCAGAGAATTTAATATGAGTTGTCCCATCCCTGCTAACTTAAGGCCTTTCCTCAGGGACATCTCAGATAGTAATCGAAATCTAAATAATACCTCAAGAGTACGCTTACAGCCTGCCTCTTATGTGTCATGTTGATACTGCTGACGGTCACAGAAATAGAGTGGTTTGTCCATTTCTCAGCTGTCCAAGTTTCATTTTCTGTTGCTGTGATAAAGCATGAAATCAAGACCAAATTAAGATAGACAAGATGGTTTTCAGCTCACAGTTCCAGGGTACAGTCCACTGTAGCAGAGAAGCCACAGAGATGGAAGTTTAAGGGAGCTGATCATATCATATCCACAATCAGGAGCAGAATGCTAAGAGTGTGGGCATGCTTAAGAGTGCTCAGATCCTGTTGTATATTTCTACATTCCAAGGCCCTAGCACAGAAAATGGTACTCCTCCCAGTTAACAAACAAGACAAACCCCCAAAACATGCCCACAGACAATGTGATCAATCAAATTTCATTTCGACTGTCTTAGCAAGTCATTCTAGATTGTGTTGAGAGTTAAAACTATCCTTCACTTCATCAGAGGAAGGAACTTGATGAGGGTACCTTAACACTGTAATTTGATATGGGACTAGATAATAAGTAAATATTAATTATAAATAAATTAACTGGATTATCATCTTTATATCTTAACTGTTTTACCCACCAATATAACAAATATTGATATATTAACTGTCCTATAAATTGATATACATGATTTATCAATTACATCTTTAAATATAAGAGCCATGTGTCCTTGTTTTAATGAAATTTATGGCACCATTAGCAATGACCCCCCAAATCACTGGGAACCAGAGGAACAGCGAAGAGAATAAAAATCTTGACCTGATGGGGAGTAAGTGTTTAAGAACTGTGAGAATATAATTCACAAGGCAGACAGTTTAACATAACTAAACTAGATCACAGAGTGGTGATCAAAGCCCTGAAAGTGAGTTTGAATATTCAGGGTGCTACANGAGTTACTGGGGTCACCACAGGCGAGGTCCCACCCCCCCTCCCCCCGCCTACCCAGTTACAGTCAGTTGTGCGGAAAATCAAAGATCTTTTTAAAAATAAAAAATGTAAGCGTCGGAGTGCCATCGTGGCTGACGCATTAATCCTAGCACTGGGAGGCAGACAGCGCAGGCTGGCAGCTTTGTTGAGGTTCAAGGGCTCCCCCCACCCGGCACGCTGGTCGACAATGTGCAGTTCAGGACAGGCTGGGGGCTACAAGGAGACCGATCCAAACAAGATTAAAATAAAAAAAAGATAAAATAAATAAATAAAAATAAAGTAAATAAAAATAAAAAATGTAGGGGGCTGGAGAGTGGCTCCATGGTTAAGAGCACTGACTGCTCTTGGCAGAAAGACCCCGGTGTTCAATGTTCCCAGCACCCAACATGGGGCTAAGAATCCTCCTTAATTCCAGTTCCAGGGGGAATCCGAAACCCTCTTCTGACCTCCGGGGCATAGCACAATGACTGGTGCAACCACTACATGCGACATACACAAAAAAAAAAAAAAAATTTTATAAAAATGTATGTTATATGCCAAGGCATGGTGCGCAAATGCTGTTCTATAAACTTAGAACTTGGGACACAGGCAGTAGACCTGCCATACATTCAATCCAGCTTGTTTATACAGCAAGTTTCAGGCTTATCTAAAAAAAAAAAAAAAAAAAAAAAAAAAAACACGATGGAGCGAGGGAAGAAAGGAGTGGGAAGAGAGGGAAGGGAGGAACACAAGGTGGGTAGACCTGAACACTCAGTAATCCCCACACTAGTGAAAAGCTGGGTCTGCACATCTGATAATCCCAGCCTGAAGGAGGCTGTGAGACAGGTGGGATTTTTCTGGAGTCTCACTAGCCACCCAGCTCGTAGTGACCTTGTCTCAAAACATGTGGAGAGCAATGAGATAGGCAGGTGACATCGATCTCTGGTCTCTTCAACATGCACACACCCAGCATGAACACAAATGAAACTAGGTATCCTATAATATTTATTACAACTCTGTAAACTCTACCTCAGTTGATCTTAGAAGGGGTTCTTCAAAAGTCATATGTAAACCCTGATCTTTAAAAAATTTTTATGTGTATGAGTGTACTGTCTGTATGATAGGTCTGGTGCCCCTGTGTGTGCAGAGGTCAGACAGGGTTGGATCCCCTGGAACTGTAGTTAATGACAGCTCTCAGACAGCCACATGGGTGCTGGGGATCGAACCAGGGTCTCTGCAAAGCAGAGTCGGCGCTCTAACTTGATGATCCATCTCTCCAGTCTCAACCTGATCTTAAGACATCAATAAAAACACAATCTTTGGCAACCGTAAAGGCCTAAGATAGACTAAGATGATAGCAATTACAAAACGAGTTGACCTATTAAATCAGGTGACATTCAAGTTATGTTTTAAATAACTAGATTGAAATTAATTAAATCTTTTTATATTTTTGTTAAGGTGTATGTATTCTTATTTTTTTTTTTGGCACCATGTGTATGCAATGCTCTTGAAGGTCAGAAGAACACATCAGATTCCTGGTAGCAGTTGTTGTTAGCCACAATCTGGGGCTGCGGAATCAAATCCAAGTCCTCGCAAAAAAAGCAAACTGTGTTTTAAACGCTGGAGCCATCTCCCAGCTCAATTAAATCTTTTAAACGTAGCAGCCGGGGTGGAAAGATGGAGAAAGCCAGCGGTTAAGAGCCTGCGGCTGCTCTTGCAGAGGGACCTGGTGTCGCATCCCCCCAAGCACCCAATGGAAGCGGCTGCAGACGTCTTGTAATCCAATTCCAGGAGAACTCCAGTTCCAGGGAGAATCCAACGCCTGCTCTTCTGACTCCGAGGCCTTGCACGACATGGGTGCACCAACATACATGCGGACAATACATTATACCATAAATAAAAAAAAAATTTAAAACTGTACAGCTCAAGTAACTTTTTAGAATATTTTCCGAGGTGTGGCGTCATCATAAAAATTAAAAAAAGAGTGGGGGCTGGAGAGATGTCCTAGCAGTAAGAGAGCCGACCCGCTCCTCGCAGAGGACCTGAGGATCCGCCCAAGCAGCCCACATGGTGCCCAATGAAAGACACGTCTTGAAACCAAATTCCAGGAGAACTCCAGTCCAGGGGAATCCGACACACCCTTACTGACCACCGCGAGCATGCACGACCACGGGTGACAAACATGTTGCATGCAGACCAGGTAACATTCATACACATTGAAAAAATAAAATAAAATAAATAAACAAAAAAAGAGTGCCGGGGCGTCTGGGTGCACGCCTTAATCCTTAGGCAGCTTGGGAGGCAGAGGCAGGCATTATCTTCGTGAGTTCAAGGCCAGCCTGGTCTACAGAGTGAGTTCCCAGGACAGCCTGCGGCTACAGGGAGACCGTCTACAAAAAGACCAAAAAATTAATAACCATAAATAAATAAATAAATAAATAAATAAATAAAAGATAAATAAAATAAAAAAGAAGCAAGCATTCCCTCCTTCCTTGACATTCCTGTCCCAGCACGTCTAACTACTAGTGGACTCTGTCTCTTTAGTTATGCCTATTCTGAAAATTTCCTTGTGAATCAATTACACAACATGTCCTTTATTGTATCTGGGTCCTATCATTTAATTCAAGATTTATTCAATAGTAGTCTCTGTCTCTCCCTTTCCCCTTTCACCCTTCTTTCCTTTCTCTCCCCTCTTATTTTAGAACCTTTTATTTTATTTATTTTTGTATGTGTATGAATGTACTGTCTGCATGTAGGTTTGCACACCTGTGTCGTGCAATGCTGCAGAGGTCAGAAAAGGGTGTTGGATTCCCCTGGAACTGGAGTTCTCCTGGAATTGGAGTTACAGATGGTTTTTAGCTGCCATGTGGGTGCTGGGGATCAAACCCGGGTCCTCTGCAATAGCAGTCGGTGCTCTTAACTGCTAGGCCATCTCTCCAGCCCCTCTCCTCTCTTTTTTTGAGGCAGGGTTTCACTAACAGTCTTCTTGCCAATGTTCTAAGTATTAAGTATAAAAAAGCACGAAAGCCCAATAAAAGGCACATGAGGCTTAGGTCACTCTAGGAACATGCTTTACTTCCACGTGGGACTGCCAACATGAGCCGCCTACAGACATGTGCTGGGACCAGACAGCATGGCAGGGGGCAGGGGGGGAACGGGGACAGAGAGAGAGAGAGAGAGAGAGAGAGGCACAGAGTTATGGCTGCTGAGGTGGGGCCTCAGGTAAGTGGGAAGGGGTCAGAGGATTGGCAGCTTCTGAAGGAAGCAAGCACCTGTGTGCCCCTTAGGATTCTGGGAAGCCTGGACCTAACATTCCAGCCTTTTGCTTATGATAAGGAAATGAGGTGCTGTTCTCTCTCTTCTGTATCTGCTTCAGAGCTGATCAGGGGCAAAGTCTTTGGGGGAACAACTGTCAGGCTGGAGGGTTAGAATCCGGTTTCCCATTTTGGCTGCTGTGGGTGCTCTGCCCTGTGGGTTTGGTCTAGATCCATAGTGGCCAGTACTTTTAGTGGACGTTTTCTTTGCAACTGAAAAGACAAGCTGGTTGAGTCTTACATGAGTACACCAGTGCAGGGACTTCTCAGTATCAACAGGGGGCTACTGGGTGCATTAGCAATTGGAGGGTCCCTGTCTAGGGTCTGCAGAGGGAAAGAGGACCAGTACCCTGGTTTGAGAAATTGGAAAAAAGTTTTAGTACACAGAGCTCTAGAATGAGGGCCAGCTTTAGTACACAGGGCTCCAGAATGAGAGCCATAACCATGAGAATATAAAAGGTGGTATTTTCTGGCATGGCACACTAAATCTGTCATCTATCTCTGAGATATTTTCTAACATGACATAGTAGATTCCTAACTTGGCACAGTAGGTCTCTCACCTATCTCTCTGATAATAACCTATTTCATTTTCTCTTCTTTAGATTACAGTTTCCTGTTGGGGTGTTTAAAACCACACAGTTAGCTCAGATAAATGAAGTTTGTTTTGGTGTTAAGGTCAGTTGAGGTTCTGGTCCTTAAGGGGTCACTCAGGCCTTGCGCCTGGCTCTCTTCACCAGTTCCATCTATGTGAGGACAAAGTCAGGCCTTGCTTGACCAGAGCTTCCCTTTGAAGCATGAGGAGTCTCTCCTCTATATGGACTTTCCTCCTTTGACTGGACACTGGCAGGATGAAGTCCTTTTAAGTGAATCTCCAAGACTTCCCTGGCTCGGGATGACTGGTGACTCGCTGCCACAGGACATGCACAAAGTTGCGGATGCAGGACCCTAGGACCCAAGTCGACCTCAGAGGGTGGGGGCCAAAATATTGTCCCATCAAATCCCTCTTGCCAAATCAGATTAGAGCTTTAAGTGTGGTTGCTAAACCTCCAAGAGGATTGTTTGAATTAATTTGGTACATTAATTACCATACAACTCCTAAGTAAAACTTGAACATTGACTTAAGCACTGTTAATAAATTCTTAATTGCTGTGGCAAAAATATTCTGACTAATAATAAAAGCTCATGGTAGGAGCCTGGTAGTGGCTGTAGCACAGGCTAGGAAAGGATGCTATTTACTGGCTTGTGTTGCTGGCTCATATTCAGCCTATTGTATACAATATAGAAATATCTGGCCAAGAATGGCATTGCCCACAATGGGCACAGGCCAGTCCAATGAAGGCAATTATTGAGGTTTTTCAGCTCAGGTGTATCAAGTTGACATTAAACCTATGCAGTAAGTCCTACAATTTGTTCTTTAAGGTCTATGAAGGTCATTTAAGTACTCAAAGTACAATGATTTAAACCATGCAAGGCAAAAGTTTCTAACAACATAGCCCATGAAACAAACCCAAGATAATAAAGGGGTTAAAAACAGTACCTTCTCAAATGAAGGCCATGTCACTTGTCCCCAGATTTTGAATTATAGCTTTGAAAAGGAAAAGGAAGGGGGGGCATTGTCACATACCAGCAGCAGGCAGATAATACTTAGGGCTCACCCAAATTGGTTACATTCGGACTGTCCGTGTGGTCACCGGAAGTAAAACCTAATTTCTCTTAAAAATATTAAAAGTAACATGTGCAAAGTATAACAGATATACAAAACAATTTTAGTATGTATGGGTAACTCTATATATGTCTGTTTCACTTGAGGCTGTAACTAGGTATATAGTACCTGGTAGGTGGAACACAATTTCTTGTATATGCCATAATTACATTATAGAATTCTTAAAAGTGAACAGTACTTCATGCATACACTCATAAATAAGGTTCTAATAAATACATTTGGCGATGACACTTTGTAAAGGTTGTGCTAAGCAAAGGCACATGCATTGTAATCATACAGATAGATCTTAATATGCTGTTTAACAATGTCATACACACACATTTATGCACACATTCCTTTAAGAGATTTTATCCTAGCAGTTGTATTGAACCATCATATGCATTGGAAAAAACACCTTTAGAAACATTATTTAAAAACATGCAGCTCTGATTAATTGTGCTGCCAAGGCTAAGATGACATCTTGCACCTTTGGTTTTAAAACTATGATCTTATTGAAATACTTTAACAAGTGATGGAAAACAGAATTATATATAATAATTAAAGAACTGACAATATCAAAGGTACTTAGGCTGTTTTATTGGAGGGAAGGGATTGCAGGGGAAGCAATGTGTCACTGTCCAAGTACCAGAGTATGAATGAATCCAGGGATTTTTTAAAAGTGGTCTCTGGTCAGAAGGACGGTGGCATAGCACAGGAGAGAAAAAAAATGTTAGTGAACCCGTAAGGGTCAAAAAATCAGCTCTTCAGACGTCTAGAAACAAGAAAAAAATGGAAGAGAAAATTTTTAGTTGTAATACCTGTGGAAAAATACTTTGGACAGAGAAGAAATAAAACCTTCAGATAAACAGTGTAGAAACCTAGGAACCCGGGTTCAAATCAGGCCTTTGAAAAAAAAATTTTAGAGGCATGCCAAAAGTAAACTTAATTTTTGTTTGTGCGCAACATAGAATAAAACAAGTTTGAAGTGGCCACTTTGTTTTGACAAAAAACACAGAACATGGACACATGACAGTTACAAAGACACATTGAAGAACGGTTATGACAAACGGTTATAACACACAGACAGGTTTGGACAGACACATGACCTAACTGTATCCATTAACTCTGGACAGTGGGAAAATCCCCTTTTATCTAAAGTTGCCCTTCCTTGTCCAGGGCTGTAGACAATTATCACATTTACAAAGAATCACTTAGAGTTTAAGACATTTGCTTAGGTGGAAAATAGACTGTATGTTTTACTGTGCTTTGCAGCACAGCCTGTTCTTGTACACCTGCGAAGGATGGTGGACTGGGTAAGCAGGAAAATCTGATGGCTTGTGCATATTACCTGCTAATTTAATGAGAATAAATTTAGTTAGTGGAAAAATCAAAAGATCCCAGCCAAGTGAAAGATTACTCCCTAAGGGAAATGCTGGATGCTAGTGAGGCAGGGTGTGGTCAGCACACCTTCTTAATCTCAGACACAGGGGCTTGTATCCTGAAGCAGACAAAATGGATTTCTGAATAAAATGGGGTTTATAAGGAAAAACAATGAAATGGAAAATGTCAAAATCTGAAATAATCCCTTAAAATTTAGGCAAGTTTTGTAAACAAAATATAAAAAAACCAAAACACTGATTGTACAAAAGTAAAGAATGAAAATTGATTGTATTTAGAAATGGATGTAGTTATAAAGTCTGATGTGAATTTAGGCTTTTTGTCATGCGGGTGTAAACAGGGGCATGCACAGACAAAGCCTCAAGATGGCGGCTGAGGAGTGGGTGTGGATTAGCACGGTTGCCATAGGAATAGTCGGAAGCATGTATGTTTGAATGCCAGGCGGGAGAAAAAGCCGCACGTGGTGCATGGCGACTGGGGCTCTTAGTTTCAAACATCTCAGGACTAAACACCCTCTATATCCACTCAGGCATCCATGCTGCATGCTTTATGGCAGGAATGTAAATGGTCAATGACAAACAACTTCACACAGCAATTCTTTTTTTATAACATTTTTTTTATTAATTTTATTTATTTCTGTATGTGTATGAATGTACTGCCTGCATGCAAGTCTGTGCACCCGTGTCATGCAATGCCACGGAGGTCAGAAGAAGGCGTCGGATTCCCCTGGAACTGGAGTTCTCCTGGAATTGGAGTTTCAGATGGTTCTCAGCCGCCATGTGGGTGCTGGGGATCGAACCCGGGTCCTCTGTAAGAGCAGTCGGCACTCTTAACCACTAGGCCACCTCTCCAGCCCCCACCGGCTGTTCTTGTACACCTTCGAAGGATGGCGGACTGGGTAGGCAGGAAAATCTGGTGGCTTGTGCATATTACCTGCTAATTTAATGAGAATAAATTTAGTTAGTGGAAAAATCAAAAGATCCCAGCCAAGTGAAATGTTACTGCCTGAGGGAAAATCTGGATGCTAGTGAGACAGGGTGTGGTCCGCAGACCTTCTTAATCTCAGATATAGAGGCTTCTCAAAAGATCTCAGTCAGGTCAAAGTTTACTGCCTGAGGCAAAAACTGGATGCAAGTTGGGCAGGGTTTGGTCAACACACCTTCTTAATCTCAGACACAGAGGCTTATATCCTGAAGCAGACAAAAAATGGATTTCTGGAATAAAATGGGGTTTATAAAGAGAAAACAATGAAATGGAAAAATGCCAAAATCTGAAATAATCCCTTAAAATTAGGCAAAAGTTTTGTAAACAAAATATAAAAAAACCAAAACAGTTTGTTAAAAAGCCAAATGATGTAAAAATCTCGAACAAAAGCCTATAAAAATTAACTATCCATACAAAAGTAAAAAATGAAAATTGTATTTTGAAATGGATGAAAAATGAATAAAATCAAAACTTGGTTACTCTGTATAAAAATGCAATTCCAATTGATTTTATATAATCCAATATAAAACCCAAAAACCAAAATTCTGAAAGGATCAGAATATGCCATTAAATAAATTGCAAGAGAATTAGAATATGCCATTAGTTGCTTTTTGCCATGCAGCATAACAGAGGGTGTCGTTTAGCACCACCATGGAAACAGGGGCATGCGCAAAGCCTCAAGATGGCAGCTGAGGAGTGGGTGTGGATTAGTACGGTTGCCACAGAAACAGTCTGCAGCATGTCTGTGTGGGAGTTTCTTGGTAGCAGGGCATGGAAGGGGTGGGGGGTGCAATGGGGCAGTGGGGAAGGCACAGCAAACGAAAGAAAAAAGCCTGGTGGAGCACATGGGGGGGTGCAGGAGCAAAGCAGCGCGGAGCAGGAAGATCAGGTTAGGAAAACTCAGCCTGATAAGTGGACCTGCTTGCCTGTGGGCTCAGCGTCCCAAGTCCACAGGGGAGGTCATTTATGGAACGGGACCCTAGAATCTGCAATTATGGTGTCTCAAGAATCTCAGACAGGGTTCAGAGTGGCAGGCAATGGGAACCCAATGAGGCAGCCTGCAAGCTTCACTGGATTCAAATCAGTGGCGGTGGCTGAGAGGAGTGGAGAGATGATAGAAAAACTACACGGGGCAGAAGTGTGGAGAGAGAAAGAGAGAGAGAGAGAGAGAGAGAGAGAGAGAGAGAAGAGTGGGGGCAGCAGAGTGGTACTTGTCAGGTTGTGAGATCCAGAAGCCCATTGGAATGCAGAGACACCTAAGACTGGAGGTCCAAGAACCTGCTCTACCAGGCTAGCCTTTGGCTATGCTAAAGCAAGTCACCACCGATTACTTAGGAATCTTCCACCTTGCCCCTCGCCCTTCGGAAGCCAGATTCCAGATTCCGACCCACCCCACTCTCACTGAATCCCACTCCCACCTTCTCCCTTAAATTCCCAAGCCAGATGCCATTCTATGCTTGGCTTTCTCTTTCCCCTGAGCCCATCCCTGGCTACCCTGAATTAAACTTTGCTCCGAAGAATTTAGACCTTGTGGCCTTTCATTCTGGGGGGAGTGCGCCATAACCTTACATTCTGGTGCCGTGACTCAGATCGCCTTTTTTCTCCCACCCTCCCAACCCTCGGAGCAGCTTCGGGGTAGCCGGTAAGCCGGATACCAGAGTGCAGGCTACAACAGCACCCACAAGCATTCGGCCAAAGGTACCTTCTCTCTTCTCCTAATCCTATCCTACTCTATTCCTGTGTGACTGTGCATGAGAGTTAAGAGTGCATGTTATGGTTCCACAGCTCTTGGGCTACGGAATCTGACTGGGCCCCAACCCGTGGTTCCGCCGAAGTCGTTTCACCTCATCGGGCACTCATCACACTCGTGATGACTGAGCACGGGGTTTATACATGTGGCCATCATGGTAAGACTTCCTAAGTCACCTCGCAGGCGGGCGGCTGGCCGGATGGGCACCCGAGTGAGGGGAGATTCCATCTCCCACCCTACCTTCTGTGTAACCCTGTGTATGTTCTGCCCCCTCTAGCTGCCCCCTCTGCCTCTACACTTCTGATCCTTTTTATCCATTCTTTTTAGTCTCCCGTTCCGTTTCCGTTTTTGGATCCCTGAGTGCTGGCTAAATCAGGGATTCCCTCCAATTTTCCCTGTCCAGTTTGCTATTACCAGGACGCTGGGGACAGACTCTGGACCCGAATTTTGGCCTCTTCTGTGACTGTTGGGATGCCGACTTCACAGACCTGCAGGCCCCGATTTCAGAGACTCTCACACTGGTCACACGGACCTGGGGTCTCTGAGCACCCACTTAGAACTAGGGTGGATGCTCCTTAGCGCTCGGGTGGGTGCTGAGACTAAAAAGAATCTATTTTCCTTCTTACAGACCTCTTTTTCTCTCTCTCTCTCCCTCTCCCTTCTTCCTCAGCCTCCTTCCTCCATATTGGGAGTCTCACACTCTAAAAGAGAGGCCTTGGGTCTCACACCCTTGGAGTGTCTCCTACACTCTTTACGAGAACTCAACCTCTCCAAGAAAATTAGTGAGAGACTCTGCTCTGCTATCTGGCCAGGATATCAATTAGCTAACAATATTGCCTGGCCTGAGATGGGTACCTTAGACCCCCAAATTCTCACAGCTTTGAGAGACTTCTGCCAGTGCTCTGGTAAATGGTCAGAATGCTTGTATGTACAGGCATTCTTTGCCCTTCGTTCATGTCCCTCTCTCTATTCCTCTTAAGACTCCTGTCCCCCTCCCTATACACTAGACCAGAACTCCAGCTCTGCTTTTGACCTTGGGTGGCCGACCTAGGCTCTCCTCTGTGCCTCTCTCTCTCTCTCTGCCTCTCTCTGCCCCCGTCCCACCCCTCTCTCTCTGCCTCCTGCCATGCTGCCTGGTCCCACCACATGTCTGCAGGTGGCTCACATTGGCAGTCCCACATGGAAGTAAAGCATGCTCCTAGAGTGACCTGTGCCTCATGTGCCTTTTTTATTGTTTCCTGCTTTTTTACACTTAATATTATTGTTGCCATGACATTTTGCAACCCCTGGACTTGCCAGCCGAGTATTTCTCCAGACAACTGGCTTCAGGATGAGGTACCACTCTGCTCTCACCCACTCTCCCTTCTCTCTCTCTCTCTCTCTCTCTCTCTCTCTCTCTCTCTTTCACTTCATCCCCCTTGTACTCCTCCCTTCTCCCTCTGCTTCTCTCAGCATTAGTCCCTCATTGTTTTGAATCCACAGGCTTGAACTGGGTTCCCGTGCAAAGGCGGTACTCTCTCCTGCTTCCCTCCATCTTCCTTCTCCCTCCTTCTCTCTGCCTGTCTCCTTCATACAGCTCTCTCCTCTCCCCAGTCTGCTGCACTGCTGCCCCATTTCTGCTGAGCCACAACAAGATCACGTGGCAGGAAGCCTGAATTTACATCAGACCTTGTAATAACTAATGCTATATTTCTATATTCTAATTCTCTTGCAATTTATTTAATGGCATATTCTGATCCTTTCACAATTTTGGTTTTTTTATATTTTGTTTACAAAACTTGCCTAAATTTTAAGGGAGTATTTCAGATTTTGACATTTTCCATTTCATTGTTTTTCCTTATAAACCCCATTTTATTCAGAAATCCATTTTGTCTGCTTCAGGATACAAGCCCCTGTGTCTGAGATTAAGAAGGTGTGCTGACCACACCCTGCCCAACCTGCATCCAGCTTTTGCCTCAGGCAGTAAACTTTCACTTGGCTGGGATCTTTTGATTTTCCACTAACTAGATTTATTCTCATTAAATTAACAGGTAATATACACAAGCCACCAGATTTTCCTGCTTACCCAGTCCACCATCCTTCGCAGGTGTACAAGAACAGGCTGTGCTGCAAAGCACAGTAGGACATACAGTCTATTTCCACCTAAGCAAATGTCTTAAACTCTAAGTGATTCTTTGTAAATGTGATAATTGTCTACAGCCCTGGACAAGGAAGGACAACTTTAGATAAAAGGGGATTTTCCCACTGTCCAGAGTTAATGGATACAGTTCGGTCATGTGTCTGTCCAAACCTGTGTGTTATAACTGTTCTTCAATGTGTCTTTGTAACTGTCACGTGTCCATGTTCTGTATTTTTTGTCAAAACAAAGTGGCCACTTCAACTTGTTTTATTCTATGTTGTGCACAAACAAAAATTAAGTTTACTTTTGGCATGCCTCTTAATTTTTTTTTTCAAAGGCCTGATTTGAACCTGGGTTCCTAGGTTTCTAATCTGAAGGTTTTATTTCTTCTCTGTCCAAATTATTTTTCCACAGGTATTACAACTAAAAATTTTCTTCCCATTTTTTCTTGTTTCCAGACATCTGAAGACCTGATTTTTTGACCCTTACAGGTTCACTAACAGATTTTTTTTTCTCCTGTGCTATTTAACTGTCCTTCTGACCAGAGACCACTTTTTAAAAATCCCTGGATTCATTCATACTCTGGTACTTGGACAGTGGCACACTGCTTCCCCTGCAATCCCTTCCCTCCAATGAAACAGCCTAAGTACCTTTGATATTGTCAGTTCCTTAATTATATATATAATTCTGTTTTCCATCACTTGTTAAAGTATTTCAATAAGATAATAGTTTTAGAACCAAAGGTGCCTTGGCAGCGCAATTAACCAGAGCTACATGTTTTAAATAATGTTTCTAAAGGTGTTTTTTCCAATGCATATGATGGTTCAATACAACCGCTAGGATAAAATCACTTAAAGGAATGTGTGCATAAATGTGTATGTATGACATTGTTAAACAGCATATTGAGATCTCTCTGTATGATTACAATGAATGTGCCTTTGCTTAGCACAACCTTTACAAAGTGTCATTGCCAAATGTATTTATTAGAACCTTATTTATGAGTGTATGCATGAAGTACTGTTCACTTTTAAGAATTCTATAATGTAATTATGGCATATACAAGAAATTGTGTTCCACCTACCAGGTACTATATATCTAGTTACAGCCTCAAGTAAAACAGACATATATAGAGTTACCCATACATACTAAAATTGTTTTGTATATCTATTATACTTTGCACATGTTACTTTTAATATTTTTCAAGAGAAATTAGGTTTTACTTCCGGTGACCACATGGACAGTCTGAATGTAACCAATTTGGGTGAGCCCTAAGTATTATCTGCCTGCTGCTGGTATGTGACAATGCCCCCCCTTCCTTTTCCTTTTCAAAGCTATAATTCAAAATCTGGGGACAAGTGACATGGCCTTCATTTGAGAAGGTACTGTTTTTAACCCCTTTATTATCTTGGGTTTGTTTCATGGTCTATGTTGTTAGAAACTTTTGCCTTGCATGGTTTAAATCATTGTACTTTGAGTACCTAAATGAACTTCATAGACCTTAAAGAGCAAATTGTAGGACTTACTGCATAGGTTTAATGTCAACTTGATACACCTGAGCTGAGAAACCTCAATTGCCTTCAATGGACTGGCCTGTGCCCATTGTGGGCAATACCATTCTTGGACAGATATTTCTATATTGTATACAATAGGCTGAATATGAGCCAGCAACACAAGCCAGTAAATAGCATCCTTTCCTAGCCTGTGCTGCAGCCACTACCAGGCTCCTACCATGAGCTTTTATTATTAGTCAGAATATTTTTGCCACAGCAATTAAAAATTTATTAACCGTGCTTAAGTCAATGTTCAAGCTTTACTTAGGAGTTGTATGGTAATTAAAATACCAAATTAATTCAAACAATCCTCTTGGAGGTTTAGCAACCACACTTAAAGCTCTAATCTGATTTGGCAAGAGGGATTTGATGGAACAATATTTTGGCCCCTACCCTCTGAGGTTGACTTGGGTCCTAGGGTCCTGCATCCGAAACTTTGTGCATGTCCTGTGGCAGCGAGTCACCAGTTATCCTGAGCCAGGGAAGTCTTGGAGATTCACTTAAAAGGACTTCATCCTGCCAGTGTCCAGTCAAGGGAGGAAAGTCCATATAAAGGAGAGACTCCTCATGCTTCAAAGGGAAGCTCTGGTTAAGCAAGGCCTGACCTTGTCCTCACATAGATGGAACTGGTGAAAAGAGCCAGGCGTAAGGCCTGAGTGACCCCTTAGGGACCAAAACCTCAACTGACCTTAACACCAAAACAAACTTCATTTATCTGAGCTAACTGTGTGGTTTTAAACACCTCAACAGGAGACTGTAATCCAAAGGAGAAAATGAAATGCTATTATCAGAGAAATAGGTGAGAGACCTACTGTGCCAAGTTAGGAATCTACTGTGTCATGTTAGAAAATATCTCAGAGATAGATAACAGTTCTAATGTGCCATGCCAGAAAATACCACCTTTTATATTCTCATGGTTATGGCTCTCATTCTGGAGCCCCGTGTATTAAAGCTGGCCCTCATTCTAGAGCTCTGTGTACTAAAACTTTTTCCAATTTCTCAAACCAGGGTACACATCCTTTTTCCCTCTGCATTCCCTAGACCAGGACCCTCCAATTGTTAATGCACCCTGTAGCCCCCTGTTGGTCCCTGCACTGGTATACTCATGTAAGACTCAACCAGCTTGTCCTTTCAGTTGCAGAGAAAACATCCACTAAGTACTGGCCACTATCGATCTGGACCAAACCCACTAGGCAGAGCACCCCAAGCAGCCAAAATGGGAAACTGGATTCTAACCCTCCAGCCTGACAGCTGTTCCCCCAGGACTTCGCCCCTGATCAGCTCTGAAGCAGCTACAGAAGACAGAACTCTGCCCTTTTCCCTATAGAAACAAAAGGCTGGAATATCAGGTTGTGAGATCCAGAAGCCCATTGGAATGCAGAGACACCTAAGACCGGAGGTCCAAGAACCTGCTCTACCAGGCATACCCTTTGGCTATGCTAAAGCAGGCCACCACCGATTACTCAGGAATCTTCCACCTCACCCCTCACCCTTCGGAAGCCAGATTCCAGATTCTGACCCACCCCACTCTCACTGAATCCCACTCCCACCTTCTTCCTTAAATTCCCAAGCCAGAGGCCATTCTGTGCTTGGCTTTCTTTCCCCTGAGCCCAGCCCCGGCTACCCTGAATTAAACTTTGTTCCTAAGAACTTAGACCTCGTGGCCTCTCATTCTGGGGGGGAGCGCGCCATAACCTTACAGTACTTCATCCTGAGGCCGGTTGTCTGGAGTAATACGCGGCTGGCAGGTCCAGAGGATCCAAAAGATGTTCAGAGGTCCATTTCTGGGTGAGAGCTGGCGAGCAGTCCACCTGATCAAAACGTCTCAAACCCGACCTCACGGCACCAATATTAGTTTATAAAAAGCACGAAACCCCAATAAAAGGCACACGAGACTTAGGTCACTCTAGGAACATGCTTTACTTCCATATGGGACTGCCAGCGTGAGCCACCTACAGACACGTAGTGGGACCGGACAGCATGGCAGGGGGGAGGGGGGATGGAGAGGGAGAGAGGGAGAGAGAGAGAGATTGAGAGAGAGAAAGAGAGAGAGACAGAGTTATGGCAGCTGGGTCCACCCTTTACACCCATGGGGCAGAGCCTCAGGTAAGTGGGAAGGGGTCAGAGGATTGGCAGCTTCTGGAGGAAGTGGGCACCTGTGTGCCCCTTAGGATTCTGGGAAGCCTGGACCTAACATTCCAGCCTTTTGCTTATGATAAGGAAATGGGGTGCGCTATTCTCTCTTCTGTATCTGCTTCAGAGCTGATCAGGGGCGAAGTCTTGGGGGAACAGCTGTCAGGCTGGAGGGTTACAATCCGGTTTCCCATTTTGGCTGCTTGGGGTGCTCTGCCCAGTAGGTTTGGTCCAGATCCATAGTGGACAGTACTTTTAGTGGATGTTTTCTCTGCAACTGAAAAGACAAGCTGGTTGAGTCTTACATGAGTATACCAGTGCAGGGACTTCACAGTACCAACAGGGGGCTACTGGGTGCATTAGCAATTGGAGGGTCCCTGTCTAGGGTCTGCAGAGGGAAAGAGGGCTTGTACCCTGGTTTGAGAAATTGGAAAAAAAGTTTTAGTACACAGAGCTCTAGAATGAGGGCCAGCTTTAGTACACAGGGCTCCAGAATGAGAGCCATAACCATGAGAATATAAAAGGTGGTATTTTTTGGCATGGCACATTAAATCTGTCATTTATCTCTAAGATATTTTCTAACATGACATAGTAGATTCCTAACTTGGCACAGTAGGTCTCTCACCTAATCCGAGTCACGGCACCATAATATTAAGTATAAAAAAGCACTGAAACCCCAATAAAAGGCACATGAGGCTTAGGTCACTCTAGGAACATGCTTTACTTCCATGTGGGACTGCCAGCATGAGCAGCCTGCAGACACACGGTGGGACTGGACAGCATGGCAGGGGGCAGAGAGAGGGGGATAGGGAGAGAGAAAGAGAGAGAGAGAGAGAGAGAGAGAGAGAGGCACAGAGAGTTATGGCGGCTGGGGTACACCCTTTACACCCATGGGGCAGGGCCTCAGGTAAGTGGGAAGGGATCAAAGGATTGGCAGCTTCTGGAGGAAGTGGGCACCTGTGTGCCCCTTAGGATTCTGGGAAGCCTGGACCTAACACTAAGTACTTGGACAGTACAATATTTGTTAACATGCTCAGCTTTATGTTATTTTATTTTATATATTAGGACTGTTTTGATTGCATCTAAGTGCAGCACATACATGCAATGCCCCAGGAGGCCAGAAGAGGCAGTTGGAGCCCCTGGAACTGGAGTTAAGGACACTGGTTAACCAACATGTGGTTGCTGGGAATCAAAACCTCTGTAAGATCAGAGCCATCTATCCAGCTCCTTTGTACTATTCTTTTTAACAGCCTAGTAATATTCCTTTGTGTGTTTCTGAGCACTGGGCTGCAGAAAGAGGCCACAATTGGTCTCTTCATTCACCCACTGATAGACACTTGGGATGTTTTCACTTTTTTTTTTTTTTTTTTTTTTTTTTA
>VZQC01012584.1:445504-477971 GCA_009823505.1 Rhizomys pruinosus
AATTTTTTCCTTTTTTTTTTTTTTTTTTTTTTTTTTAGATAGGGTTTCACAGCTGGCTTTGAACTTGCTGGTCTGGATCTCAGCAGAGATCCATCTGGCTCTGCCTCCCCAGTGGTGGGACTGAGGCGTGCACTACCATATTCAGCCGATGTTTCCCTTTTTAATGGAGATTCATAATCTTTCCATTAGGAGAGGAACTGCCAAATTGCTTCCCAAAGCAGCTACCCCATTTTACACTTTAGAGGGCTGGAGCAGGATTTTATTTAGCGTTTGGCCCTGAAGATGGCCTGCTTACCGTTCTTCTCCCACAGTTTGGCTTCGGCATAGTCCCGAGCTCCCTCCCTCCGCAAACTGCCCCCCACCTGCCTTCCGCGACACCAACATTAAGACTCGGCACTATGGGAAACGTAGCCCCTCCTGGGCGCTTGTAAGCACAGGACCACTGCCAGGTCCGGAGAGGCTCTGTGGATGTTGTAGTTCTCTTTCCATTCCACTGCGCAGAAGACTGTACGAAGGAAAACTACAACTCCCAGAATGCCGCTGTGCTAAGGCGGCCTAAGGGGCCAAACAGCGTGCGGGGCTTCTCCCCACCCCCTCGGTCCGGGCGGTTTGCCCGCTCGTCTGTAAACACACCCGGATCCTGTCATGGAGCTGCCTGAGGAGGCGGCGGCGGCGGCGGCGGCGGCGGCGGCGGCGGCTGCGCGGGGAGCAGCCTGGTGCGGCCTCCAGGGTCCGCTCTGCCATTCCTGAGCTGGTTCCCGTGACCGTGGCTTCTGGGAAGCGCACTGTTAGGCGAAGGAGACACTCGGAGCCATTTCCCCTTTTGCCCCAGGACGGGGGCCGGGTCGGGCCGGCTGAGGACGGGGAGGACTGCGAGAGCGCTGGGCTGGACCAGCCTGTCTGCGGAGATGGATGACAGTAAGGTGAGTCCTGGGCAGCCCTGCCGCCTACTTATCTCGGCTGTAGTGGATTCTGCCGCCCACCCTCGGCTCCCACGCCCACGCCAGTACCCAAGAACCGCAGCCTTAGACGCTCGTGCCCCAAGTACCCCGCCGGCACTTGGGGGAGGGGGCACTGGGCTGCAGTTTTCCAGCCAGGGCCCGGGGCTTGGCTGACTTTTCACTCACAGGTAACCGTGTTTGCCAGGATTTCCCAGGAGTGCGAACCTTCGGCTTTAACCTGCATGTCGAGATACATGAAGAAACTACTGTGTGTTTTGGGTTTTTTTTTTTTTTTTTTTTTTTGCCCTTTCTTGCCCCCTCCCAGCCGGCTTCCAATTTAGAGAGCTTAATTAGTGCATCCTGCACCGGACCTAATCACCCTTGATGTCTTCCTCTCCTTTCTGCAGGCTCATGCTTACTCAATGCCCCATTCATACCATCAGTTCACCTCCTTTCTGAGCTATTTTCCTGTGGTTTGGTTGAAACACTGCTTAGCTCCTGTTTCTGTTTGGCCATTGCCTACAAAAATCTTCTCAAAGAAAAAGTGATTTTTTTTTCTTTCTAATCTACCTTAATATCCATTCTCACCTACTTTTTGTATCTAGTGTCCTTTGCTTTATGACTGTAAAATAAGTGTTCATTATCAGCTAATTCATATACGTTTATGGGTCTGCCTTCCCATATTACTATTAATATTTCATGACAATAGGGACAGACATAGAGTTCCTTATTTATGATGTCTTGGAGTTGGGCCTTTGTGGGGTTTTGTATGTGTATATGTTCGAGTGTTTGAGGCTGACCTCCAACTCTGTAGCAGAGGGTGACCTTGAACTCCTGAACCTCCTGCCTCTTTCACCTCCCAAGTGCTGGGATTACAGGTGGTCACCTCATGCCTGGCATAAATTTTGCCAGAATTTAAAGTAGAAATCATTGTTTCCCTATTTCAAAGTAATTGTCCACAGACTGGTATATCCCTTGGGATAGACTTTTCGTTTTATGTTTCCCTTTTTCCTCCATCTAACCAACAAAATTTGGTGTTCTTGTTTTTTTGTTTGTTTTGTATTATTTTGTTTGTTTGTTTTTGACAGGGTCTCTTTGTAGTTCCAGCTGGCCTGGAACTCACTATGTGGGCCAGGCTGAGGCCTCGCAGAGATCTGTCTGCTTCCCAAGGGGTGGGATTAAAGGCTCTTCATCACACCCCACATTGCTCTGAAGTTTTTTGTTTCACACATCCTTAGACAGGTAGAGAAAAGAAAATCCAGCTTCTCTTTGCTGCTTGTTTTATTCTGTATTAACTCTTCATCATTGTGTGGACGGCTCTGGAATGAGTGATAGAAGGCTCTGGAATGAGTGATAGAAGGAACAGAACCAGAAGAACCAATTACTAGGGAAGTAACCGATCCTTCCTGTTAGGAAGCAGTAGTATTTATTTATTTTTTTTTTTTTATTTTATTTCTGTATGTGTATGAATGTACTGTCTGCATGCAGGTCTGTGCACCCGTGTCGTGCAATGCCGCGGAGGTCAGAAGAGGGTCTCGGATTCCCCTGGAACTGGAGTTCTCCTGGAATTGGAGTTTCAGACGGTTTTTGGCCGCCATGTGGGTGCTGGGGATCGAACCCGGGTCCTCTGTAAGAGCGGTCGGCGCTCTTAACCTCTAGGCCATCTCTCCAGCCCCTAGTATTTATTTTTAATATATATTTTGTACAAGATTATCAAATCTAGACCCATGTCCTCCCCCACCCCACCAGAGCTCATGTATTCTGCCAAACATGCTTTTCATCTTTTTCTCAGTCTTTCTCGATATTCTCCATGTGGAAGTTGACTGTTTTGAGCAGAAGTTCACGTTTCAGTCCGTTCTTTGATGCAGTCCTTTCTGTTGTTGTTGTTATTTCCAATATGCATCACTCCCAACTGCTTGGACAAAAGCTCAAGGGGCCGTGCACAAGAAATACTTACAACTAGGTAATTAGCACTAGCATCCACAGAGAAGGGATACCATTCGTTGTTTGTTTTTCTGGGACCATGTTACTTCACTCAGCATGATGTCCTCTAGCTCCAGCGATTTTCCTGCAAAGCTCATGATGTCATCTTTCTTTAGAAGCAGTAGTATTTTTAAAATAGAAAAGGAGAGTTCTGAAAGTTTTCCAGAATAATTTTCCATGAAGTCTTTGCATGCTTTGATCATTTAGTGTTGATTCTGAAACAACCACTGGAAAACCGTATCCGTTATCTTTCCCAGTACATAACAACGATGCTGAAAGAATATATTCATTTTTCTCAACTTGAGAATTTCAGTCTATTTTTTTCCAGTTGTGTTTTCAGACCTTTAGAGCATTTAACAGCCGCCTTTGGTCTTTTTGAGACAGAGTTCCCTTTAGTCCCAGCTGGCCTGGAATTCACTATGTAGAGATCCTACTGCCTCTGTCTCCTGAGTACTGTGATTAAAGGCGTGTCTCATGCGGGCATGGTGGTGTAGTACTCGGGAGGCTGAGGTGGTGGAATCTCTGAGTTCAAGGCCAACCTGGTATACATAGCGAGCTCTAGGCCAGCTAGGACTAAAAAGGGAGACCCTGTTTCAAAAAAAAAAAAACACTCCCCCACATAATCCTTAGCCTTCATGTACACACACAGGCATACCTACCCCCCTCCCCATACACACACATGCTCATACACCATGCTCAAAAAAAGGGTCTCATATAGCTCTGGCTGGCCTCAAATTTTCTTTTTTGGGGCCTCAAATTTTCAGTGAAGTCCTGACCCTGCCTCCCCCTCCTAAGGGCTGGGATTATACGTTTGTGCTACCATCCTTGGGTTTATGTGGTGCTGGGGACTGAAGCCCCACCGGGGCTTCGTGCGTGCTAGGCAAGCACTCTACCAGCTGAGCTATATCTACCACCCCGTAGTGGTTGCTTCTGAACCTAGCGCATAGCAGTGGTGTAGAGGATATGATTCATCTTGTAGCATACCTTACTTAAAATGTTAGGTGATAGTGATTGATGGAACAGTGGCATTGAGGTTGCCCTGACGAGCTCAGGCTTCGTTAACCCAGTGTGCACATATTGGCCAGAGCAGACTACTGTGGGAACTGGGAAAGCTAGAGCATGAGCTAGGGCAGCTGAAAAGGGGGCAAAGCTGATTGCCTAGGTCCTGTTAGGCTAGTTGGGAAGGGAAAACTTAAGGAAGTTCCTTGGGCTTCCTTAGCTTCCACCTTATCTTTGAAATGTGGCCCACGCCTTCTCTGCAGGCTTTGCTGAAGGTCAGAGATGCTGTGCACACAGAATCTACTCTCAAGCACTGTTAGCCCTCAGCAAGCAAGCAGAGACTTGTGTGGGCCTTCATACCGTGCTGCAGGCACCGAGATCCTGGTTTTAGTCATTGCTGCATGATGTTTGTTCTTACTACACATTGCCCCTAGCTATACACCAAAAGGGACAAGAGCAGGGACTTAAACTCCAGCCCTGTCCTTACCTGCTAGATTGTGTGGCAACAGTCATCTTCCAGGACCTCCCACCTTTTTTCCTCCAGGAAGAAATTTGTGTTTTTATAAAAGCCTCTTCACCTGCTGTCCCCAGTTACAAAGAAAATAGAAATGTGTTCTTTCCAGAAGCTTGATCACAGAAGCTTCTTGTTTTTATTTTTGACTTTTATGTTTATTGAATGAATTAATTGAAACGTTTTAAATCAGACGTGTTCTTGGCAGTCTGCAGGCTGCTGGAAGACCCTGTATAGAAGCCCCCTTTCTCAGTGTAGGGCTTCAAGTTCAGGGATTCACTGAGGGAGTAGGGCAGCTACTGGACACTGGGCCATTGTTTCATCCCTTGCTTTCCACCTATGGCTACGCACTATATGTAGAAATGAGGCTTCTTACAGTCGGCTTGCTTCCCCCATATCCAGCAAAGGGCTCTGTCCTTGGTAGTTCTAAGTAAGTGCTGGTTCTTGCAAGAAAATTTACTTTGCAGAACAGACAAACAAATAAATAAAATACCTTTGACATTCTTTTGGCCACTGAAATTCCCTTCATTGCCCCTTTGCCATCCTCTGCTACGTTGGGGCTGCCCTCCCAGGCAGTGTCAGCACAGCCATTTGCTCCTGTTCCTGGTCTCTTCCATCATCAGTTTCCACAACACCAAGGTAGAAAAGGCAGCACCTGGGCTGGAGTGCTCAGCGGTTAAGAGCACTGCTCTTGCAGAGGACCCGGGTTCGAGCCCCAGCACCCACATGGCGGCTGAGAACCGTCTTTAACTCCAATTCCGGGGGAATCCAACACCCTCTTCTGACCTCCGAGGTACTGCATGACACGGGTGCACAAACCTGCATGCAGACAGTACATTCATACACATAATAAATAAATAAATAAATAAATAAATAAATAAATAAATAAATAAATAAATAGAAAAGGCAGCACCTCTGAACAAGCCTCGGACAGTAGATGTTAGTGTGCATGCTCTCTTTCCCCTGGACATCACCTGTGGAGGTACTTAAGTTCAAATGGTTGTTTAGAAAACAAAGCTAGGCATGGTGGCATATGCCTGTAATCCCAGCTCTTAGGAGGTACAGGCAGGAAGATCAGGAGTTCAAGGCCATTTTCAGCTATACCTAGAGTTCAAGGCCTGGTCTCCTCAAAACAAAAACAAAAAACAGTTGTAATCTAAATGTAAATAACCTTACTCCGGATGATTTGCTCTTTAAGGACCTCAGGGAAGTTTGTTTCTTTGTTCATTAATTTGTAGTATTTGGGATCTACCAGGTACTATGGTAAGCAGTAGAGAAAGGAAAATGAATCAGGACTTGTGGTTGTTCTCAAGAAGCTTTCATTTCTCTGTGTGAGGCAGAGTATGAGAAAGGGAATTAGGGAATTTCAACAGTGAGGTTGGGGATGAGGATAGCCAGGCGTGATGGTGCACACCTGTGAGCCAAGAACTCAGGTGGTAGAAACAGGAAGATTAGAAGTTCCAGGTCTCCAGAGATCTTTAATACAAAGGAAAGTGTATCTCTTGAGTTTGAGGCCAGCCTGGTCTACATAGCAAGTTCCGGGCCATCCAGGGCTAGGTAGTGAGACCCTGTCTCAAAAATAAGTTCAAGGTTATCCTCAGCTGAAAATACATAGTGAGCTCAAGGCCAGACTGGGATACATAAGCCCTATCTCAAAAATGAAAAATAATATACATCCATACCTAGTAAGAGGAGTTTCAACAGATAGAGCAGAAGCCAAAATGTGTTCGTTGTGGAAGAGATGGGTGGGAGAAAGCACAGCCAGTAAGTAGGACCATCTAACCAAGCTGGGCATCTAACCAAGCTGGGCATTGCTAGCGCCTGTCCAGTCTTCATGGGAAGTCACTACTTAGCTTCATGGCAAAACACAATAGTTGTGTGTGACAGACTAGGCCTCAGGTCAAAGGGGATGGGGCTATAGGAGTTAACTCTCAGTTCAGAGGTGCCCACTTCTCCTGACTGAGGAAGCTGGCAGAGGCGAGCAGCAGGGAGAAATGGTTCCACTCTCACTTTCTGAAGCTCTGGTAACAGTTCCTAAGCCACAGCTGTGGGAGAAGTTCACTGGAGCCCTAGCCCCCAACGATGACCCTGCCTGCCTTGTCTTCTCTTTAAGGGAAAAGGGCAGGGGCTAGGCTTGCAGCTTTTTCCTTGGACCAGTGGGCACTACCTCTTGTGTGTTTCTAAGAGAAAGGGGAAACAAGTCCTGCTTTTTTTCTTTTTTAGTTGTGGCTGCTAGCACCACTTGCCATAAACACAGTGGTTTCCTGAACAACCTGTATCTTTTATGAGTCTGAGGAAGAAAGAATGCTGTGAATTCAAGGCTAGCCTGAGCTACATAGTGAATGAATCCAGGTCAGCCTGGCCTAGGTTGGTTTTTTTTTTTTTTTTAACCTAGAACATTAGCATATAAATAAACACATAAAGGATGGTAAAATAGAGTATCATAGTATTTGGATCAAATGGCTGTTGACTACAGTAATAACTTCTCTTTACCTGGTACCGGTGAGGAGGAGGATGCTTCCCTTATGAAGTGGTGTGACATGAGCTAATACAGGGAGCGCCTCATCAAGGTCAAGTTTATGGACAATGCTCTTTTTTTTATTTTATTTATTTTATTATGTGTATGTATACATATTATATGTATACATGCAGACAGGTCTGTTCACCCGTATCGTACAATGCTGCGGAGGTCAGAAGAGGGCGTCGGATTCCCCTGGAACTGGAGTTAAAGATGGTTCTTAGCACCAGGTGGGTGCTGGGGATCGAGCCTGGGTCCTCTACAAGAGCAGTTGGCGCTCTTAACCACTGCACACCCTGGTTGAATCCAGGATTTAAATTTTCATTCTCTGGGGCTGGAGAGATGGCCTAGTGGCTGGGGGTGCTGGCTGCTCTTGCAGAGGACCCGGGCTCCATCCCCAGCACCCACATGGTGGCTGAGAACCGTCTGTAACTCCAATTCCAGGAGAACTCCAGTTCCAGGGGAATCTGACACCCTCTTCTGACCTCCGTGGCATTGCATAACACAGGTGCACAAACCTACAAAAAAAAAAAAGAAAAAAAAATTTTCATTCTCCAAAAATCTGTGTGGGCAAAATGCTGAGTCTTTGGAATGGGGTAACAGTCATGTCCTCTCTTGCTGAGGAAGCAAGTCCACTGTATGTGACGCCTTGGCCATCTGTAATATCCTCAGGCCTTGCAGCCTGGGTTCTTTGTCTTTTAGCATAACATTAAAACTCATAGTTGGAACACTTAATGATTCTCCCTTTCATCATATTCTTTCTCTTCTACCATGTGCTTTCCAGGGATTGAACTAGGGTCTTCAGGCTTGGTAACAAGACTGCTTACCCACAAAGCCATGTTGTCCTATGCCATGTTTTTTCATAACAGCTTTATTGAAAGTTAACTAATATCATACATTTTCCCTCTTAGTATCTTTTTTTTTTTTTTCTTTTTGGTATTTTTGAGACAGGGTTTCCCTGTAGCCCCAGCTGTCCTGGAATTCGCTCTGTAGACCAGGCTGGCCTTGAACTCACAAAGATCTGCCTGCCTCTGCCTCCGAGTGCTAGGATTAAAGGCATGCGCCACCACGCTTGGCCCCTCTTAGTATCTGTAATACTGTGGTTTTAGTATTTTCACAGGGTTGTGTGATAATTATATATATCTTTTTTTTTTTTTTTGAGTCAGGGTCTCCCTACAAGCGTCAGTTGTCTTGGAACTCATTCTGTAGACCAGGCTGCCCTTGAACTCACAGAGATCCAGCTGCCTCTGCTTTCTGAGTGCTGGGATAAAGGTGCATGCCACCACACCCGGCCATGAGAATCATAATATTTCTTTTTTTTTTAATTTTTATTTTTTATGTCTGTGAGTGTACTGTCTGCATGTAGGTTTGTGCACCCGTGTCATACAATGCCCAGAGGTCAGAAGAGGGTGTTGGATTCCCCTGGAAGTGGAGTTAAAGACGGTTCTCAGCTGCCATGTGGGTGCTGGGGATTGAACCCGGGTCCTCTGCAAGAGGCTATCTCTTCAGCCCCAAAGAATCATAATATTTCTATCTTTGATAAACTAGATCATTCATATAGTGCAATAATGTTCAGTAATAAACACATCAATCTGCAAAAGGCCATGAAGGAACCTTCAATGTTTATAAGTGAAAAGCCAGTTTGAAAGGCTGGATACTGTGTCACTCTATTTGACACTCTGGAAAAGGCAAGACTGTAGAGACAGGGAAAAGATCAGTGTTCAGGAGCCCGGCGTGGTGGCGCACGCCTTTAATCCTAGCATTTGGGAGGCAGAGGTGGGCGGATCTCTGTGAGTTCAAGGCCAGCCTGGTCTACAGAGAGTTCCAGGACAGCCAGAGCTACAGGGAGACCCTGTCTCAAAAAGACCAAAAAAACCAAACAAACAAACAAACAAAAATCTGTTCAGAGGAGAGAGGAATAGGTGTAGTTCTGTAGACAGACCCAGAAGTGGCCATGATGTCTGTGTGCTTTTGTCAAAACCCCGAGAGAGGTAGACTGCAGGTAAACTCTGAAGTGGGGCCTCCAGTCAGTTGTTAATGAGCCAGTGGCTTATCAGCTTTAACCGCAGTATATCCTGTCACGTGTTAATAATTGCCTTTGCTGCCGGGCGTGGTGGCGCATGCCTTTAATCCTAGCACTGGGAGGCAGAGGCAGGCGGATCTTTGTGAGTTCAAAGCCAGCCTGGTCTACGGAGCAAATTCCAGGACAGCTGGGGCTACAGGGAGACCCTGTCTCGAAAAGACCAAAAAAAAAAAAAAAATTGCGTGGCTGCATTTTTAATTGGGTGTCTTTTTATTATTGATTTCTAAGAGTTCTTCCATATTCAGGATACATGTAAAGCCTTATATATAACATACAGGTGTTTTCTACCTTTCCGTGCATTCTTTTTACCTTAGTAGTGTCTTTACAGCACACAGGTTCTAATTTTGATGAGTCCAGTGTGTGATACTTTTGGCTTCTTGTATTTGTGGTATCACAGCTAAGAAACCATTGCCTGGGCTGGAGAGATGGCCTAGCGGTTGAGAGCGCCGACCGCTCTTACAGAGGACCCGGATTCGATCCCCAGCACCCACATGGAGGCTGAGAACCGTCTGAAACTCCAATTCCAGGAGAACTCCAGTTCCAGGGGAATCCAACACCCTCTTCTGACCTCCGCGGCGTTGCACGACACAGGCGCACAAACTTGCATGCAGACAGTACATTCATACACATACAGAAAGAAATAAAATTAATTAAAAAAAATTAAAAAAAAAGAAACCATTGCCTAACCAGAGGTCACAAAGATTAAATTCTGTTTTTTTTTTTAATTTTTTTTGTTATTAATTTTATTTATTTTTGTATGTGTATGAATGTACTGTCTGCATGCAAGTCTTTGCACCCATGTCGTGCAACGCCGCGGAGGTCAGAAGAGGGTCTCGGATTCCCCTGGAACTGGAGTTCTCCTGGAATTGGAGCTTCAGACGGTTCCCTGCCGCCATGTGGGTGCTGGGGATTGAACCCGGGTCCTCTGTAAGAGCGGTCGGCGCTCTTAACCGCTAGGCCATCTCTCCAGCCCTAAATTCTGTTTTTTACCTAAGAGTTTTATAGTTTTAGTCTTTTGTTTGTAGTTAAGTTTTTCTTATTGCATTATTATTTGAATGTGTGCCTGTTTAGAGATCCGAGAACAATTTGCAGGACGTGGTTCTCCTTCCTTCTACAACGTGGGTCCTGGGAATCGAACCTAGCTCAGCAAGCTTGTTAGCAGGTGCCTCTGTCCACTCACTGCCAGACTTCTCGGTGGCTCGCCCCTGTATTTACTTTTTGTGTACTGTATGAGGCCAACCTAATTCTTTTGCATGTTGCTACTCAAGCTGTTCAGTTGTTTGCTGACATGACTGTCCCTTTAAATTATTTTGCCATCTTTAGAGATGGGGAGCTGGAGAGTAAACCGAGGGCCACACACTTGCTAACATGTACCTGCCCGTGGTCTACCACTGAGCTGCACCCACTGAACTTTTTGAAAATTAGCTGACTATAAATGTAAGGATTTATTTCTGGATTCTTAATTGTATTCTGTTGGCCTGTACAGCTGGGTTTTGTTGTTGTTCATTTTAAAAAATTGTGGGCTGTGAGATGGCTGAGCAGGTAAAGGCGCCTGTTGGAAGCCTGGCTGTATTTGATCCCTAGAACCCACATGGTGGGAGGTGAGAACCAATGCCTACAAGTTGTCCTCTGGCCTCCACGTGTGTGCCATGGTACCCCACACACATATAAATAAATAAGTGTAAAAACCCAAACTTGTTGAGTGTGCTACAGAGATCAGTGACACGGCAGTGTCAGCTGCTGTGGTAGAGTTGTGCTTGTGTTTTCAGAGTTTTATTGATAGTTAATGGGCAGAAACAGCTGATTGGGTGAAATGACTGCGTGTTTGCAGCCCTGCTCTACTCATTTATTTGCACTGATAGTTTTGCTTTTTTTTTTTTTTTTTTGTCTTTTTGAGACAGGGTCTCCCTGTAGCCCCAGCTGTCCTGGAACTCACTCTGTAGACCAGGCTGGCCTTGTACTCACAAAGATCCGCCTGCCTCTGCCTCCCAAGTGCTAGGATTAAAGGCGTGCGCCACCACGTCCAGCTGCACTGATAGTTTTTCATGTGGGTCCTTTTGAATTTTCTGCATACAAGACCATGTTATCCTCAAAACATTTGATCCTCCGCTCTGTCTGAATTGCCTTCTGTTTCTTTCTTTCCTGTTGACTGAAGGTGATGAGAGAAGACACCACCTTGTTTTGTTTCTGATCTTTGGCAGGATAGCATCAAGTGTTTCCTCTGTGAGTGTGCTGTTTGTGGGTTGTTATAGATGTCTTTCATCAGGTGAGGAAGCGCCCCTCCAGGCCTTTTTGGTTGAGTAGCTTTATCATTTAAAGGTGTTGACTGTAAAAAAAAAAAATTGAGTTCCCCTCCAGACAAAGGAGGAGGTGGCAGCCACTGTAAGATGCTACTCTTGGGTATGAATTGCAGTTGATTAGGGATCATTCATCAGAGTCACATTACTAGAGAGAATTCAGAGAAGTGAAAGCATCATTGCCCTTTGAAAGCCTCAGAAGGGGAGAATCAATTTATCAGGAGTAAAAGCTTGCTAGGAATCAGAGAAAACAGTAATTCGAAGTCCACTCTAGACGAAGGCTGCTAGAGTCAGCAAAAGCGGAGGTGGCAGGGCAGAGACTCCACAGAGGCACAGGGCTTCAGGTACCAGTGGCTGCTGCACCAGGTCTTAGTCCAGACCAGACTCCTTCCCCCGCCTGCCCCTAGTGACTCCCACTCCGGCTTCTCTGCATCCAAAGGCTTGGAGTGCGGTAGGTCCAGCAGCGCGAGGTCTCCCTGCACCTCTGCTCCTCAGGACTCACCAGGCCGTGCTGCTGCCGCCAGTCCAAACCACCTAAAACAGGAAAAGGCAGAGCCCTGCCCAGACCCACCCAGATGTGATCAGGGGTCATACAGAGGTGTTTTCCACCTATGGGAAAACTTAAATGTTGGGCGTGCATCTAGAAAGCTTGTGTCCTCATCTATCCAAAGGCTCTGCCTATGTGGGATTCGAGACCCAGATGAGGCCGAGAAGACTGAAACATGTGGAGGACATGTGCGTGGCCAGGAGGTCGCAGCAACTGCTGCCCTGCCCCATCCCCAACCTCAGCCACTACCCCTGTGGGGCTGAGCCCACCCTCAGGGATGAGGAGGTCAGGTCCCCTTGTCCCACAGAAGCTGTTGCAAAGCTGCTCCTGTAACTTGTGCCCCACCCAGCTCAGTTTTGTCACTAATCTAAGCAAAGGAGGATGGAGCTGGCTGCCTGGCAGGCTTCTGGACAGCAGAGGCACTGCCCATGCAGGACTGCGCCTGTAAGATGCCTGTAGATTTTAGGCCACAAACCACTTGTGCTAGTTCCGCAGATCCAGCAGGGATGACCAGGCCTCCATATGGCTGCACATGCAGTGACTGAGGGCTGGTCAGGTGACCTGATCGCGCTGCCTGTGCCCGTCTAAGGGGACTGACCCGGCTGCCGTTTTAGCCTGGCCTTGGCCTGCTGGCCCTCCTCAACTTCTAGGTTAAAGACCTTGGAAGGAGGGTCTGGAGAGATGGCCTAGCGGTTAAGAGCGCCGACCTCTCTTGCAGAGGACCCAGGTTCGATCCCCAGCACCCACATAGCGGCTGAGAACCGTCTGTAACTCCAATTCCAGGAGAACTCCAGTTGCAGGGGAATCCGAGACCCTCTTCTGACCTCCGCAGCATTGCACAACACAGGTACACAGACCTACATGCAGATAGTACATTCATACACATAAATAAAATTAAATTTAAAAAAATAAAAAAAAAAAAAAAGACCTTGGAAGGAGCCTCCACCCATAAATGCTTCCGTCTGTCCATGTCCCTAGTTCCTTCTTTCTGAAGTTGACGAGCCAGCCCTACTGGGTCATCTGTGAGCCGACCCACTCCTGTGTCTCCTGCACTCTCGTTTTACAGGTTAACCTTGTCAAGACCTACGTCGATTTTTTTTTTCTTTTGATACAGTTAGTACCATAATTTATTTTTTAATTTTGTAAATTTGTAGCATTGTAGCAGAAGTTCACAGTTTCAGTCAGTTCTTCGATGCAGTCCTTTCTGTTGTTGTTGTTTCCAATATGCATCACTCCCAACTGCTTTGGACAAAAGCTCAAAGGGCCGTGCACAAGAAATAACTTACAACTAGGTAATTGGCACTAGCATCCACAGATGAGGGATACCATTCGTCGTTTGAACTGACTGAAACAGTGAACTTCTGCTCAAAACAGTCAACTTCCTTATGGAGAATATTGAGAAAAACTGAGAAAGAGATGAAAAGCATGTTTGGCAGAATGCATGAGCTCTGGTGGGGCGGGGGGATAGGGTGGGGGACACGGGTCTAGATTTGATAAAAAAACAAAAGTAAATTTATGTGAAAAAAAATTTGTAGCATTTTAGGTAAGGATGTATTTATCCTTTCTGTAAAGGAATTATGTTTTATATCTCTAATGATTAGAACAAATCGTCTAAGCCGGGCATGGTGGTATAAGCCTTTGATTCTAGCACTTGGGAGGCAGAGGCAGGTGGATCTCTGTGAGTTCAAGGCCAACCTGGTCTCTTTTTTTTTTTTTCTTTTTTTTCTTCGAGACCGGGTCTCCCTACAGCTGTCCTGGAACTCACTCTGTAGACCAGGCTGGCCTTGAACTTAGAAAGATCCGCCTGCCTCTGCTTCCCAAGTGCTAGGATTAAAAGCGTGCACCATCACGCCTGGCTTTCTTTTTTGTCTTTCTAAGAATTTACCTGGGGCTGGAGAGATAGCCTAGTGGTTAAGAGCGCCAACTGCTCTTGCAGAGGACCCAGGTTCAATCCCCAGCACCCACATGGTGGCTAAGAACCTTCTGTAACTTCAATTCCTGGAGAACTCCAGTTCCAGGGGAATCTGAGACCCTCTTCTGACCTCCGCAGCATTGCACAACATGGGTACACAAACCTGCATGCAGACAGTACATTCATACACATACAAAAATAAATAAAATTTAAAAGAATTTACCTATTTGGGGCTGGAGAGATGGCCTAGCGGTTAAGAGCGCCGACCGCTCTTACAGAGGTCCCGGGTTCGGTCCCCAGCACCCACATGGCGGCCGAGAGCCATCTGAAACTCCAATTCCAGGAGAACTCCAGTTCCAGGGGAATCTGAGACCCTCTTCTGACCTCCGTGGCATTGCACGACACTGGTGCACAAACCTGCATGCAGACAGTACATTGATACACATACCGAAATAAATAAAATAAAATAAAAAAATTTAAAAAAAAAGAATTTACCTATTTCATCTGGATTATCTAGTTTTAGGCATGAAAATTTTCATAGTTCCTTGCAGTTCTTATTTCTGTAAGGTTGGTAGTGATGGGTTCTCTTTTAATCCTGATTATAGTATTTTTGAGTTTCCTTTTTGGTTTCTCTCTGGCTAAACATTGGTCAGTTGAACAACTGGTTGTTTTTCATTGGCTTTGTATTTTTCCATTCACAGTCTCTATGCATACTCATATTACCTTCTGGCATTGGGTTTAATTTCTGTTCTTTTTCTAGTTTCTGGAGAGAAAGTCAATTAATCTTTAAGCTTTCTCTTTAAATACTGGCTACAGGAATATCCTGTCTCAAAAAGACAAAAAATTTTATCGTCTCTTTCTCATAATGGTATATCTTGTACAAACAAACACTTGGGAAGGTTCAGAACTAAGCAGTGGGAAAAATAACTGCCAGTCACCGAACAATTTTTCCTAGCCAGGTTAGTGAATAGCAGATGGAGAGGATGCTGGTGACACCACTGTGGCCCGGAGAAGCCCAAGACAGTCTACCTAGGCTTACAATTACCTGCTTCTAAAGAAGGGAAGAAATTATGCTGAAGATTTCTGAGACTTCTGTGTACTCCTTTGGGCTCAGTAAATTTGAAGAGGGAGTTTATAGTTAAGTTACTTGGGATACATACTCATTAACTTACATATACATGTAAGTTAGTATGTGTAATTTTTTTGGGGGGGTCTTTTTCAAGACAGGGTCTCCCTGTAGCCCCATCTGGCCTGGAACTCACTCTGTAGACCAGGCTGGCCTTTGAACTCACAAAGATCCACCTGCCTCTGCCTCCTGAGTGCTAGGATTAAAGGCGTGTGCCACCACACCCTGCTCTAAATGTAAATTTTTAAAACTTAAAAATACAGATGAGATAAAAGCTATACATGATTATACCGGCACACAAGTCCTCCAACTCTGTTAACTTTTATATATTGTTTTGTAAAACTACAATCATGACGAGTTTAAAAATTTGAATATTTTTTAAAAAATTGAGTATTTTTCAACTTATTTTAATGTAATTTTCTCAAGGCAATGAAATTATAGAAGCTGGAGAGATGTCTCAGTGGTTAAGGGCATATACTCTGCTCTTGCACAGAGCCTGAGTTTGGTTCCCAGCACTCATGTCCTATACTGTGTCCTACAGCACTGCCCATAACTATAGCTCCAGGGGATCCAGTACCCTCTTCTGGCCTCCATAGGCAGCTGCCCTCACATGCACAACCCACCCCACCAAATACACATGATTTAAAAATTAAAATAGCGGCTAGAGAGATGGTTCAGTGGTTAAAAGCACTCACTGCTCTTGCACAGGACTCAAGGTCAGTTCTGAGAACCTGCGTGATGGCTAACAATGATCTGAGACTCTAGTTCCAGGAAATCTCATGACTTCTTCTGGCCTCCATGGACAGTGTATGCATGTGGTACACTTAACACACAGGCAAAACATACACATAAGATAAAAATTTAAATGAAGTAGAAATTACTTATATAGTTTAGAGGCAGCATGGTGCTGCACACCTTTAATCCCAGCACTCAGGAAGCAGAGGCAGGCAGATCTCTATGAGTTCAAGGCCAGCCTGAGGCTACAGGGAGACTGTCTCAAAAAGAAAATAATAATAAAATAAAATAGTTTATTTTCCATATCTATATGATTTATAAAATTTAATGTTAAACTAGTTAAACTTGATTATTATTGAAAAAATAATAAAAGCTTACATTTTATCTCATTTGTGATATCAAAAGCATCAAAAAAAAAAAAACCTCTAAGGGACAGGATTATGTTTTCTTAGTTCTTATTTACTAGTTTTAAGCGGTCTGTTTGCTAATAGGCACCTGTAGTTGCTTTCCTATAAAGACAACTAAAAGGAAAATTTATGTCTCCTTTCTTGCTGAAGGTGGTTGGAGGCAAAGTAAAGAAGCCTGGTAAACGAGGTCGGAAGCCAGCCAAAATTGACTTGAAAGCAAAGCTTGAGAGGAGCCGGCAGAGTGCGAGGGAATGCCGGGCCCGAAAAAAGCTGAGGTACCAGTATCTGGAAGAGTTGGTATCCAGTCGAGAAAGAGCTATTTGTGCCCTCCGAGAGGAACTGGAAATGGTAAAGTCTTTCAAAAATGCATGAAAAATGTCAATCCTAACTGGGCAGTCGTAGTAGGGTGCATAAACCATGAGCTATAGGGCTGGAGAGATGGCTCAGTAGTTAAGAGCAGTTGCTACTCTTGCAGAGGACTGAGGTTCAGTTCCCAGAACCTACATGGTAGTTCCAAGGGAATATGACACCCTTTTCGGGCCTCCACAGACACCGTACACACATGTGGTTTACATATTATATATATGCAGGCAAAGCACTCATACACAAAATTAAGTATTTTTGAAAACAAAAACATGAATTATACCATGTTCACCTGTCCAGTTGGCACACATTACAAAAAGCTTTCATCTGCTTGCAAGGTTGTAGGCAAATAGGCATAATAAAAAAAAATTGCACAAAGCACTGGCAAGATGGCTCAGTAGGAAAAGGCACTTGCTACCAAAACTGATGACCTGAATTCCATCCCCAGACCCCACATGGTGGAAGGAGAGAGGCAGTGCCTGCAAGTTCTCTGACGACATGAGGGCCACGGTACAAGTGCGCCCATGGTACATGCACCCACACACAAAGTAAATAAGTATAATGAAAAAATGGAAGGGGTTGGGGGTGGAGCTCAATTGGTAGAGTGCTTCTGTGGCACGCACAAGCCCTGGGTTTGACCCTACACGCACGCATGCACGCACGCACACACTGCATAAAACTGGGTATGATGATATAGGCTTGTAATCTCAGTACCCAGGAGATGGAGACAGGAGAATCATGATTCAAGGTCTCCTCAGCTACATTGGCCAGCCTAGGCTAAATGAGACTCTGTCTCAGAAACAAAATTTAAGGAAAAAAATGTGCAACAATCATTATTGGTTATATAGAAGTCACACCACAAAAAAAAAGTCACGCTGCATGCATGTATTGGACTACTTGTGTAAAAAAAATAAATGCAGCCAAGTTTAGGGGACCACACCTATAATCCTAGCATTTGGAAGGTAGGCTAGAGGATTTTTAGTAGAGGGCCAGCCTGGGCCATGTAGAGCCTGTCCCATTAAAAAAAAAAATCACAATGTAGTATTTACTGATGCAGAAGGGTGTTCACAATATATTGCTAAGTGGAGGAAGCATAACATTGTACAACTTGTATAACTTTTTTTTTTGTGGGGGTGATCTTTTCCAGACAGGGTCGCCCTGTAGCCCCAGATGTCCTGGAACTCATTATGTAGACCAGGCTGGCCTTGAACTCACAGAGACCCACCTGCCTCTGCCTCCTCCAGAGTGCTGGGATTAAAGGTGTGCGCCACCATGCTCAGCAACTTATATAACATTTTATATGTTTCAGATTTTGGTAATGGCTATAGAAATGTAAGAGTAGATAAAACAGAACTGAAGCCCTTTTCCTGTGAGATCAGAGATGAGGTAACAGTGGGAGAAGGTACAGATGGTACTGCCATGATAAGGCACAGTGCTGGGTTTTTAGGAGTAATAAAGCTGGGCATGGTAGTACATGCCTGTAATCCCAGAATTTGACAAGCTGGAGATAGGAGGATCAGGAGTTAAAGTACAACCTCCAGTCTACGTGAGATTTCTCAGTAAAGGGAGCGGGGCTGAGAAGATGACTAAGTGGGTAAAGTGCTTATCATGCAGTCAGGAGTACCTGAGATCAGACTCCAGCACCCACCTAGAGCTGGAGGCTGTAGTGTGGCTCTTACTGCCAGAACTCCTCCAGCAAGATGGGAGCAGTGAGCAGAATCCCTGGAAACTCATGGGCAGTTAGCTTGGTGTATGCATCAGCAAAGCACAAGTGACCCTGTCCCAAACAAGGAAGAAGGTGACACTGACATCCAAGGTTTGTCTTGACCTTAACACCTGTGCTAGAGCGCACACGCACCTGTGCACACACATATCATATACATACATACACAAGATTATTTTAAGCTTTATTTTTATGTGTATGAATGTATTTTCTGCCTTGTATGTATTTGTATCCATGTCGTGCAGTGCCCATGGAGGCCAGAACAGGGCATCAGATCCCTCTGAACTAGAGGTATGGATAGTTGTTAGCTGCCAGGTTGGTGCTGGGGACTGAGGTCCTCTGCGAGAGCAGTCAGTGTCCTTAACTGCTGAGCCTTCTCCAGGCCTTCACAAAGGGTTTTTTTATTATTTTTATGTGCATGAGTGCTTTGCCTGCGTGTGAGTGCACCATATGTGCAATGCCCCCGGAGGCTGTTCAGACGATATCAGATTCTCTGGAACTGGAGTTACTGGTTGTTAGCCACAATGCAGGTGCTGGAATGAAACCCTGGTCGTCTGCAAGAACAGCCAGTGCTCTTAACTGCTGAGTCCTCTCTCTAGTCCCAGATTTTTTTATTTTGAAAGAGGAGGATGGCAATATTGTTCAGAGGGTCATATGGCAATGTGGCTTGCCACATCAGCCTGACAACCTTAGTTCAGTCCCCAGAACCCATGTAAAGGTGGAAGGAGAGGACCAGCTCCACACACTGCCCTCTGACCTTCACATTTGCTATGGCATTGTGCCCACACACACTTCATACACAATAGTATTTTGCTTTCGTGTGTGTGTGTGTGTGTGTTAGAGAGAGAGAGACAGACAGACAGACAGACTCTCCCTGTAGCCCCAACCAGCCTGGGTCCCTATATAGACCAGGTAGATCACAGAGATCCACCTGCCTCTGCCTCTCAAATATTGGGATTAAAAGTGTCGCCCAACACTCTGGGCAATGATTTTTAAAAAGGGGGCAGGGATGCTGAGAAGATGACTCAGGTCAGTAGAAAGACTAGTAGAAGCATGAATACCTGAGTTCACTCACCAGAATTTTCATAGAAGTTGTGCTAGAGTCTACCTGGTACCCCAGTGCTGGTCAGGGAGTAGAAACAGGATCCTGAAGCTTTCTAGCCTAGCCCGGTCAATGAGAGACCCTGTGTCAATAATTAAGGTGAAAAGTCATTGGGGAAGACATCCATTGTTGACCTCTGGTCTACACATGCATGCACACAGACACACGCGCACACACACACACACACAAGTAATAAGAATATAGGAGCAGGACATGTGTATATTATCTACAGACATGCTATTCAGTTTTTTTTGTTGTTTTTCTTTTTGGTCTTTTTGTTGTCGTTGTCTTTTTGAGACAGGGTCTCCATTTAGTCCCAGCTGGCCTGGAGCTCGGTATGTAGACCAGGCTGGCCTTGAACTCACAGAGAACTGCCTGCCTCTGGCTCCTGAGTGCTGGGATTAAAGGTGTGCACCACACATCCAGCTCTTCAGTTGATTTTTTAATATATCAAATTTGAGCTAATGCTATTGAGTTGAGATCTATATAATATATACATATTATATATGTGTGTATATATAAATCATTATGTATTTACTGATTTTGATCTATATGTTGTAAGTCATTTTTTACCTTGTGTGGTGACTTAAGAGCAGAATATGGTCTGCTTCATCTTTGTGGACCCCCAAAGTCCATAATGGTAGAATTGTGTACCATGCGTATAATCACCATAGTGTGAACATCTGCCTAATAGCAATTTAGTGAATGCATATGAGAGAAAGGAAATGACAAAAATTTCATTTTCCCCCCAGTCCTGGGTATTAAAACTCAGGGCCAAGTGCATGTGAACTAGCACACTACACCCCAGCCTTCATGAGAGTTCTATGTCTAGGATTCCATTGTGGTCCCTGAACTGTGACTATTAACCTTTTACTTAAGTATATCTTAACTATTTCAGTACAAGCAGTGGTGCATGGCAATGGACCAAGGAAAAATCCCTTCTGAAATAAAGGCCCTACTCACGGGAGAAGAGCAGAACAAATGTCAGCAGAACTCAAGCAGGCATCCCAAAGCTGGGAAGACAGACGCTAATACCAATTCTTGTGAGTACAGTCTATGGAAAAATCCCTATTTAAGTAAGCATCCCAAGGTAGAATTTCTGTTGACCACTAAGGAATATCTTAGAATAAAATGTCATTTGTAAGACCAATCAGCAAGTGAAATGGCAGTAGATTCTAAATACTGAAATGCATTTTACACCAGGTCTATAAAGGCCACTTGAAAGCTGGGTATACTAGGGTATACCTGTTTTGCCAGCCCTTGGGGGAACTAAGTTAGAGGCCAATATGGACTACATAGAAAGGACCCTGGATCAAAAACCAGAATTAAATATAGAGCTGATAAATGTATGGTAGCCTATAAATTAAAGTTGCATGTGTTTAGTTATAAATACCACTACCTTTTGTTTGTATTCTTACAGCTTACAAAGTACTTTTTTCATTTATCTTAAATATTTACTCCAATAATTGCATTAAAGAATTAGAATTCTTGGGGTGTGGTAGGTAGCTTAGCAGTAAATTGCGTGTTTAGGTTTAGCATGCTCAAGGCTCTGGATTCAATCCCAGTAAAACAACAACAACAACAAAAGCTGAAATAGCAGAGAATCTGGGTAAGGCCCCAAGGCCACTCGTAGTGGTAGAGCCTGCTCACCTGTCTAGGCCCTTTTATTACAGTGCCATTACTGTAAAGATGTTTGTTTTTCTTTTGCAGTGCTGGGGAATTAAGCCCAGGGCTTCACACATGCTAGGTAAGCACTCTATAACATTTACTGTATTCACTGTGATATAGATATAGCTGTCATCTCTAACTACAAAATATGTAATCACCCTAAAAGAGAATCCTGGCGGGGCGGGAGGGGGGCCGGGGGAGGGGGTGACGGACACGACGACAGGTAGATCTCTGTGAGTTCAAGGCCAGCCTGGTCTACAGAGCAAGCTCCAGGCCAGATGGGACTAAAGGGAGACCCTGTCTCAAAAAGACCAAAAAAAAAAAAAAATAGAATCATGAAGCGGTTAGTCCTCTTGACTGCGTCTTAGCACTGAGCTGTCTCCAGCCTCTGATCTTGTGATCTGCTGCTGCTCTTGTGTTTTGCTGCTATGGTTCTGGGTGTGTGTTTGTTTCAGATAGGGACTCCCTGGCTGGCCCAGAACTTACTATATAGACCAGGTTGGCCTCAAACTCATAGAAATCTGCCTGCCCTAGCCACCCCAGTGCTAGGACTAAAGGTGTGCACTACTGGGCCTGGCTTGTTGCTCATGTTTTGGGTATCCTATCTAAAACTCCATTCTCAAATCCAGGGTTGTGAAAATTTGCCCATTTCAAATGAGAATTTTATGTTTTAGTTATTTTGTTTTTGTTGTTGATCCACAATGAGCTCATTTTTCCTTATGCTGTGGGTAGAGGCTCATGTCTTACACATGGGTATCCAGTTACCTCATTTGTAGAAGAGATTATAAAGATTTTAGGGGCTGGAGAGATGGCCTAGTGGTTAAGAGCAATGACTGCTCTTGCAGAGGACCCGGGTTCGATCCCCCAGCACCCACATGGTGGTTGAGAACTGTCTGTAACTCCAGTTCCAGGGGAATCCGACACCCTCTTCTGACCTCCGTGGCATTGCACGACACGGGTGCACAAACCTGCATGCAGACAGTACATTCATACACATACGAAAATAAACAAAAATATTTAAAAAAATTAAAAAAAAAGATTTTTAGAATAATGTGAAGAGTGCATCCCTATAGTTAATCACTCAAAGGCTGAGGATAAAAATGACAGGTTTTCCTTCATTATTATTACTCTGGGAGCACTTAAACTAGTAATAAGGAAATGTTGCCATATTAAAAAAATTTAGACAAATATGATACCCGGCACTTAGGAGGTGGAGGTAAGAATATCAGGAGTTCAAGGTTGTGCTCAGCTACTTCCCAAGTTTGAGGCAAGCCTGGACTGAATGAGATCCTGTTGGTGGCGCACGCCTTTAATCCTAGCACTTGGGAGGCAGAGGCAGGCGGATTTTTGTGAGTTCAAGGCCAGCCTGGTTTACAGAGGGAGTTCCAGGACAGCTGGGGACACAGGGAGACCCTGTCTCAAAAAGACCAAAAAAAAGAGTTGCCTGGTGTGGTAGCACACGCCTTTAATCCTAGCACTTGGGAGGCAGAGGCAGGCGGATCTTTGTGAGTTCAAGGCCAACCTGGTCTACAGAGTGAGTTCCAGGACAGCTGGGGCTACAGGGAGACCCTGTCTCGAAAAGACCAAAAAAATTAAAATTAAAATTAAAAAAAGAGGTAAGAAATTGAAAGAATTGGCTTTTTGATTACTTTTATTAGGTGAGGTAATGTTGGACCTTAATCTAAATTAGTGAAAAGCAAATTAGCTCATTCTCTGTTTGTATTAAAAATAGTTTTCCTGCTTGAACATGGTGACTCAATGCCTGTCACCCTAGCACTCTGGATGCTAAGACAGAAAGATGACCATGATTTTGTGTTCAGCCTGCACTGCCATCTTTTCCTGTTGTCCTAAAATACCCTGACAAGCAACTGAAGGGATAAAGGATTTACTTTAGCTCACAGAAGTGGAGCTTGCACCATTAAAAACCAGAAAGCAAGGAATGTGTGCTTACTAATGTTCAGTTTTCTTTCCATTTAGTCCAGAATCCTGTCTAGGGAATGGTCTTTCCCACAATTAAATTAAGTCTTCCTATACCAGTCAACATAGTCTAGATAATCGACCACAGGCATAGGCCCTTCGCCCAGGTTATTCTAGATTCTTCAAGGTGACAATTAGCCGTGATCATCACAACTATATATGAGTTCCAGGCCATCCTGGGATACAGACCCTGTCTGATAACAAAAGAACAGAAAAGCCTTCATATATATATATATATTATTTTTTTTTTTACCTGAAAAAAAATTATGAATGTTAGCTGGGTATAGTGATATGTACATGTAACTCCAGCATTTGAGAAGTAGAGGCAAGAGGAGTTCAAGGTCAGCCTTTGCTACATTGAGAGTTTGACACAAGGCTGGGCTATAGATAAAACCCTGTCTCAAAAACTAGAGCCAACAGTGTGTGATGAGCTGGGAGCCTGTTAGGTGGATAAGCACTTCCCGTGCGAGCATGAGCACTGAGTGAATCCCCAGAATCCATGGAAGCCACACACAGTAGTGCTGCGTCTGTGGTCCCAGAACTCAAGCTGGGAGATCCCAGAAAGCTCGAAGGCCAAATAGCCTGGGGCAGATCACAAAAACAAAAGGCAAAACAGCAGAGACTGTCCTGGAAGGGGGAGCTGACACCTGAGGCTGTCTTCTGAACTACACATGTGCACCATGGCACACACGTGTTCACACGCTTTGACAGAGATACCATTCACACACAAAAAACAAAATTTATGAATTTCAAAACTAATTACCAGACTTCGTTGACCTGAAAAATGTTCTTACAGTGGTGAATGTGATTCTTTTCCAGGGTGAAGATCGTATGAAGGGCCGTCGAAGGCAGTGTTCTCACTTCTGTGGATGATGAAGGGCGAGATTTTGCTTCCTGGTTCTAGATACTGCTCACCACTTAGTAGTCATCTCTGTAACTCCGCAGTTTCTACCAAAATATATGGTCAAGCATCACAAAGGCTTTTACTTTAACTTTCAACCCTTGGGAAAGTTACCAATATTCAGACCTGCTCTGTATTGCTCTCCAAGACAGTTAACACGTGATGCCTGAAGACGAGCAGAAGATGGATGAAGAGGCATGTTCACACCTTATCCACATTACTTTTTTGGCTAATTTATGTTTCCTGCATGTAATTCATGTAATTGTATGTACGTGTGTTTAGGGGTCATCACCTCCTTTCATATTTTTAATCACCCTACAAAAAGAAACCAAATGGGCCGTTTACTTCCTGTAGGTTCTCAGCCTTTATGGAACTGATTTGTGTCTTTCTATTTACTTGAGCAACGTTTGATTTCCCCTGTGAGCATTCCAGTATAAGCTGTGAGTATGAATGAACAGATGTATACATTTCTATTTTTATAATCTGTAGTGATAATGCCTGTTTTAAACAATGTACATGATAGGAAAACCCAGCAAGCAAACCCTCCAGACAGCCTTTTACTGTCTCCTCATACTGTGTTTGTGAACGGTGGCCAGGGCCAAATCCATATGAGGGTGATTAGCCGCGTTGTGTTTTAGGCAAGAAGTAAACTTTCAGGCATTTCAGCAGCTTCCATTATCTTAACCTACAGTATGTATGCCTATATGTATTTCTGTTGTATGTCTACATGTATGTGGGGCAGACAGGAGTGAATGTTCACAGTTTGCTGTGTACTCAAGTCAGAGTTTCTGAAGCAAACAAAATGAAACTAGCTGCTGAGACTGAGTTTTGCCCTGCTGTCTAGAACACAGGGTACTGCTCGTAAAGCTAACGGCTGTAGCCATCGGTGGAATACTGTTTCCTCCCTGACACAGCCGTCCTTATGAATGTTCGGAGCCATAAAGAAGCCTCATGTGGGCTCCCATTGGCCTCGGCTGTGCCTGGAGTACCCCCAGCACTGCAGCCCCAGGCCTGGCAAGAGTGTGGAAGGAGAGGCTCCTGGCACAGCTGTATTTACACTAGAGAGTGTGGTTGAGGACACGGCCTGGTGGGATGCGCTCACATAGACTAGGAATCTTCACTTCCCCAGACGCTTCACCACACTCTTCTCTGTTCCCTGGTTCAGATCTGTTCTTTGTTGCTGCTATACTATAATTGTTCTCACTCTGATGAAGCCTGAATTTGGCTTCCAAATAAGACATCTTTGTTACAGATTGGCAGTTTCGGAGGAAGTATATAATAGCGGCAGACCGGAAGCTTGTAATTGCTCAGGCCAGGCACTTGAGGATGCCTCCCTTTAGCCTGAGATCTCCAGCTTGGATCTCCAGGCTAGGTTGTGTGACCTCCCTCCAACAGATCACTAGGCCATCTTGCTGAGGTTCTGTGTGTTAGGAAGTGTAAGGGGCTTTCATGTCTTTGTAGGACCATCATAAGTGTAGATAAAGGATTGCTGATATTCAGGCCTTCACAATGAATGTGTTTTACAAACAGTGTTGAGGTTGTATATGGGTATGCTTTTCCCAGCTGGTCTACTCAGTTGTTTACTTTTACTTTGCAGAACACCCATGACTTCATGTTGCTCTGTTTGGTAACCTTTTGAGTTCCCCTGAAGAGTTGTTTTCAAAGCAAACATTCCAAAAGTAACAAGGCTCCTCAGTGGAATGTCTGTACTATGTTTGAAGATTTCTCTGGGTATAATTCTGATTGCAGTCTTAGCAATTCCTTCCCTCCTCCCCCTGTCTCTACAAGAGCAGTGACTTTGTCCTCGGGTAGAGGACATGTAATTTAGAGTGAAAGTTAGTTAGGATTTAGGTTTATTCATGGGCCTATATGTTTGATATTTTGGAGTCAATCAGAAGATGCGCCATGGTGTTTGAAGGGACCATGTTGAATGCTCTGGGTGCTGTGCTGAGCCCGAAACCACTGTCCTGATTAAAACAGCTGGGGTCAGCCGGGCGAAGTGGCGCTCGCCTTTAATCCTAGCACTTGGGAGGCAGAGGCAGGCGGATGTCTGTGAGTTCAAGGCCAGCCTGGTCTACAGAGTGAGTTCCAGGACAGCTGGGACTACAAAGAGACCCTGTCTCAAAAAGACCAAAAAAAAAAAACAAAAAACAGCTAGGGTCCCATTCCCATCCAGTGGGTGCTGCACACCCACCAACTCCCTTTGTAGATAGCTCGCTGAGAGATCTTTTTCTTTTCATCTCAAAGCAAGACAGTGGGGGAGGTATTTTTTGTGAATCCACCCAGTATAGCTGCCATTATCTTATCATCCACTTCCCACACTGGGGCGACTAGTGCAGTGTGGAGCAGATCTGCCAAGGCCAAGTTCAAGGCTGCAATTGAAGTTTTCATTGTTTCTGTTTATCTGAAATCTTAGTGTGATACCTGTACCAGAACCACCTTACTGCAGCAATCCAGGTCACTGTTGTCAGCACACAGACTCCACTCAGCATCCCTGGCTAGAATTCTATCATCTTTGAACTGTGATGGATTTGATTTGGCTGGTTAAAGAACATACAGAGTTAAATTAAGGTTAACTTTTAGTGACAGGCAAGTAAAATTAACAAAAATAAATGCTATATTTCACAAGAAATCAGCTGCATGTTATTACAGATTACATATTTTGTGTTAAAAGAAGGGAGATTATTAAACCACATGGTATTTGGGGGCATTGAAGGATTTTTTTTCCTCTGAAGAGAATGTACAATTATATTTTTATGAAAAATAAAATATATCTTCACCAGAGTCATGTCAAATTATGTTTCATAGTGCTGAAATGTCTTTATGTCTTTGAACATACTTAGAGCAGTTTTATTTTCTTTTTGGTCTTTTTGAGACAAGGTTTCCCTGTAGTCCCAGCTGTCCTGGAACTATCTATGTAGACCAGGCTGGCCTTGAACACACAGAGATCTGCCTGCCTCTGCCTCCCAAGTGCTAGGATTAAAGGTGTGCGCCACCACACCTGGCTTTTTTTTATTTTCTTGAGACAGGGTCTCCATGTAGCAACAGCTGGCCTAGAAATGTTCTGTGGAGACCGTGCTAGATAGATTTAGTTGTCTGTAGGAAGATCCAGTTTGAATTCGGGGCTGTTCTCAGCTAGCATCCCTCAGAGCACCACATGGATGGGAGTCAGGGTGCCCTGAGGGGTGCTAGCTGAGAACTAGCCCCCAGTTCTAACTGGATCTTCCTACAGTTGTCAAGTTGACACACCTGGGTAGAGGGAACCTCAGTTGGGGAATTTCCTCCATCGCACTGGCCTTTTGCCAGGTCTGTGAGGCGTTTTCTTGATTATTGAGTGATGTGAGAGGGGCCAGCCCACTGTGGGCAGTGCCACCCCTGGGCAGATGGTCCTGTTTTGTATAAGAAAGCAGGTTGAACCGGGCGTGGTGGCGCATGCCTTTAATCCCAGCACTTGGGAGGCAGAGGCAGGTGGATCTCTGTGAGTTCAAGGCCAGCCTGGTCTACAGAGCAAGTTCCGGGAAAGCTAGGACTATAAGGAAACCCTGTCTCAAAAAGACAAAAAAAAAAAAAAAACACAGGTTGAGGGGCTGGAGAGACGGATCAGTGGTTAAGAGCACTGGCTGCACGTGCAGAGGACCCAGGTTCAATTCCCAGCACCCACATACTGTCTGACAACTGCCTGTTAACTCCAGTTCCAGGGGATCTGATGCCACCTTCTGCCTTCTTTGGGCAGTGCATGACACAGGTGCACTTACATGCAGACATACACTCAAAATAAAAATAATCCAGGCGTGGTGGTGCACGCTTTTAATCCTAGCACTTGGGAGGCAGAGACAGGCAGGTCTTTGTGAGTTGAAGGCCAGCCTGGTCTACAGAGTGAGTTCCAGGACAGCTGGGAGTACAGAAAGACCCTGTCTCAAAAAGACATAAAAAAATAAAAAATAAATAAATAAATAAAATTTGAAAGCAGGCTGAGCATGGGCCAGGGGAGCAAGCCAGTAAGCAGCATTTCTTCATGGCCTGTGCTCCAGCTCCCTCAGTGACGAACTGTGACCTGGAAGATGATGTAAGCCAAATAAACCCTTTCCTCCCCAAGTTGGTATTGCTCAGTGTTTTGTCACAGCAATGGAGAAGCAAACTAGAACAGAGATCTACTTGCCTCTGCCTCCCGAGTGCTGGGTTTAAAGGTGTGCACTCCTACACCCTGTTTCCTAGAGCAGTTTTCAAAAAGTGAGACTAGGCTGGTGAGGTGACTTAGCAGGTGAAGGTGCTTGCCACTGAGCCTGATAACCCCAGTTAGAGTCCTGGCCCAAAGTAGTGGAAGGAAAGAAAGACTCCTGCTGGTTGTCTTCTGACCTCTACAAGGCCAAACACGCATTTAAATAAGTATAAAAAACATTTTATATTACATTATGTCTGTAAGGTTCTAAGTTCCTAATGATAAATGTGTTTAATGAGGTCAGATCGAAACGTGCTGTCATCCCGTCTCCCAGGTCATCTTGGCTGTGTTACTGTTTCCTCCTGGTGGTATAATCAGAGGCTCTTTTTGGCAATAGTAGTCTTCTATTAGGGTAATTTTAAGAACTGATGTTCCGGGGCTGGAGAGATGCCTCAGCAGTTAAGAGCGCCGACTGCTCTTGTAGAGGACCCGGGTTCGATTCCCAGCACCCACATGGCGGCTAAGAACCGTCTTTAACTCCAGTTCAGGGGAATCCAGTGCCCTCTTCTGACTTCCTCAGCATTGCACGACACGGGTGCATAGACCTACATGCAGACACTACACTCGTATGCAAACAAATAAATAATAAAAACTGATATTCCAGCTGGTAGTACTGGTTATCTACATGAAATGGTTTTCAGGCTGCTAAACAACTTGGTTTTTCCATTTCTTTTTCTTTTTTTTAAGTGTGTGCAGGTGGTCTTGAATGAGTGTGCACTGTCCTGTAGAGTTAGCATTAACTGTGTTGCATAGACACGGTTGAGGTGGCTAATGGTCTTTAGCTCCCAGTTCTCATTTAACTGTAACAAACCATTTATAACTGGTCACCTTCTATCTGCTTATCAGACCGGTCATGTAGTTCAAGTCTGCAGAAAAGGTGGCTGCTTAAACTTACCCAAAGGGGGCACCTTTTTTATTTTTATTTATTTATTTGTCTTTTTGAGACAGGGTCTCCCTTTAGTCCTAGCTGTCCTGGAACTCTGTAGACTAGGCAGGCCTTGAACTCATAGAGATCCACCTGCCTCTGCCTCTCAAGTGCTAGGATTAAAGGCGTGTACTACCACGCCCAGTTTTTCTTTTTTGTCTTTTTGGAGGGTGCCTTTCTAAACTCCACCCACCTGAATGCCTTTTTATTTAAAAAATATGCAAAACAGCCAGGTGAGGATTTTTAATCCTAGCACTCCAGAAGCAGAGGCAGGCAGGTCTTTGTGAGTTCAAGGCCAGCCTGGTTTACAGAGTGAGTTCCAGGACAGCTGGGGCTACAGGGAGACCCTGTCTTGAAAAGACCAAAAAAATAAATAAAAATGGTGTTTTACAGCTAGGTTAGATGGCCTCCCAGGGAAGAGCCTAATTATGTGTCAGTTTCCAACATACCACTAAAAATGGCCAAGTGTGGGCAGCATGGCCCAACCCAGAAAGGCACATCTGAGGCCCCCCACAGTGTAGGAGCAAATAACATGTGGCCAGAGGAACTCCATGAGCATCAGAGAGGTGAACGAACGTTTATGTTGCCTCACAGGACAGATAGTGGCTGAGATTAAGAAACTGTTGGGGGCTGGAGAGATAGCCTAGTGGTTAAGAGCTGAATGCTCTTGCAGAGGACCCGGGTTCGAGGATCCCAGCTCTGGCGGCTGAGAACCGTCTTTAACTCCAGTTCCAGGGGAATCTGAGACCCTCTTCTGACCTCCACAGCATTGCAGGACACGGGTGCACAAACCTGCATGCAGACAGTACATTCATACACATAAAAAATTTTTAAAAAAGGAACTGTTAAAGAAAAAAAAAAAAACTTAAAACCTGAACCCCCTCTAGGAATCATACAACTGGCTCTGTAGACCAGGCTGCCCTTGAACTCAGAGATCTGCCTGGCTTTGCTTCTGAAGTCTTGAGATTAAAGGTGTGCATCATTACTGCCATCAGAATTCAGCGGTATTCTTAAGCCCTGGGGTCCCTCTAGACACCACTAATCCACCTACTGTGTTTGATGGGCTGAAACACTGCAGAGCTGGTTGGGGCTGGCTGGAGTTGTGGACAGTGAGCTGTGCCGACCACTGGAACTCTAGTAAAATAGAGATCTGAGAAGGAAAAATCTAATCTGACTGTGCTGTGCCTTAGTGCTCCATTTCTGGGAACACTTTGCAACCCAAGGCTGATACAGAACTGTGTCTAGAGAAAAGCCAGGGTAGCTCAGAACCAAATAGGGCAAAGGCCACGCAGGCCCACCCACACTGCTCAGCCCTTTCCAACTCAGTAGAATGAAGAACATCTCTGACAGAGCCAAGGAGAGAAGATTAAAAAGTCTACGGCCACAAAGAGGACACAACCCGCAGTAAACAGCTCAGGCCAGGAGGACAAGAGCTCAGGGTCATCCTCAGCTACATACAGGGCCAGAGGCCAGCTTGGGCCACATTGAGACCTTGTTTGAGAAAAAGCAAAAGTAGCCGGGCATGGTGGCGCACGCCTTTAATCCTAGCACTTGGGGAGGCAGGCCGATCTTTGTGAGTTCAAGGCCAGCCTGGTCTACAGAGTGAGTTCCAGGACAGCTGGGGCTACAGGGAGACCCTGTCTCGAAAAGACCAAAAAAAAAAAAAAAAGAAAAGAAAAGAAAAAGTAGGGCTGGAAAGATAGCTCACCAGTTAAGAGAACTGACTGCTCTTGCAGAGGACCATGGTTTGTATCCCAACACCTACATGGTGGCTAACAACTGTCTTAATTCAAGTTCCAGGAGAATCCAATACCCCCTCTGACCTCCATGGGCATTGCAGGACACGAGTACACTTACACACATGCAGGCAATATACTCATACACCTAAAATAAAAATAAGTAAAATATTTAAAAAATACAAAGAGATAAATACATATTCTCAGACCAGCCAGAACTATATGAGATCCTGTCTCAAAAAAAAAAGCCAATATAAAACTGGTTTTTTTTGGGGGGGGGAGCTGGAGAGATAGCTCAGCAGTTAAGAGGTCTGTCTGCTCTTACAGAGAACCCAGGTTTGGTTCCGGCATCCACACAGGGGCCAACCATACTTAATGCCTGTTCCAGGGGATCTGACTCCCTCTTCTGGGCTTTGTAGGCATTGCATTTAAAGTGATTTTTTTTTTTTAATTTATTTTTGTATGTGTATGAACGTACTGTCTGCATGTAGGTTTGTGCACCTGTGTTGTGCAATGCCTCAGAGGTCAGAAGAGGGCGTCGGATTCCCCTGGAACTGGAGTTAAAGATGGTTCTCAGCCACCATGTGGTTGCTGGGAATCAAACCCAGGGCCTCTGCAAGAGCAGTCAGCGCTCTTAACCACTAGCCATCTCTCCAGCCCCAGGCATTGCATTTAAATACATGCAGGCAAAACATACATACACAAAAACTGCTTCTCAAGTTGGACCAGCCAAGCCCCAGCAAGCTGCCTAGGAATGAAAATAACATGGAAAAATAGTCATGGCTTGGTTGAAGGAAGGTTTCTGTGGGGGCTAAGAGTAGCTCCATCTTTTAACTAGTCCAAACCAAAAAAACAACAACAAGCAAAGATGAACTTTTCAACCAGGGAACCAGAGAACTCCGCCTAACGGTGTCAAAAATAAGATGTCTGAGTTCAAGGCCAGCCTGGTCTACAGAGTGAGCTCCAGGCCAGCTGGGACTAAAAAAAGGGAGACCCTGTCTCAAAAATACCACAAAACAAAAATAAGATGTCTGAAAACTTTGAAAGTACTCCTTAGACTGGAGCAGCATGTGGGAAACACAAGGATAGTAGGAGAAACATCTCAGTGGACTGGGGGTGTGGCCTCGTGGGCCTGTGCTTCCTAGCATGCATGAGCCCAAGATTCTATCCCCAGCTCCACCCACTCAGGCGTGGTGGTGAGTGCTGTAACTCCAGCACTCAGGAAGTGGAGGCTGGAGGGTCAGTTCGAGGTCATCCTCAGCTGAGTTCAAGAGGCTATTTGAGACTCCTACCAAAAGGAAGGAGAGGGGCTGGAGAGATGGCCTAGCGGTTAAGACAGCTCTTACAGAGGACCTGGGTTCGATCCCCAGCACCCACATGGCAGCCGAGAACCGTCTGAAACTCCAATTCCAGGAGAACTCCAGTTCCAGGGGAATCCGACACCCTCTTCTGACCTCCGCGGCATTGCATGACACGGGTGCACAGACTTGCATGCAGACAGTACATTCATACACATACGGAAATAAAATTAATTAAAAAAAATTAAAGGGGCTGGAGAGATGGCCTAGCGGTTAAGAGCGCTGACCGCTCTTGCAGAGGACCCGGGTTCGATCCCCAGCACCCACATGGCGGCTGAGAACCGTCTGAAGCTCCAATTCCAGGAGAACTCCAGTTCCAGGGGAATCCGAGACCCTCTTCTGACCTCCGCGGCATTGCACGACACGGGTGCACAGACTTACATGCAGACAGTACATTCATATACATACATAAATAAATAAAATTAATAAAAAAAAA
>VZQC01012584.1:484105-516605 GCA_009823505.1 Rhizomys pruinosus
TTTTCCTTCTTCCTGCGGCTTGCCTCTCTCTCATCTGGTGAGTTTGTCTTGCTGCTGTGATCAACCTTTCGGATCCCAGCGTGTACTGAGACTGGCAGATCTCCTGGAATCCATTCAGGCCTTCAGCACTAGACTGGGACTCCTGAGACATCCAGCCTTGCGGACTGAGCAGTTCCCTGGATTCCCGGCCTCTCCAGTTCGGCGCTACTGTTGAGCTCCGTCACGTGAGCAAATCAATAAATTGTATATAGTTATATATATTCATCCTGTTGCTTCTGTTTCTTTAGAGAACCCTGACTAATACAGGAAGGAGAAAGGGAGGGAGCTGGGTATAGTGGCACAAATCTTTAATCCTCCCAGCTCTTGGGATGTAGTGGCTGGTGCTAGCAGATCTCGGGATCCGAGTTTGAGGTTAGCTTAGTCTAAGTAATTTCAGTCCAGTCAGGACAACATGTGTCTCGAAAAGGAAAGAAAGGAGAAGGGAAAAAGAAAAGAATAAAAAACGGCAGCAGGGAGGAGGAAGAAAAGAATGAAGGGACAGGACAGATTGGGCCCAGGAGAAAACGGGTGCGTGGCGAGGCATGTATTAAGCATGGAGAAGGGAAGGTAGGCACAGATGTCTGTCAGTCTGGCTGTATCTGATTTTGGGACCTGGAGATCACCAAGTTCTGGTCAGCAGGCATCCTCCTGTGTCCACCTCCTCAGTGCCGGAGTTGCAGGCGTGAGCCACCACGGCTTGTTTGCAAGAACTGTGATTCCTTAAAAACTGGGTTTCCTTAAAAGCGCTTTACATCTATTAAAGGTGAGCAGCTGAAACAGCTCTACTGACCGCGATGACCGCAGGACAGATGATGTCCTCAGACCTCCAGACCTCCCTTCTGAAGACAGACACCCAGACACAGATACAGATTAATCACTGCAGAGCCTCACATTTGGCCATCCTGCAGAACTAAAAGCCCACGTCCTTCAAGCTTGCAGTAAATCCAGATTGTATAAACCCTACTGTGTAATTCAGAGTTGACGGGGAGTTGGTAATGCAATACTTCATTTAGTTTTGGTTTTTTTTTTTGTTTTTTTTCTTTTTTGAGACAGGGTCTCCCTTTAGTTCCAGCTAATCTGGAACTCGCTATGTAGACCAGGCTGGCCTTGAACTCACAGAGATCCACCTGCCTCTGCCTTGGATTAAAGGCCTGTGCCACCATGCCTGGCATTTTTTTTTTTCTTTAGACAGGATCTCCTGTAGTCAATGCTGGCCTTGAATTCCTAATTTTCTTGCCTCCACTTCCCAAATGCTGGGATTACAGGCATGGACACTGAGGGTTAGTTAGCGTCAATTGTCAGTCTGACAGAATCTAGGATCATTTCAGGGCTTTGGGGGGTTTTACCTTGATTGATGAACTGGAGGTGGGACCACACACACACACACACACACACACACACACACACACAAACACACACACACTATAGTGGCAGCATTCCCTCAGGCAGGAGTCCTGGACTGAATAGAAAGAAAGCGACTAGGCACAGGCTTCCTGCCCCTCTCTGCTTCTTGATGTGTTGCGTTCCAGCCCTTCAAGCTCTGGCTGCCTCGACTTCCCTTCCTGATGGACTGCACCTTGAACTGTGAGCTGAAACAAACCCTGTCTCCTTTAGTCTGCTTTGGTCGAAGTATTCGATCACAGCAATGGGAAAAGAAACAGAGACAACATGGCTAGCAACTTTTCTGTTTTATAGGACGAGGGCTTGGTCTGTAGCCCAGGTTAGCCTCCAGACCCTCTTGCCTTAGCTTCCACCAATACTAAGCTTAAAGCAATATTTTATTTATTGATTTACACTTATTTATGTATGTGTGTATGTGTGAGTGCAAATGCCGTGGGCAAGTGCACTCACATATCAGAGGATAACATGTGGGTTTCTGTTCTTCTACTGTGTGGGTCCAAACTCAAGGTGTCAGGCTTAGTGGCAAGCATCTCTGGCCAGTTAGCCATCTCACTAGCTTTAGCAATCTTTTAAAGAGGCTTCTCTTGAGAAAATATATGTAGCTCCTGAAGTGTTCAGTTTTGTAAAAAGGCCAGAACAGTTCAGATAGGAGGGACTCAAAAAAACTAAAGAGTCTGAAGTCAATGAGCTAGGACTACAGGGAATTCACCCTGCAAGCTTAACAGCCGCTCACCCACTGCAAATGAACTCACGGGGAAGCTAGAGCTCACGGCTATGAAGAAGGCCAGTCATATAACAGCAACAGCAAAGAGGGGCCGGGTGGTGCTCAGTTGATAGAGTGCTTACCTAGCATGCATGATGCCCAGCACCAAAGAAAAGCATGTTGGCAGCACACACCTGCAATCCCCAGGGTAGCGAAGTGAGGTAGAGGCCGGAGGATCAGGAGTTCAAGGACTTACAGCGCTGGAGGACAGCCTGGGATACCTGGCTTTAAAAAAAAAAAAGCAGAAAACAGAAAGGCTGTGATAAACGCGGATGGTACAACGGCAGGATAGGAGGGCCGGCGGAGTTTTTGAGCATGAGCACGTTGTAAAATGGGTTTAAAACAATATTTTGACAAGAGATTTCATGTCTGTAAAAGGTATTGTTTGTTGGACAATTTCCTCCGATGTTTAGAAGCTTTGTGTTTTGAGCCCACTGATTGATTAACCCACAGCTGCATCAGGGTTGTCAGCAATCTGCCCAGTGTGGTTGCCAGGAGATGGATGAATTCTCTGAATTCTGGATGTATAGGGCTTGAGGAGCTGGAAGGCTCGGCCCGTTGGCCACAGCGCCACCAAATGGCGCTCTGCAGAACTGCAGAGACTGCGTTGCCTTCTGGTTCTCTAGCCAAATGAATTATCTTCCAGACAAATTAGGAAGGGAACAGAGGGGAACTGTGTATACCTTTCGGTCTGCATGCACCAAGGAGTTTTTTCCTCTAACAAATGGATCATTCCACAGTAAGCGGAATGGCAAGGTTGAAAAGATACAGAACTGATTGTCAAAATTTAGTATTTATTTAGTTTAAATTTTTTGACTGATTTATTTTTACTTTATATGTATGTTTTACCTGCATGTATGTAAGTGCATGCCTGCGTTCATGCAGGTAGCTGAAGAGGCCAGAAGAGGGCGTTGAATCCCCTGGAAACGGGGTTATGGCTGGATGTCAGCTGCCATGTGGGTGCTGGGAGCCAAACCTGGGTCTTGCAAAACCAGCTGATGCTGTTAACCACTGAACCATCTCTTCAGCCTCTGGAATCACAGGTGTGTGCCACCATGCCCAGTTCCCCTATTTTTTAAAACAGTTTATTATTACTGTGTGCCAGAGAGAGAAGGAGAGACAGACAGACAGACAGACAGGATGGGTATGTGGAGGTCATAGGACATCTTTCTTTTTATTTATTTTTATTTTTTAAATTTAATTTTATTTATTTCTGTATGTGTATGAATGTACTGTCTGCATGCAGGTTTGTGCACCCGTGTCGTGCAATGCCGTGGAGGTCAGAAGAGGGTCTCGGATTCCCCTGGAACTGGAGTTCTCCTGGAATTGGAGTTTCAGATGGTTTTCGGCCACCATGTGGGTGCTGGGGATTGAACCCGGGTCCTCTGAAAGAGCGGTCAGTGCTCTTAACCGCTAGGCCATCTCTCCAGCCCAGGACATCTTTCAAGAGATAGTTCTCTTCTTCCATCATGGCCCCAGGAATCAAATTCAGGTCATCAGGTTTGGTGGCAATCACTGTTCTGCACTGGGCCATCTCAGTGGCCCAGGTTGTCAGAAATGTGAGGTTTACTGCTATCTTTACTTATTGGCTTGGCTTCGTCTTCTAAATGATGAGAGTCTTGACCTAAATCTTCCAGTGTCCCTTCCGTTCTGAAGTCTACTACTTATTTGTTATTTTGTGTATTTACTTTTTTTTTTTTGGTCTTTTCGAGACAGGGTCTCCCTGTAGCCCCAGCTGTCCTGGAACTCACTCTGTAGACCAGGCTGGCCTTGAACTCACAAAGATCTGCCTGCCTCTGCCTCCCAAGTGCTAGGATTAAAGGTGCGAGCCACCGAGCCCAGCTGGTCTATTTACTTTTTATGAAGCATAGTCTCACTCTAGCCTAGGCTGGCCTGGAACTAACTATGTAGCCCAGACTGACCTCAAATTCATGGCAATCTTCCTGCCTCAGGCTCCCCAGTGCTTAAGGATCACAGCATGAGTCATCACACTTATTTATGTTTTGGGGGCTCCTAATTTTTTGTGGATTTGTGTTGAGGACTAACCTAAACTCTGAGAAATGTCAGATAAGCACTTTACCATGAACTATATTCCAGCCCTCTTTACTAAGTTGCCGGGAATGGGTTTGAACTTACTCTGTAGCTCAGGTTGGTCTCAAACTTCTGCTCTTCCCACCTCAGTCTCCCAGGTAGCAGAGATGACAAGCGTACACCACCAATCTGGGTTTCCTTGAGTCTTTTACATATGGTGCTTACAGAAGAGCAGAATCTCAAGTCTGATCCTGGTAAACTGTCTCCAAATGAATCTGGTTATAGGGTTTCAAAATGAGTCCAAGCAAATGACAGCAAAGATGGCGGGCGGGGGTTGGAGAGGAACTGCCCCCTGGTGGAGGTAAAACTGCCAACCTTAGGAGCCACTGGTACGGCTCAGTGTACAGTGCTCACTTAGCAAGCTTGAGGCCCTGGGTTGAATCCTAGCACAGAAAGGAGTAAAAAGCCAACCTTATCTGGCAAATGACTCTGTTCCCTTGAAGAGGAACTGGGTACAAATGTTCTTCCTGAGCAAGAAATCTGGCCCAAGGTAATCAGCTTTGGGCATAGAGAGAGGCTTGTGATAGAGGACTGGGAACTGTCTGAGCAAGACCACGGAATTCTCAGGGAAGCTGCTGGAAGTAAATGTGAACTGTCAGTGTTGTTTTGTGTCCCTAAGGCTTAAGCCATTCCTCATCCTGTGTACTACATCCAGTGTCTTCAACTTCAGGATCGAGTGAGATGTCAGGAATCCCATTGCGCGGGCTGAAAAGATGGCTCAGCGATTAAGAGCACTGGCTGCTCTTGCAGAGGACACAGGTAGGTTGATTCCCAGCACCCACATGGAAGCTAGTAACTGTCCTTAACTCCAATTCCAGGGGATCCAACACCCTCTTCTGGCCTCTGAGGGCATTGCACAACATGGGTACATTTATATATATGCAAAGCACTCATAACACATAATTTTTTTTATGTGTATGAGTGTACTGTCTGCATGAAGGTTGCTGCACCCGTGTTGTGCAATGCCGCAGAGGTCAGAAGAGAGTGTCAGATTCCCCTGGAACTGGTGTTAAAGATGGTTCTTAGCTGCCATGTGGGTGTTGGGAATCAAACTCGGATCCTGTGCAAGAACAGTCGGTGCTCTTTAACAGCTGAGCCATCTCTCCAGCCCCAACAATAAATTTTAAAAAATTAAATGCAAGGCTAGCCTGGGCTACATAGGGAGACTCCGTATCAGAAAAGGGGAGGGAAAATAATCCATCTAAAAGAGACAAAAAAATGGCTGGGCTTGGTGGTGCATGCCTTTAATCCCAGCAGAGGCAGGCAGAGGCAGGTGGATCTCTGAATTCAAGACCCGCCTGATCTACATAGCGAGTTCCAGGACAGCTGGGGCCATAGGGAGACCCTGTCTCAAAAATGCCAAAAAAAAAAAAAAAAAAAAAAAAAAAAGGGCTGGAGAGATGAGTCAGCAGTTAAGAGCACTGGCTGCTCTTGCAGAGGACCCGGGTTTGATTCCCAGCATCCACATGGCAGATATCAACCATCCTTAACTCCAGTTCCAGGGGATCTGACACCCTCTCCTGTTATCTGCAGGCATTGCACAACACACATGCACTGAGACACATGCAGGCAGTACACTTGTACACAAAAAATAAAAATAATAGGGGCTGGAGAGATGGCCTAGTGGTTGAGAGCGCCGACTGCTCTTGCAGAGGACCCGGGTTCGATCCCCAGCACCCAACTGGCAGCTGAGAACCATCTTTGACTCCAGTTCCAGGGGAAACCAATGCTCTCTTCTGACCTCCGTGGCACTGCATGACACGGGTGCACAGACCTGCATGCAGACAGTACATTCATACACATACAAAAAAAAATAATAAATAAAAATTTAAAAAGCTGGGCGTGGTGGCCCACGCCTTTAATCCTAGCACTTGGGAGGCAGAGGCAGGTGGATCTTTGTGAGTTCAAGGGCAGCCTGGTCTACAGAGTAAGTTCCAGGACAACTGGAGCTACAGGGAGACCCTGTCTCAAAAAGACAAAAAAAATAAAAATTAAAAAATAAAAATAAAAATAATAAACAAAATGTTTTTAAAAAGAGGTGTAGGCTGGGCATGGTGGCATATGCCTTTAATCCTAGCACTTGAGAGGCAGGGGCAGGCGGATCTTTGTGAGTTCAAGGCCAGCCTGGTCTACAGAATGAGTTCCAGGATAGCTGGGGCAATAGGGAGACCCTGTCTCGAAAAGACCAAAATAAATAAATAAATAAATAATAATAAAAAGAGGTGTGGTAGCCTACCCTCAGCACTGAGGTAGTAGGAGAATCCCAATTCCAGTCCAGTCTGAGTTATAGTGACACCCTGTCGCCACAAAAACAAAAAATATAATTTAAAAAATTAAATAAAAAAACAAGAAAAAGAGAGGCTGGAAAGATGGCTCAGCAGTTAAGAGCACTGGCTACTCTTGCAGAGGACCAGGTTTGGTTCCCAGCAACCACATGGCAGCTAACAACTGTCCATAACTCCAGTTCCAGGGGATCTGATGCCCTCTTCTGGCCTCCACAGTCAGTGCACACACACGGTGCACAAACATGTAGGCAAAACACCCACACACATAAAGTAGATAAAATAAAGGCAGATGTGGTGCCGAACTGGAAACCCCAGCACTTGGGGGTGGGAGGACCAAGAGTTCAAGGCCAGCCCTTGTCTCCATAGTAAGATGGAGACCAGCCCTTGTCTCCGTAGTAAGATGGAGGCCAGCCCTTGTCTCCATAGTAAGATGGAGGTCAGCCCTTGTCTCTGTAGTAAGATAGAGACCAGCCCTTGTCTCCATAGTAAGATAGAGACCAGCCCTTGTCTCCATAGTAAGACGGAGACCCACTTGAGTTTCATGAGACTATCTGAAAAATCCAAGTCAATAGGTAAATGAACCTGATGAGATAATGGGTTATGCTGCTTGTCCGCAAGCCTGGTGACCGAGTTTCATCCCTGAACAGAGAAAAGGTGGAAGGAGAGGACCAACTCCACAAGTTGTCCTCTGGCCTCTGCATGCACTCCAGAACACACACACACACACATCATACAAACACATATTTTGGTTTTTTTTTTTTTTTTTTGAGACAGGGTCACCCTGGAACTTGATCTGTAGACCATGCTGGCCTCAACCTCATAGAAATCCACCTGCCTTTGGCTCCGAAATGCTGAAATTAAAGGTGTGTGCTACTCCACCTGGCTTGAAGTAGTCTTTTCTACTTTTAAGTCTAAACCATACACGCTAAGGGCCAGAGCCGTGGAGATGTCTCAGTGGGTTGAGGCCCTTGCTGCCAAGCCCAATAATTTGCCTTCTATCCTTGGTGCTGGATAGCTTTAGTGTCAACGTGACACACCTGGGTTGAGGAAACCTCAATTGGGAAATTGCCTCCATTGGACTGGCCTGTGGCCACCTCTGTGGAGTATTTTCTGGATTGTTGAATGATATTGGAGGGCCCAGCCCATTGTGGTTGGTACCACTCCTGGGCAGGTTGTTCTGTACTGTATGAGAAAGCAGGCTGGGGGGGGGGGCTGGAGAGATGGCCTAGAGGTTAAGAGCGCCGACTGCTCTTGCAGAGGATCTGGGTTCGATCCCCAGCACCCACATGGTGGCTGAGAACCATCTTTGACTCCAGTTCCGTGGGAGTCTGGCACCCTCTTCTGACCTCTGCGGCACGACACGGGTGCACAAACCTGCATGCAGACAGTACATTCATACACATACAAAAATAAATAAATTAAAAAAAAAAAAAAAAAGAAAGCAGGCTGGGCATGAGCCAGGGGAGCCAGCCAGTAAGCAGCATTCCTCCATGGCCAGTGCTTCAGCTCCTGCCTTCAGGTTCCTGCCCTGAGTTCCTGCCTTGGGCTCCCTAGGAGCTGGGAGCCAAATAAACCCTTTCCTCCCCAAGTTGGTTTTGGCCACTGTTTTATCATAGCAATTGAAAGACAAACTAGAAGAGAAATAAAGGCACCAATTCTGGTACCAAGCCACACAAGTACCAGGGCATGGGCATAGCCACTCACATCAGGCAGCTCACAACCACCTGGAACTCCAGCTCCAGAGGATGTGATACCATCTTCGGACCTCTGTGGGCATCCACACACATGGTATACACTTATACAGATGTACACATGTATACATAGAAAAAAGAGAGCCCTAGTGTCTGAACTTACAGGTGAAAGGGTAGTCAGTCCTTGTCTTTGTGTCCTGGTGGGTCACAGTAAAACCACAATAGGGCCAAACAGATGAAGGTCTCTGCCTTCACTGCAACAGCACAGAGAAATGCCAACTGCCTCTTCTCCCTTTGGCTAGCCCAGCAACTTACACTCATTTGCTTGTAAAATACTCAGAAAAGGGAACTAAATATCTTAGGAACTGACTGGTTGAGGCAGAGACTTGAGGAAAACCTTGTATTGGTTTAGGCATTTCAAGATTTGGGCCAGTGAGAAGGCTCAGTGGGCAAAGGTGACTGCTGCTAAACCTGCTGACCCGATTCAATCCCCAGAGCCCAGGTAAGAGAGCTGACAGCTCCTGCCTCCCAGGTGCGAGGATGAAAGGTGTATACCACTATGTTTGGCTTTTTTTTTTTTTTTTTTTTTGCCTTTTTGAGACAGGGCCTCCCTTATCTCCAGCTGTCCTGGAGCTCACTATGTAGACCAGGCTGGCTTTGAATTCACAAGAGATCTGCCTGCCTCTACCTCCCAAGTGCTGAGATTAAAGGCATGTGCCACCACACCCAGCCTTAAATTTTTAAAAAGAATTTTCAAGGTTGCACAAGCTGCTTGGATTAAGCAGGGATGAAAACCGGCCACAGAAGAAAGGAGGCCGCTGCGAGCATTCGGATCGGCCTCCAGCACAGCACTCTCCCGTGCATTCCAGCACATGGAGTGCTGCTCACAGACGGTCTGGCCAGTGGTTACTTGTAATCTGGAAACATACACAGTTAATGCTTCCTGAACGTGGCTCAGCTGGAGAAATGCAAGTTCTTGAAATGTACATGAGGCATTTCAGTGGAACAGGAGCCCACAGTTAAAATGTACGTGCATGCGTGCGTGCGTGTGTGTGTGTGTGTGTGTGTGTGTGTGCGTGTGTTGGAAGACAACTTGCAGGAATCAGTTCTCTTCTCCACACATGGGTTCCAGGGATCGAACTCTAGGCTGTCAGGCTTGTTGGCAAGCACCCTCACGCACTGAGTCGTCTCACAGGCCCAGGTAGAACTCTAGCAGAAGGAATGCAGACAATACAAGGAACCAGAACAAGGTCCGCAAAAACTAGAACCAGTAAGTAAATGCGATTTACAAAACAGAAAGTTGAGTGAAAAGATATGGAAATCACTTCCGACTTTATATTTAAAGCTTTTTAATCGCTGACAGAACAATATTCGAAAGAATTCTGTGAAATTAGACAAAAGTATTTGGTGGGGTTGAATTGATGGGCCAGGCGAGCTTCTTCTCCTTAGCCTCTCGGTCGAATGAATCATAGATGGACTCTTTGGTTATTGTTCTGGACACGGGAGGGATTTCGGAAATGCCAACGTAGTTTTTCTTGGCCATCCTTGAGCTGGTTGTGATCGTGTAGGCATTGCTTCGGTAGCATTTCATGGAGGACATGCAGAAAGTCTCTTTCATCCCTCTCCTAAAATTGGCATTATAAATCGAATACAGAGTAGGTTTGGAGGCGGAAGAACTGAAGGATATCCACGTGATGGCTGTGAAAACCAGAGAGCTTTCCTTGTCGTCTTGCTCGTGCGGGTGCCAGAGCTGAGCCACGTGGAAAGGCAGCCAGGAGAACAGAAACAGCAGGTTTAAGATGAGGAACATCTTAACCGTTTTCACCTTTGTCCTTGGGACAATGTTCATCGTCCTCCTCAAGGTGCGGCCGTCAGTGCCTATTCTCCAGATGTACTTTATGACTTTCTGGTAAAATAAGATTATAAGGACAGAGGGAATCACAAAACCCACCAAGAAGTGGATGACAGTATAGGCAGTTCCCTCCCAGGAGGAAGGGAGGAAATAGTTACAATGGCTGTCCCAGTTGGAGCCATAGAAGAAGAACACAGGCGTCACAAAGGCTGCATCCAAGATCCATGATGCTGCGATCATCTTCTTGGCCTTTTCTCTGGACACCTTGAAGCTCAGGGGGTAGACGATGGTGTAGAACCGGTCTATGCAGATGGAGAGGAGCACATAGATCTGGACCCCTGGAGTGAGATACTGGAAGTACCGCACCACCTTGCACATCACACTGCCCAGGGTCCATCTCCCAGTGGTGAACTGCAGCAGGACAAACGGAGTGCTGGCCACGCTGATGAGAAGGTCGGCACATGCCATGGAGACCACAAAGTAGTTGGTGGTGGACTGAGTCCTCCTACTCCTGTGGATGACCAGACAGACCAGGGAATTGCCGAAGACAGAAAACAGCCACAGAGCACCAAAGAAAATGCTGGCTGTGGCCACCTCCCCGGCTCTCAGTCCGTACCGAAGGTCTGTCCTGTTGTTTATCCGACTGTGTTCCTCATACAGTTCCATGAGGCCATGGGGTGGCAGGGGTGCAGCCGTGTCGGTGCAGCTGTGGTTCTGGGGGGGCACCAGCAGGGTCGCAGTAACCACAGGTGGCTTGCTGGTATCCATTCTGTGAGCAAAAACCATAGTCATTCCTTTTCTCCTAGTTCTGGATAAGACAAGAAGAGATCTGTTAAAATGGCATCCTATCAGTGGGCTGCTAACACAAACCATCTTTTTTTTTTTTTAATTTTTAGATGTAAGTGAACAGGTAACTTTTTTTGTTTTTTTGGTCTTTTTGAGACAGGGTCTCCCTGTAGCCCCAGCTGGCCTGGCACTCACTCTGTAGACCAGGCTGGTCTTTCTGCGTCCCGAGTGCTAGGATTAAAGGTGTGCACCACCACACCCGGCCAAACCATCTTTTTTTTTAATAACATTTTTTTTTTTTATTGATGCTTTGTGCATTTCATACATCACTTTCCAATTCAGTTCAGGCATATCTCCCCTTCCCTTCCCCCCCACCCCCACCCCAACCGAGATCATGCATTCTGCCATGACTATCCTGCATATCTCTCTCAGTTCTTTTCTTTTTTCCATTTTTTAGCTATAAGTGATAATCCATGAGTACAAGCATCCTTCATGTAAAACCAATTTGCAGGCTGTTGTGCCCAAACACCCACAGCCTCACCTTCCAGCGGGGGGGTGAGGGCAAACCATCTTTTTTTAACTGGCATGTTCATCGTACAGTGATGGTACAATGACATGTCCGTTCAAGTACACTCTGTGCTTTGACCACAGTCACCCTCATACGGTCCCTTTCTCCCTCTCCTGCTGGTCCCCTTTCTTCTCCCAGACAAACTTCTATTTTCCTGTCCTTCTCTCTCACACACATACATATACATGTGTACACCCATATGTATATAGAAATGATTTCGGGCTGGAGAGATGGCTCAGCGGTTAAGAGCATTGACTGCTCTTGCAGAGGACCTGGGTTCCATTCCCAGCACCCACATGGTGGCTAAGAACCATCTTAGGCCAGGCGTGGTGGTGCATACCTTTAATCCCAGCACTCGGATCTCTGTGAGGTCAAGGCCAGCCTGGTCTACAGAGTGAGTTCCATGCCAGCTGCAACTAAAGGGAGACCTTGTCTCAAAAATAAAAAATTAAAAAAATTAAAAAAAAAGAAATGATTTCACGTATCTATACAAAAATCTAGGATCCACAGACAAGAGAAAACATGCTACTGGTCTTTCTGAGTCTGATTTATTTTGCTTAATATGATCCTGACTTTTATCCACTTTCCTGTAAATGATCTAGTTTAATCTTTTTTAAAAAAAATATTTTATTTGGGCTGGAGAGATGGCTCAGAAATTAATAGCACTGGCTGCTCTTCCAGAAGACCCAGGGCAGCTAATAACCACCCACAGGTCCAGTTCCAGGGGATCTGATGCCCTCTTCTGGCCTCTGCAGGCATTGCACAACACAGATGCATTTACACACATGCAGGCATAATACTCAAACATATTAAATAAAAATAGATAAATCAATGGGGCTGGAGAGATGACTCAGCAGTTAAGAGTTAAGAGTTAAGGTTAGGCCGGGCGTGGTAGCACATGCCTTTAATCCTAGCACTTGGGAGGCAGAGGAAGGCGGATCTCTGTGAGTTCAAGGCCAGCCTGGTCTACAGAGTTCCAGGACAGCCAGAGCTACAGGGTGTAAAAAGACCCTGTCTCAAAAAGACCAAAAAAAAAAAAAGAGTTAAGGTTAAGACTGCTCTTGCAGAGGACCTCGGTTCGAATTCCAGCATCCACATGGCAGCTAAGAACTGTCTTCAGTGCCAGGAATGGTGGCACACACCTTTGATCCCAGCATTCAGGAGGCAGGGGCAGGCCTGGTCTACAGAGCAAGCTCCAGGCCAGGTGGGACTAGGGGAAGACCCTGTCAAAAAAAAAAAAGATAAATCAAAATTTAAAATTTTATTACTATTTTATGTCTGTGAGTATATTGCCTACATGTATGTAAGTGCACCCATGTTATACAATGCCCATAGAGGTTGGAAGAAGGGGTTGGATCCCCTAAAACTGGAGTTACACAGTTGTTAGCTGATGTGTGCATGCTGGGAACTGAACCCAGGCCCTGCAAGAGCAGCCAGTGCTCTTAACCATTGAGCCACCTCTCCAGCTGTCTACATTTCATTCTTTGTATAAGTGTGTAAGACTCCACTGTGCACATATATTTTTTATTTTTTATTTTATTTTTTAATATATATTTTGCACAAGATTATCAAATCTAGACCCGTGTCCCCCACCCTATCCTCCCACCCCACCAGAGCTCATGCATTCTGCCAAACATGCTTTTCATCTCTTTCTCAGTCTTTCTCGATATTCTCCATGGGGAAGCTGACTGTTTTGAGCAGAAGTTCACTGTTTCAGTCAGTTCTTTGATGCAGTCCTTTCTGTTGTTGTTGTTTCCAACATGCATCACTCCCAACTGCTTTGGACAAAAGCTCAAGGGGCCATGTGCACATATATTTATATCACACTTTCTTTTAGTCCTCTGGTGACAGATGCCTAGGCTGATCCCACAGTTTAGCTGTTGTGCATGGTGCTGCAATAAGACACAGATGTACGTGCGTCTCTGTGATGTCCTCGGGTACATAACCCAGGGACTGGTAAAATGACAATCTTGTTTGACTCTTAGATTGGTTGTCATCTGTCAACAGTTAGAACTTGTGCACCAGTAAGAACACAAGATTATTATGCAGAGCAAGTCCCAGCTCCTATTTCTTTTGCATTTTAGAAGGTGATCAGGCTCTGTCCAGCCTTACCATATCCTCAGTGTCAGTCACATGGGGCACAAAGCACACCACGCCCCACTCCTCCCTGTGCCACTGTTTCCTTGACCCACTCGAGGGGCACAGAGAACTGGAGACTTCAAATGCGGCTCTCGGTAACTGTTACCCCCAGCAAAGAGCTGCTGGAACGTGAGGCAAGAACGTGAGAGTTCCTAAATGTCTGTCTGGGGATGCTGCTCGACGGTAGAATGTTTGCCTAGCATGCACAGGTAGAATTCTGTCCTGAGCACCGTGGTACATGGGAGTTGGGGTCCTAAATGCCCTAACACTGACACAGTGATGAAAGGACAGCTCAGGCAGAGGGAGACACACAGTGCCGGCGACAAGATGTCTGTGACTCACTGGCAGCTAGGAAGGACCCTGTCCTTGATGTAGAGTCTATCTCAGATGCATTTTCATTACATGGAACCAGCACACTAAGACAGGAACCCAGGTCTCACTATGTAGCCCAAGCTGGCCCAATCCTGCTGCCCCCAGCACCTCAGCCCCCAAGATCTGGGACAGCAGGTATGCCACGCATATTCTGTTTATTATTTTTTTAATTCTTCAGTTTTGCGTGGTGGCGCACGCCTTTTTTTTTCGTATGTGTATGAATGTACTGTCTGCATGTAGGTTTGTGCACCCGTGTCGTGCAATGCCACGGAGGTCAGAAGAGGGTCTCGGATTCCCCTGGAACTAGAGTCAAAGACGGTTCTCAGTCGCCATGTGGGTGCTGGGGATCGAACCCAGGTCTTCTGCAAGAGCAGTCGGCACTCTTAACTGCTAGGCCATCTCTCCAGCCCCATGTTTATTATTTATTTAATGTACAAGTGCATTCCTTGCATGTACGTAAGCGGTCATGCAATGCCCGCAAAGGACAGATGAGGGCATCGGATCCCCTGGAACTGGAGTTAGGACAGTTGTTAGTCACCATGTGTGTGCTGGGAATTGAACCCAGGTACTCTGCAAGAGCAGCCAGTACTTTTTTTTTGGTCTTTTCAAGACAGGGTCTTCCTGTAGCCCCAGCTGTCCTGGAACTCACTCCTTGAACTCACAAAGATCCACCTGCCTCTGCCTCCCAAGTGCTAGGATTAAAGGTGTGCGACACCATGCCCGGCAACAGCCAGTACCCTTAACCCCTGAGCCACCTCTCCAGTGACAGTAGCTCCTAATTTAAATATTCTTTTTTTTTTAATTTTATTTTTTGTATGTGTATGAATGTACTGTCTGCATGCAGGTCTGTGCACCCGTGTCGTGCAATGCTGCGGAGGTCAGAAGAGGATCTCGGATTCCCCTGGAACTGGAGTTCTCCTGGAATTGGAGTTACAGATGGCTCTCAGCCACCATGTGGATGCTGGGGATCGAACCCGGGTCCTCTGCAAGAGCAGTCAGTGCTCTTAACTGCTAGGCTATCTCTCCAGCCCCAGTAGCTCCTAATTTAATAACATCTGAAAATAGCTTGTTTTTTCCAAAAGATGATGTTCACATGTCAATAGCAAGTCACTTACCAATGGCATCTATTTTGATGAAACTGTCATTGATATTTCATGAAATATGGATTGATAAATGGTCAACTGTATACAATATAAAAATGGCCTCTCAGGAATACCCAAGGATGGAGATGAGATTCAAAACGACACAATGTTAGCTGCTAGAATGCTTAGATGTAAAACACCCTAAAGTTCAGCCTTTATTTTGTACTTTTTTACATTCTTAGGAAAAAGTTATTTTTTTAGTGTGTGGTGCTGCAGATGGGGTTCAGGGCCTTGCTAAGTAGCCTCATTCTGTCACTGAGTTACGGACCTTCCTAGTTCAAAAGTTGTATTTTTTTTTTAATTTTTTTTTAATTTATTTCTGTATGTGTATCAATGTACTGTCTACATGCAGGTCTGTGCACCCGTGTCGTGCAATGCCGCGGAGGTCAGAAGAGGGTCTCGGATTCCCCTGGAGCTGGAGTTCTCCTGGAATTGGAGTTTCAGACGGCTCTCGGCCGCCATGTGGGTGCTGGGGATCGAACCCGGGTCCTCTGTAAGAGCGGTCGGCGCTCTTAACCGCTAGGCCATCTTCAAGGCCCCAAAAGTTGAATTTTAAACTCAGGCGCATGGGTCAGTAGCAACACACCCTTCAATCCCAGCACTCAGGAGACAGGGCGGCCAGATATCTTTAAGACAAAAGGCCAAGCGCTGGTCTACAGAGTGAGTTCCAGGCCAGCTGGGGCTACAGGGAGGCCCTGTCTTGAAAAGACCAAAAAAAAAAAAAAAAACGTTGTTAAAAAAAAACAAAAACAAAACAAAACTCAAGGGTCTATTTTTAATAATAATAAAAAATATTGAATAATTGTGGGTCATTCAACTAAAAATTGAGGTGATTTTGGTCACAGTTGGATTATGAAGGTTTAGTTTCATCTGAATTCATTAAACACTTACTAGCATGCCACTTCTAGGAAAACTGCACTACACACTCCTGAACTTACACAGATTTAGGTGGCCCCAGGGGCTCTTTGGAAGCTTCCTGATACTAGCTTGCTTTCTGTCCCTGAGCTAAGCCACTGGGGTGGGTCACTGAGCTAACCCCATGCAACTTTTAACTTATGTCCTATTCTTGTTTGCTAACTCTGGTAAACTCTATACCAAGAATATAATCTGCTAGAAAAAAAAATCTTTCACTTCAACAGTATAAGCAAATTTCGAAGTGATTATTATGTATTTAGGTTTTGAAGTCAGGGTAGCTGAAAACATACATGCACACACATGTGACATGTAAGCCAGAGAGAGATTATCTGGGGCCGGTGAGAGGACCAAATCGGGGTGGGCATGGAAGGGAGTGGAGGAGGTGAATACAAGCAACAGACAATGATGTGTGTGTATGATGAAGATGATGTGTGTGTATGACGAAGACGATGTGTGTGTATGATGAAGTCCCTGTTTTGTACACTAACTAAAAAATTTAAGAAGGTGGCTAGAGAAATGTCTCAGTGGTTAAGGGCACATCCTGCTCTTACAGACGACCCAAGTTCAATTCTCAGCACTGACAGTAAGAGGCTTCCAACAACTATAACTCAGCTCTAGGGAATCTGACACCCTCTTCTGGACTCCACAGGCAGGCACCTGCACGCACACATACACAGAAATAAATACTGTTATTTTAAGTTAAAAAAAAAACTTTTTTTTTTTTTGGTCTTTTTGAGACAGAGTCTCCTTGTAGCCACAGCTGTCCTTGAACTAACTATGTAGATCAGGCTGGCCTTGTACTCACGGAGAACCACCTACCTGCCTCTGCCTCCCAAGCACTGGGACTACAGGCGTGCGCCACCATGCCAGGCTTTAAGTAAAAATTTTAAGAAGATATTTGAAACCCAAGCCCTATTTCTATCAGTTACAAACTGTGATCTTGGACATGCTATCTAACTAACACTTTTTTTTTTTTTTTTTTTTGAGGTAGGCATTGTGCAGCCCAGGCTAACATCTAACTCATTACATAATTAAAGATGATCACCTTAACCCCTCTTGCCTCTACTTCCCAAGTTCTCAAGTACTGGGATCGTAGCATTCCTCACCAGGCCCAATTCATTTTTGTTTGTTTGTTTGTTTGTTGGAAACAGAGTCCCATGCAGCCCAGGCTGCTCTTGAACTCAATATATCCTCCAGAATAACCTTGAATTCCTGATTATCCTGTGACTGCCTCCCAAATGCTGGGATAGCAGGCATGTGCTACCATACCCTAACCAACCCTCTTAAACTTCAGGATTTTTGTGCCGGGCATGGTGACGCACGCCTTTAATCCCAGCACTCAGGAGGCAGAGGCAGGCGAATTTCTGTGAGTTCCAGGCCAGCTTGGTCTACAGAGCGAATTCCAGGCCAGCTGGGGCTACAGGGAAACCCTGTCTCAAAAACACACACACACAAAAAACAAAAAACCTTCAGAGGTTTTTTTTTAACCTATAAAATAAGGATAATTTATATCTCATTTATATATTGTGAACATTAAATGAAAGAATATTCACAGCAGTTTGTTAATATGTACAAATCTGCCAAGTATGAGGAAAATAATGTTGTCCTTCTATGTTTAAATTTTGTTTGTTTGATTTTTGGTTTTGGTCTTTTTGAGACAGGGTCTCCCTATAGCCCCAGCTGTCCTGGAACTCACTCTGTAGACCAGGCTGGCCTTGAACTCACAAAGATCCGCCTGCCTCTGCCTCCTGAGTGCTAGAATTAAAAGCGTGCGCCACCATGCCCGGCTCTATGTTTAAATTTTATAGCTATCTAGCTCAGTGACTGACAAGTGCTTTAAAAAAAAAAAAAATCACAGTCTATTGTTATTCTCAAATCTTAAGTCTTTTTTTTTGGTCTTTTTGAAACAGGGTCTCCCCGTAGCCCCAGCTGTCCTGGAACTCACTATGTACACCAGGCGTGCCTCAAACTCACAGAGATCTACCTGCCTCTGCCTCCCAAGTGTTGGGATTAAAGGCATGTGGCACCATGCCCAGCAGTTCATCTTTTTAAAAAAATTTTATTTATTTATGTGTATGAATGTACTGTCTGCATGTAAGTTTGAGCACCCGTGTCGTGCAATGCCTATGAAGGTCAGAATAGAGTGTCAGATTCCCCTGGAACTAGAATTACAGATTGTTCTTGGCCACCATGTGGATGCTGGGAATCGAACCTGGGTCCTTTACAAGAGCAACCAGTGCTCTTAACCACTGAGCCAACTCTCCAGCCCGCAGCTCGTAAGTCTTTTAAATAATCTCCCACATCACATGTTATATTATAGTGATCACACCAATATTAGTCTCACGTTTGGACTTCTTGAGGCTTTTGTGAAGGGTCCTGGGTACCTAATTATCATAATCATAATCACAATGTGTGTGTGTGTATGTACACAGAATATTAATATGTAGACCAAAATGGCCTAGACCTTTGTGATCCTCCTGCCCCTGCCTCCTGAGTGCTGGGATTAAAGGGAAAGTCACTGAGGCCTGAACCCCTTTCTCTGTTGAGATCTGAACTTGTGTGGTAGTTTCTCTGTGGAGCATCTGAACTTTCGTGGTGGTATGTTTGCCAGATCAAATGCTTCTAGATTATAGGCCAAATTATATAGTATAACTGGACTGATTATGCTCAGTTTAAATTACTTTCATTAAGCATTTTGAATAACTGCTGAAAAACCTTTGATAACAGTGTTATCCTGTCCACCACCTAGGATTCCTGATGTCACAGGCTTATACTCTGGGATTTTCACACATGTTCTTTTCTCTTTCTTCTCTTATATAAAAATATACCTCTGCAGTATTTTTAATTTTTTAAATTTATTTATTTTTTATGTGTATGAGTGTACTGTCTGCATGTAGGTTGGTACACCTGTGCTGTGCAATGCTGAGGAGGTCAGAAGAGGGTGTCGGATTCCCCTGGAACTGGAGTTAAAGACAGTGTTTAGCCGCCATGTGGGTGCTGGAAATCGAACCCAAGTCCTCTGCAAGAGCAATCGGCGCTCTTAACCACTGAGCCATCTCTCCAGCCCCCTCTGCAGTATTTTGAGCACTGTGATTTTTCAATCTGGGATCAAGCAGTTTCCCAAGTATCAGACTGGATACATTTTTTTTTTTTCCTGTTTGGATATTGGCTCTGTTTTTGTTTTTTTGAACAGTCTTTTCATATATATATAATTACTACATTTATGTTATGTGTATGAGTGTATTACCTGCATGTGTGTAAGCGCACCCATTTTGTGTGATGCTTTCAGACATCAGAACAGGGTGTCAGATCCTGAATCCCCTGGAACGAGAGTTACAGACTGTTGTTAGCTGCCACATGGGTCCTGGGAACTGAACCCGGGTCCTCTGCAAGAGCAGCCACTGCTCTCAACTGCTGAGCCATCTCTCCAGCCCCCTGGGGTTTTTGTCTTTTCAAGACAGGGTCTCCCTGTCTCAAAAGACCAAAAAAAATTTTTTTTTTTAAGGAAACATTTTTATTTCTTTTTTAAAAGTGCTTTTTGGGGCTGGAGAGATGGCCTAGTGGTTAAGAGCACCAACTGCTCTTGCAGAGGACCCGGGTTCCATCCCCAGCACCCACATGGCGGCTAAGAACCGTCTGAAATTCCAATTCCAGGAGAACTCCAGTTCCAGGGGAATCCGACACCCTCTTCTGACCTCCGAGGCACTGCATGACACGGGTGCACAGACCTGCATGCAGACAGTACATTCCATACACATACAAAAATAATTAAAAAAAAAAGTGCGTTGTGGCACACACCTTTAATCCTAGCACTTGGGAGGCAGAGGCAGGCGGATCTTTGTGAGTTCAAGGCCAGCCTGGTCTACAGAGTGAGTTCCAGGACAGCTGGGACTACAGGGAGACCCTGTCTCGAAAAGACCAAAAAAAAAAATAAATAAATAAATAAATAAATATAAAAGTGCTTTCTTTTACCTGCATGGCAGGTGCATTTACATACATGCAGGCAAAACACCCAGACACATAAAAATTTTAAATAAAAACAGGGACTGGAGAGATGGCTCATCGGTTAAGAGCACTGGCTGCTCTTGTAGAGGACCCAGGTTTGGTTCCCAGCACCCACATGGTGGCTACCAAGCATCCGGAAATCCGTAACTCCAGTTCCAGGGGAATCTGTCAACCTCTTCTGACCTCCTCAGACACTGAATGAAATGGGTGCACGTACGCCCATGCAGCAATATACTCATAAACCTTCAAAAACTATTTTAAAATAAATAATAAAAACTAGACACCACAGCACAGATCTAAAAATTTATCACTCAGAGAAGATGGGCATGTTTGACAGGAGTTCCGGTGGTCAGGAAGGCTTGTATCCCTCCCACACGGAGGCTAACAACCTAGTCCTCTTCTGACTTCAGCGTGCACCCACGCACACATGGGGCACATACAGACAAAGCAGGCACTCACACAAACACATAACTAAAAACAAGTATTTTAAAAATTACTTTTTATGTATGACTTTTTAAATTATTTTTTATTTTTATTTATTTTTTGGTCTTTTCAAGACAGGGTCTCCCTGTAGCCCCAGCTGTCCTGGAACTCGCTCTGTAGACCAGGCTGGCCTTGAACTCACAAAGATCTGCCTGCCTCTGCCTCGCAAGTGCTAGGATTAAAGGCGTGCGCCACCACGCCCGGCTATGTATATGATTTTTTTTTTTTTTTGAGACAGGGTCTCCCTTTAGTCCCAGCTGGCCTGGAGCTCGCTCTGTAGACCAGGCTGGCCTTGAACTCACAGAGATCCACCTACCTCTGCCTCCCGAAGGCTAGGATTAAAGGCGTGCACCACCATGCCTGGCCGTAAATGATTTTTTTTTATTTTATTTATTTAGTTATTTATTTTATGTGTATGAATGTACTGTCTGCATGTAGGTTTGTGCACCCATGTCGTGCAGTGCCTCAGAGGTCAGAAGAGGGTGTCAGATTCCCCAGGAACTGGAGTTCTCCTGGAATTGGAGTTACAAACGTTTCTCAGCCGCCATGTGGGTGCTGGGGATCAAACCCCGGTCCTCTGCAAGAGCAGTCGGCGCTCTTATCCTCTAGGCCATCTCTCCAGCCCTCGTAAATGATTTTTAAAGAGCTTATATGTCTACATTTTATCAGCAGCGACCTCTTTAGTGATTCTATCACTGAACTTCATGGTCTTAGAGGAGATGAATGTGGGCCGATCCTGTGACACTGGTCTTGAGAGGCTGCTCTATAGTGTTTCAGCATTAGTGGCCAGAGGACTGGGAGGACGGCATTTTAACAGTGAATCTGCCGAGATCAGCCGAACTCCCCAGTGCTAGACCACAGGTCACTGACCAAGGGTGAGGCATTTGGACCTATCCTGACTTTAGACTTTCAAGAAGGAGCTACCCTTAAAAAAAACCTGGGGGAGGGAGGATAGGTAAATGGGCATGTGCGGCTATGCCAGTGTAGAGGTCAGAGGTCAGAGGTCAGAGGTCGGAGGACAACACGGGGAAGTGGGCGCCGTTGGTTCTGGGGCTTGAACTCAGGTTGGCAGGCTTGGTAAAGGGTGCCTTTACCAACCTCACCAACTCACCATCCCCAGAAATGACTCATTTCCATTCTTCCCAGTACATGCTGGGGAGCCATACAGCGAGTGTGTAGCTAAGGCAAATCTAGCCTTGGACTGCCCTCTAGTGCTCTAACATGGCACTACACCAACAGTGGACTTGCAGAAAACCAGACTTGGGCCGCCATCTGGTGCTAGAACCTGGTGCTAGAACAGCAGAAGTCTACAGGCTCTCCTGGCTGCTTGAACAATTCTGCAGAGACACCAGATTACGAAGACAGGCGCCGTCTAATCTTTCAATGTACAGACAACATCCCACATGAACAAGCATTCGGAACTTTCAGGGCTCAGCAGGTAAAGGTGTTTGCTGAGCAAGGCTGGAACCCATAAGAGTGGAAGGACAGAGGCCCGTCCAGGAAGTTGCCCTCTGGCCTTGTCCATGCACCCCACCCCACCCACGATAATAATAAATAAAACCAAAACTTTGCTTTTTAAAAGAGGGACTTTGCTGGTTAATGTAGCTTAGTGTTTTCTTACTATACAAGGTCAAGGTTCAATCCCTAGTGGGGTGAGGTGGGGGAGGGCCACACCCAACAACCAGGGGACCATGACCCACCTAATAGACACAATAAGGACCCAGAAACTGGCCACAAGGTGATGGTTTGGGTGAATGTCCAGATGGAGAACTATCTGGAAATTTACTGTTTGTAGAACTGTGAATCACGCTTCACACATACGACCAGCCACCGCGGAGCACACTCCCAGGCCTTTTCCCTCTGTTTGGAGACAGGATCTCACTAGCTCCCAGAACTCCACTCTGCGGCCAGGCAGGCGCTGAACAGACCTGCCCGCTTCAGCCTCTCAAGGGACTGGATTGCAGGCTTGCACCACTGAGACTGGTTTAGATGATTTAAAGAGGGCGGAGAAATGGTTCAATGGGTAAGCCACACAAGCATGAGGACATAAGTTCAAGTCCCCAGAACCCAATAAAGCATAGCATTATGGTGCATACCTATAATCCCAGTCCACCTACACGGAAAAGGAAGTCAGAGATGAGAAAATCCCTGGAAGTTCCTGGACCAGCTGGCCTGACATACCCAGCAGAGAACAATCAAGACACTCAAGACAGGGCAGAAGGCAAGGACAAGAGCTGCCCGTGTCCTCTGACCACCACAGACATTCATGGTAGACTACACCCACACTCACACAAATGTGTACACACACACACACATGATATTGTTTAAAGGAAGATTTAAGGAGCTAAGGGGATGGCTTAGTTGCTTAAAGAACTTGCCATGTAGGATGAAGACCTGAGTTCAAATCCCTAGCACCCACTTAAAAAGCCAGGTATGGTGGCATGTTCCTGTGATCCCAGTGCTTAGCAGCAGAGACAGAAGGATTCTAGGGCCTTCACAGCCAGCCAAATCAGTGAGCCCCAGGTTCAGTGAGTCTCAAAAAAAAAAAAAAAAGTATTCAGCCGGGCGTGGTTGTGCATGCCTTTAATCCCAGCACTTAGGGGGCAGAAGAAGGCAGATCTCTGTGAGTTCAAGGCTAGCTGGTCTACATAGTGAGTTCCAGGATAGCTGGGGCTACAGGGAGACCCTGTCTCAAAAAGACCAAAAAAAAAGAATTGTATTTAGAGAGACAGAGGAAGATATCTGATATCAACCTCTGGCCTCTACACTGAAACATAGATTTGTAAAAATATATGCATATACAAATACATAAATTAAAAGAAAGGAATTTTAAACTGCTATTTTTGAGGGCTGGAGAGATGACTCAGTGGTTAAGAGCTCCGACTGCTCTTCCAGAGGACCTGGGTTCGATTCCCAGCACCCACATGGCAGCTAAGAACCACCTTTAAGCCAGGTGTGGTGGTTCATGCCTTTAATCCTAGCATTCGGGAGGCAGAGGCAGGTGGATCTCTGTGAGTTCAAGGCCAGCCTGGTCTGCAGAGTGAGTTCCAGGTCAGGTGGGGCTACAGGGAGACCCTGTCTCAAAAAGACCAATTTAAAACAACAACAACAACAACAACAACAACAACAAAAAACCTCACACAGACCAACAGAACAGACTAGAGAACCTGAAGTCAACCCGCACTACAGCCAGCTGATTTTTGACACAGGTGTTTAGAACACTGGAGAAAGGCCAATCTCTTCAACAAGGAATGCTGGGAAAACGGACATCTGCAAAAATAAGAACGAAGTCAGATTTTTATTTCTCATCAGGTATAAAAATTAACTCAAGATGGATGAAAGATTAAGCCTGAAAATACCAGAAAAAAATGCTTAAAGACACGAGAATGGGCAAGAAAGGAAGCTGCAACAGGTGGGATGCCCGTAGCAGAGAAGACAGAGGCAGAAGCAGACAACTGGACGGCTGGGAGATGGCTCAGCACTCAACAAATGCTTGTTACGTTGCTGGTCTTGCAGAGAACTGTAGCTCCACTTCCAGCACCCACCCATGCTGGAGAGTTCACGGCCGCCTGTAGCTCCAGCTCCGGGGGAACTCGCGCCCTCTGCTGGCCTCCATGGCACCTGCACACAATGTGCGTATGCAAACAGACATAGCACAGAAGTAAAAAGAAGATAAATCTTAAAAAAAAAATAAAATGATGGGCCTAGAGAGCCAACACAGGGGTTACGGCACTGGCTGCGCCTGCAGAGGGGACAGGGGTTGGACTCCCAGCACTCCTGGTGGTGAACAAGTACCTATAACTCCAGTTCTAGGCAACCCAGTGCCCTCTTCTGGCCTCCTCAGGCAACAAGCATGCATGCGGTATACATATACACATAGTAAAAACACTCATACACACAAAATTTTAAATATTTTGAAACAATTGTTTTTTTAAATTTTATTTTGTATGAGTGTACTGTCTGTATGTAGGTCTGTGCACCCATGTCATGCAATGCCTCGGAGGTCAGAAGAGGGCGTCGGATTCCCCTGGAAGTGGAGTTACAGATGGTTCTCAGCCTCCATGTGGGTGCTGAGGATCAAACCCAGGTCCTCTGCAAGAATAGTCGGCGCTCTTAACCGCTAGGCCATCTCTCCAGCCCCGAAAATATTTTTTAAAAACAGAGAAATGGGGGCTGGAGAAATAGCCTAGCGGTTAAGAGCACCAACTGCTCTTGCAGAGGACCCAGGTTCGATCCCCAGCACCCACATGGCGGCTGAGAACCGTCTGGAACTCCAGCTCCAGGGGAATCCGAGACCCACTTCTGACCTCCGCGGCATTGCACGACACGGGTGCACAGACTTGCATGCAGACAGTACATTTGTACACATACAGAAATAAATAAAATTAATTAAAAAATAAAATAAAATGTTTAAAAACAAAACAAAACAAAACAGAGAAATGGGGATTCCCTCATATCAAAAGGGCTCTGTTAGAGACCAGCCAAGGTTGAGGATTAGAAGCTGCCTCTTTGAGCTGGACATGGTGGCGCATGCCTTTAAAACTAGCACTTGGGAGGCAGGCGGATCTTTGTGAGGCCTGGTCTACAGAGTGAGTTCCAGGACAGCTGGGCTACAGGGAGACCTGTCTAAAAAAAAAAAAAAAAAAAAAAAAAAGAACAGATTCTAGGGGCTGGAGAAATGGCCTAGCAGTTAAAAGTGCCAACTGCTCTTGCAGAGGACCTGGGTTTGATGCCCAGCACCCACATGGTGGCTGAGAACCGTGTTTAACTCCCGTTCCACGGGGAACGGGAATCTGAAGCCCTCTTCTGACCTCCTCGGCATTGCACGACACAGGTGCACAAACCTACATGCAGACAGTACATTCATACGCATACGAAAATAAATAATAAACAAACAAGAATAGATTACATTCCAAAGAAAGCACTGGACGGTCCCACAGGGTAAAAGGACAGCTGAAAAGTGCCAAAAAACAGGGCAGCAAACAGGGCAGTCCCATACAGTAGCCTAGCTGGCAGCTCCCCTTGATGGGAGGCACAGGCCTCACCCAAAAGGCAAGCCAGGTGGCCCAAGCGAAGAGACAGGCAGTCCTACCCACAAGACAAGCCCGGGAGCATCAAATCCGGCTCCGGGTGTTGGTGATGGTGGCGCCCCTAGTTTAACAGGCAGCAGCGGAGGGGGGCTCCACTTTGCCATTTCCCAGAGCTCAGTGATCTGTGGCAGCACACCAATCCAGAGAGAGGAACTATGGCTTCAAACAGTGCTGCCCTGAGCACCCAAGGATAGACAGCAAGTCAGGGAGCCCGAGTGCAACCTGTACTGTCCAAGAATAAGAGACAGCCTTGGGATGCAAACGTGTGAATCAGGAGGGCTGGGTGCTGATAAGCCAGGAAGAGCAGGAACCAGCCGCCTCCACACAGGCAGGGAGTCCTCCAGAGGGCGTGGCTAGAGGCTGCTGCCCTCAACCAGAATCACTTTGGGGTTTGAGAGGTTGAGTCAGGGGTCAGCATGTGGCTCAACCTCTAGCATGACCGTCCATCATTGGGCTCACTGCTGTAGAGCCAGTGAACTCTGACTCTCCAGCGGATTACGTGGCATGCACAGCCGCACCCCTGAAGTAGGATGGTTACTGCTGGGTTTGGAAAGCATGAAGACAGGTCGGTCTCTGTAGAGATCTCAGTGCTGTGGTTGCTCCCCCACTCCATTCCAGGACACTTGGGAGATACTCCCTGCCCAGTAGTACGATAGCCCCACCAATGTATACAAACCGAAGAATCTTGAGAGGGCGGGGGAACTTGCCCAGCCAAGACTGCAAAGCTAAGTGTGGCTGGCAAAGGCCCCTTGGTACACACAGGAGGAAAAGTACTGAAGAGAAGTCAGCTTGGGATGACACCAGCCACTGCCCAGTGCAGGCTGCAGCTCTGGACGACACCGGCCACTGCCCAGTACAGGCTGCAGCTCGGGACGACACCGGCCACTGCCCAGTGCAGGCTGCAGCTCTGGACGACACCGGCCACTGCCCAGTACAGGCTGCAGCTCTGGACGACACCGGCCACTGCCCAGTACAGGCTGCAGCTCTGGACGACACCGGCCACTGCCCAGTACAGGCTGCAGCTCTGGACGACACCGGCCACTGCCCAGTACAGGCTGCAGCTCTGGACGACACGGGCCACTGCCCAGTGCAGGCTGCACTAACACAAACCACAGGGAGACAGAGTCTGCGAGTTCAGTCGCCGCGGCCCCTGGCTTCATCCACCTGATAGACTTCAACTCTATAGAGGACAGAAGCTGCTCCAAAACTTATTCTCCCCCTTTCTTCTTTTTACTTTTTTTTTTTTTTTTGGTCTTTTCAAGACAGGGTCTCCCTGTAGCCCAGCTGTCCTGGAACTCACTCTGTAGACCAGGCTGGCCTTGAACTCACAAAGATCCGCCTGCCTCTGCCTCACAAGTGCTAGGATTTCCTAAATGCTAGGATTTCCCAAGTGCTAGGATTAAAGGCATGCCCCACCACGCCCAGCTTCTTCTTTTCACTTTTAAATTGAGGCCAGGTGGTCTGCATAGGGAGTTCCAAACCAGCTGGGGCTAAAGGGAGACCCTGTCTCAAAACAAACAAACAAGTGACTAGCAAGTGGGAAAGACCCAATGTTGACCTCTTGTACACACACACACACACACACACACACAATGTTGACCTCTTGTACACACACACACACACACACACACACACACACACACACACAGGCATAGTCCCATACACTAAAAGAAAAAAAAAAAGAGAGAACATTTGCATATAACCTATGCACACCCTTCCATGTACTCCATGTTTCTTCAGGCAGGGTCTCATGTAGCCTAAGCTGGCTCTGAGTGTAGCCCAGAATGACGATGCTTGGCTTATGTAGGGCTGGGAATCTAGCACAGGACTTTGTGCGTACTAGGCACGCCTCCTAGCAGCTGAGCTGCGTCCCTAACCCTTCTATCTACTTTCAGTCATCTCTAGATTATTTATATACTCGATGCAATGTAAATGCTATGAACTGTTGGGGAAGGTTGTTGAGTTTTTGTGTTCAAGACAGGCCCTGGAATTTCTGGGCTCAAGTGACCATTCCAGAGTCACAGGAATCACAGAAAGAGGCCACTGGGCCAGCTGTAAATAGCTGTTATGCTACGTTGTTAAAAGTCTATGCGTATTCAGTAGAAATGTGAGTAATTTTGGAATATTTTTATCTCAGATTGGTTGAACACGAATATGAAGATGTGGATGGAATGTGAGGACACAGAGGCTGGTTCTATTGGAAGAGAGGACACAGAGGGCAGCTCTATCTGAAAAGAGGACACAGAGGCCAGCTCTATCTGAAAAGAGGACACAGAGGGGATAAAGCAGCAAGTGAAGAGCAGGCCTGGTGGTGCAGAGTAACCCGAGCACTGGGGAGGTTGAGGCAGGAGGATCATTCCAGGACAGAGGAGGCTCCTAGGACACACAGCATGACTATATCTCAAAAATTTAAAAAGAGCAGTAATTACAGCTGAGCTGACGGGGCACCAACCCGCCAAGTGCTCACCAAAGGCGCCAAGTGCTCGCAAAAGGCACCAAGTGCTCACCAAATCCCTCAGTGCTCGCCAAACCCGTCAAGTGCTCACCAAAGCTGTCAGTGCTCTCACACACTAACATCAGCATTTGGGGGCACTTTATTTTACACCAATATCCTCAATCAAGGTTTTCCAAAAAGCTTTCTCAACTTTATGAAACTGACATTTTTTTATTTGAGTTTACACTAACCACTATTTTTCATGGGCAAATTATGCAAATATGTTATCAGATATATGTGAAAGTAGTTGGACATTTCTAGGTTTCACAGGAGTAATGCATATACTTAATGCCATCCATTTTCAGACATTTAAAATTTATTGTTGTAAGCTTAAGCCAGACAAATCCCAGAACAGACACGAGGAATTGGGTAAGAAACCCCAAGCTGAGGGGCTACTGGAAACTGAGGACTGCTGAGGGGAGAAAGGTCTCACGTAAGGAGGAGACTTCGTAGGTTGACCAAGTTCAGTGGATGAACCCACACCAAAGGACATCTGGGGATACAAACCTGTTTCCATAGGCAAATAGATAAGTAGGTAGGAAGGTAGATAGGTAGAGACAGACAGACAGACAGATGATGAGTACAGAAACTTGGTGGAGGACTAGAAGGGGGCAGAGCTAAAGGAGGGAATCAAAATATGTTGTACAAAATTTGCAAAAATTAAAAACGAGAAAAACTGGGCTGGAGAGATGGCTCAGAGGTTAAGAGCACCGAATGCTCTACCAGAGAACCTGGGTTCAATTCCCAGCATGCACACGGCAGCAAAGAACCATCTTTAAGCCGGGTGTGTGGTAGGCAGGGGCAGGCGGATCTCTGTGAGTTCAGGGCCAGCCTGGTGTAGAGAGTGAGTTCCAGGCCAGCTGAGGCTTTAGGGAGACCCTGTCTCAAAAAAGGGAAAAAAAAAAAAAGAGAGAAAAACTTATTGTATATTATGTACATTTGTGTGGGCATATGCATGTGGGTATCCATGTGTGTGGAGGTCAATGTTGAGTGCCTTCCTTGATGGAGCTCTACCTTAGTTTTTTTGAGCTAGAGACTCTTGCTGAGCCTGGAGCCCACTAATTGGCTAGGCAAGGTGGCCTATGAGCTCCAGGGATCCCCTGTCTCCTCCCCACCCAAGAGCTATGCCTAGATTTTTAAGTGGTTGCCCAGAGCTCACAACCTCTCTCTTGCACTATGGGTACTTTACTGACCGAGCCATCTCTCTCCAGCCCCCATTTTTAGACATCTTAATTCTTCTTCACAGACCAACATACCAAATGTGAACACATGGTACAACCCAGAGACACACGTGATGAATGTGAACACATGATACAGCCCAGAGACACACGGGATGAATGTGAACACATGATACAGCCGGAGACACACATGATGAATGTGAACACATGATACAGCCCAGAGACACCAGGATGGATGTGAACACATGGGTACAGCCCAGAGACACCAGGATGGATGTGAACACATGGTAGAGCCCAGAGACACCAGGATGGATGTGCACACATGGTACAGCCCAGAGACAGCAGGATGGATGTGAACACATGGTACAGCCCAGAGACACCAGCATGGATGTGAACACATGGTACAGCCCAGAGACAGCAGGATGGATGTGAACACATGGTAGAGCCCAGAGACACCAGGATGGATGTGAACACATGGTACAGCCCAGAGACACCAGCATGGATGTGAACACATGGTACAGCCAGAGACACCAGGATGGATGTGAACACATGATACAGCCCAGAGACACCAGGATGGATGTGAACACATGGTACAGCCCAGAGACACCAGGATGGATGTGAACACATGGTACAGCCCAGAGACACCGGGATGGATGTGAACACATGGTACAGCCCAGAGACACCAGGATGGATGTGAACACATGGTACAGCCCAGAGACAACAGGACGGATGTGAACACATGGTACAGCCCAGAGACACCAGCATGGATGTGAACACATGGTACAGCCCAGAGACACCAGGATGAATGTGAACACATGGTACAGCCCAGAGACACCCAGAATGAATGTGACTCAGTCTTTCATCTTCCACCCAAGAAGTCATGTTGGAAATTGCTATGCACATATTCTTAAACTTATTCCAATTTTTTTTCTTATAAAAAGAGCTTTTATTAATACTAGGTTTATTTTTTTTTAATTTTTTAACTTTTATTATGTATGTGTATGACTGTACTTTCTGCATGTAGGTTTGTGCACCTGTATCGTGCAATGCCATGGAAGTCAGAAGAGGATGTTAGATTTCCCTGGAACTGGAGTTTAAGACGGTTCTCAGCCGCCATGTTGGTGCTGGGGATCGAACCCTAGCCCTCTGCAAGAGCAGTCGGCGCTCTTAACCACTAGTCCATCTCTCCAGCCCAATTTAATACTAGTTTTAATGACATCAATATATGAAAAGAAGTAGGGTACGAAAATCTATGCCCATAGAATTACTCACCTAGATGAAATGATTTACTGAAAGATTCAAATGTTATAATTCACACATACTGAAACAGATACCCTGAATATTTTCATATCTTGTAAGTATATTGAATCCATCATTCATCCAATGACCTCTTCTTTTTTTCCTTTTTTTATTAATTTTATTTATTTCTGTATGTGTATGAATGTACTGTCTGCATGTAGGTTTGTGCACCCGTGTCGTGCAATGCCGCGGAGGTCAGAAGAGGGTCTCGGATTCCCCTGGAACTGGAGTTCTCCTGGAATTGGAGTTTCAGACGGTTCTCGGCCGCCATGTGGGTGCTGGGGATCGAACCTGGGTCCTCTACAAGAGTGGTCGGCGCTCTTAACCACTAGGCCATCTCTCCAGCCCCCAATGACCTCTTCTGACCTCTGCAGGAATTGCATGAGATGGGTGCACTTACATACATGCAGGCAATACACTCACCACTCACACACATAAAAATAAAAATAATAAAAATATTTTTAATAAAAGAATAGTTTTAAAAATTCTTGTTTTTACAATTCCAATAATTTTAAAAAGTAAGTCATAGCAAATTTTGGTGGTTTATTTAGTAGCAAGCAATTTGCAAGACATCTTCTGTCTAGGACTCAGCAATATATTCTGACACCTAGGTCTTGCTGTAGTAATGCACGCCTGAAATCTGCAGCGTGGGGGAGAGAGGGGAGTGATAGGGTCTCATGTAACCCAGGATGGCCTGGAACTTGCTGGGTAGCTGAGGATGACCTTGAACTCTGATCCTCTCGCCTCGCCACCTGAGTGCTGGGATTACAGCATCATATCTAGTTTACGTAGAGCTGAGGATCAAACCCAGGGCTTCCTGTGCAACAGGCAAGCACTGTACAAATGAGCTACATCCCAGCTTACACTTGGATTTTTTTTTTCCTTTTTTGCTATTTTGTTGTTCTGTGGCAGGGTCCTATGGCCCAGGAAGGCTCTGAACAATCTCCTGCCTCAGTCTCCCCAATGCTGGGATTAGAGTCAGGAGCCTTCACAGCCAGCTTTAAGATGGGGTCCTGCCATGTTCCCTAGACTCATCTTGGAGCTCATGGGTTCAAGTCATCCTTCTTCCCTCAGCACGCCAGTAGCTGTGACTATAGGTGTGTGCCACGAGACCATACTGAAATCTGAGGGATTTTAAATCTATTTTTACATTCTTTATCTGCATGTGTTTGTTTGTGTGTGCACACGCTCCACTACACACACCCCATGGTGCACATGGGGAAGTTAGGGGACAATCTGGAAATTCTCTTCTTCTATGATGTGAGTCCTGGGGATTGAACTCAAGTATCCATGCTTGGTGGTAAGCACATTTGTTATGGCTGCATGTTTGCAAATGCACTCATGTTGTGCAATACCCTCAGAGAACAGAAGAGGATGTTGAATCCCCTGGAAGTGGAGTGACAGATGGCTCTTAGCCACCATGTGGGTGCTGGGATTCGAACCCAGGTGTTCAGAATTTAGTTCTCAGAACCCATGTGAGGTGGCTCACAACTGCCTGTATCTCTAGATCTAGGGAATCTGATGACTTCTTCTGGCCTCTAGACACACACACACACACACACACACACACACACACACAAATAAACTTTTAAAAATGTACATCCCACCATTACGGCACATGCTTGGAATTTCAGCACTTGGGAGGTGAATACAGGAGAATCAGGAGTTCAAGGCTACTCTTGGCTACACAGCAAGTCAGAGGTTAGCCTAGGATATACAAGTCAGAGGTTAGCCTAGGATATACAAGAGCCTGACTCGAAAAAGAAAATCCACTAATATGCATTATCCCAGAGGCACGAAGGAGCACATTCACTGACACTCCTGCAAGGTTTCACAGCCAGCACCCAAATGTGATCTCCCTCTCTAGATGAAGAGGAAAGTAGCCATGTGCACTTTTTAAATCATAT
>VZQC01012584.1:521605-529638 GCA_009823505.1 Rhizomys pruinosus
AATATTTAAAACATGATTATTTCATAGATAATGTATATCTTTACATGTAGTATTGTTTTTACATGACTTTGAAAAGTTGTCTTGACCCTGCGTGAGCCTGCTTGTCAAAGCTTATGCTCATAGATTGATTTGTCCTTTATTCACTGTCCCTGGAGGAAAGGGGACATTATGTCAGTATGTCTTGTATACTAACCCCTGTTTCTTTTGTTTTCTCTTCATTTGTTTTGGAACTTTAGCTGTTTATTGGAGAGGAGTTCTCTTTCCAGAATCCACTAATTCTAGAGTTATATGCAGCCGATTTCTTTCCTTCTTCCATATGGTAAACATGTTTGCCTCATGTTATTTCTTAGCTCTGCAAGATTTATTTGGGTTTTAATAGCATTATATTTTAATTAGTCAAGAACATTTGGATGTTTTTGTCTTCTAGAGTAATAAGACCCACTCAATTTAAGAAAAGCCATAGCATTTATGAATCTCCATATTTTGTGTATCATTCACTGTAAATATCCCTAATAGGTCAGTTTCTAAGACTAATCTAAATAAATCACCATCCAATATGTACATCTTGTTAACATAGGTTTATGCTTAAATAGATGGTTGATCTATCCCCTAGGATGATAAAGTCTAGACTTTACCACACTCTTTGTCCATCAGTATGACATATGGGAAGGAGTTGAGATTGATTTTTGAAATAAGAAAGACTCTTTCTATTACATCCCTGACCTCTCTCTTTTTTTTTTTTTTTTTAAATGACCTGAAATTTTATTCAATGTGTACTAAGTGTTCATATTTTGGGGGTACACTGATAACTCAACTCCTTATCCTCTGTCTTCAATTTCCACAGCAGTAGAAGAAAAGGCACCCAACTTCACAGTGTTTGGAGTCTTGGAACTTGTCTTCTGGTTCTTCATAAACTACTCACGCTGTTTCTGGGTGTGGTGGTGCACAACTTTCATCACAGTACTTGGCAGGCTGAGGCAGGAAAATAGCTGGAGCTAGAGGACATCATGCTGAGTGAAGTAACACAGTCCCAGAAAAACAAACGATGCATGGTATCACTCATCTGTGGATGCTAGTGCCAATTACCCAGTTGATCTTCATGTCTGCCTTTATTTGAACTGGGAATGGAGATCAGCATGTCCTTGAACTCAGAGAACTCCCTGCCTCAGCCTGCCAAGTGCTGTGATGAAAGTTATTTATTTATTTTTATTTATTTATTTTTTATTTTATTTTATTATTTTATTTATTTATTATTTTATTTATTTATTTTTATGCGCATGAATATACTGTCTGCATGTAGGTTTGTGCACCCGTGTCATGCAATGCGGCGGAGGCCAGAAGAGGGTGTCGGATTCCCCTGGAACTGGAGTTAAAGACAGTTCTCAGCCGCCATGTGGGTGCTGGGAATCAAACCTGGGTCTTCTGCAAGAGCAGTTGGAGCTCTTAACCACTAGGCCATCTCTCCAGCCCCAGAGAAGGGTGACTATTTTAATCCTAGTTAGCTGGTTGACTTGAATACAAATCCTAAGCAAGCCTTGGAAAATGCTGAGGTTAGGAACATAGCTCAGAGGTAGAGTGGCTGCCTGGCATACTCGAGGCCCTGGGTTCCAGCCCCAATGCCAGAGGGTGGGGTGGGGGTAAAATGCCTTGAGACAGTATCTTCTATTCAAGTCCTAACTACCACAGTTTAGCCCAAACCAGAGAGGACACTCAAGATCCCAGGGGTCCCTAGGGAAGGGCCCATTAAGTTCTGGGATTTCTTTGGGCAGTGTTCTAAGGACAGGGATTAGAAGAGTGCGTGGGAGGTAGGGCTGGAGAGATGGCTCACTGGTTAGGAGCACTGGCTATGCTTGCAGAAGGCTCAGGTTCAAACCACAGAACCCACACAGCAGCTAACAACGGACCATAACTCCAGTTCCAGGGCATCCGACACCCTCTTCTGTCCTCCAAGGGCACTGCACAACACAGGTGCAGGCATTACACTCATACACATAAAAAAAAAAAAAAAAAGGAAATGAGACACTCTCAACCTGAGGTGAGTTGCTTCAATGTTGGGAAAAAGTGAGTGTCAGGCAAAACAGGAGAGGTAACTGAGACTGTCAGGGTGCCTCTATCTAACTACATATAAAAATACCATGACCATTTTATTCTAAGCACAAATAAGAGGAAGATCTGTGGCCGGCTGAAAAGAATTTATGAATACTGACTGAACTCGTTTGCTCATGCTTCAAGATTAGTTTAGCTAACATATGTAAACTACAAGCATAACTGTTACTGTCGCTGAGTTCCTACTATATATATATCTGCCTCTTTTTTTTTTTTTTTTTTGTCTTGTTGAGACAAGGTCCCCCTTTAGTCCCAGCTAGCCTGGAGCGCACTATGTAGACCAAGCTGGCCTTGAACTCACAGAGCTCCACCTGCCTCTGTTTTGGAGTGCTGGGATTAAAGGTGTGGCCACGCCCAGGATATATCTGCCTCTTAATTATAAACACATGTAAATAAAATGGATGCAGAACTGGGCATGGTCGTGCATCCCTTTAATCCCAGCACTTGGGAACTAGGGGCAGCAGGATCAGTTCAAGGCCAGCCTGGGCTATGCAGCAAGTTCAATGCCAACCTGGGCTACACAGCAAGTTCAAGGCCAATCTAGGCTATATGAAACCCTGCCTCAAAAATAAATAAGCAAACAAACAAACAAGTAAATAAATAAATAAATAGGCATGAGGCCCCAAATTGGCTTCAGTAGAGGATTGTTAAAAGTCTTAACTCTGCCAGGTGTGGTGGCACACGCCTTTAATCCTAGCACTTGGGAGGCAGAGGCAGGCAGATCTTTGTGAGTTCAAGGCCAGCCTGGTCTACAGAGTGAGTTCCATGACAGCTGGGACTACAGGGAGACCCTGTCTCGAAAAGACCAAAAAAAAAAAAAAAAGTCTTGACTCTGCTGGGTGTGGTGGCGCATGCCTTTAATCCCAGCAGAGGCAGGTGGATCTCTTTGAGTTCAAGGCCAGCCTAGTCTATATAGTGAGTTCCAGGACATCTGGAGCTACAGGGAGACCCTGTCACAAAAAGACAAAAAAAAAAAGATTTTTCTCACCCTGACTGGTGGCAAACACCTGTAATTCCAGGTGAGGACTGAGAGGTCGGAGCAGGAGGATGACCATGAGTTCAAGGCCAGCCCATGCTTCAGACTGAATCTCTGTCTCAAAACAAAACAAAACAAAATAAAAGATTTTCTCTCTTAATCTGTGTGGGCTTCACTCTGGCCCTTGTAAGAAAAGATGCCTGATCTCATTCCTGGAAGCTGTGGGAAAACTAAAAGTCACTGGATCCAAAGAGGAAGAAAAAGCAAGCTCAGATCTGCAAAACTCTTTATGTGTTTCCCACTAGTATTGCATTGCACAGCACCTTGTTTATTTGTTTGTTTGTTTTTGAGACAGGTTCTCCCTGTTGTTTCAGCTGGACTGGAACTCACTGTGTTAAGTTATTGTCTGGCCTTGATCTCACAGAGATCCTCCTCCCTCTGCCTCCCAAGTGCTGAGATTAAAGGTGTACGCCACCACACCCAGCGTTTTGCACAACACTTTGAAGAGTGATTATAGCCTCAGTGACAAGAAAATTTTCTCAGCAAGAAAATCTTTTATTTTTTTTTAATGTGTATGAATGTACTTTCTGCATGTAGGTTTGTGCACCTGTGTCCTGCAATGCCGCGTAGGTCAGAAGAGGGTGTTGGATTCCCCTGGAACTGGAGTTAAAGACGGTTCTCAGCCACCATGTGGGTGCTGGGGATCGAACCCAGGCCCTCTGCAGGAGCAGTCGGCGCTCTTAACCACTAGGCCATCTCTCCAGCCCGAGAAAAATCTTTTTATCTCAGAAATTTCTACCATTATTTTTGTGTATTGTGTGGCACGTGCACTGGTGTGTGTGTATGTGTATGTATGCACGAGTGCACCTGCACAAGCGTGCATGCAAGAATGCACCTGCATGAGTGTGTATGCGCAAGTGTTCATGCATGAGTGCACCTGCATGAGTGTGTATGCGCAAGTGTGCATGCATGAGTGCACATGCATGAGTGTGTATGCGCAAGTGTGCATGCATGAGTGCACATGCATGAGTGCATGCCCATGCAAGCCAGTGGTCAAGGAGAGCATTCCCCTCCAGTCTCGGCTTCCCAGAGCTTGATTACTGGTGCACATGGCCATGCTCAGCTTTTTCTTTTTCTTTTTTTTGCACACGTGCTGGGGATCTGAAATCAGGCCATCGCATTTGCCAATCACTTTATCCACTGAGCGAGCCATCTCTTTAGCCACAGAAATTCCTAACTTTATTTAAAAGCATTGACAAATTTCTGGTTTTACTCTTAAGAAACTAATAGGGGGCTAGAGAGATGGTTCAGCATTTAAGAGGTTATACTGCTCTTGCAGAGGACTGAGTTTGGTTCCCAGCACTTGAAACAGGCCTCTCACAATCACTTGTAACTCCAATACCAAAGGATCTAACACCCTCTTCTGGCCTCTGAGGACAAGTGCACTCATACGTGCAAACCCACACACAGACCCCTACACACACACATACCTACACACACACACCCCTACACAGGCGCATGATTTAAAAAAAATTTTTTTTTTGGTCTTTTTGAGACAGGGTCTCCCTGTAGCTCTGGCTGTCCTGGAACTCACTCTGTAGACCAGGCTGGCCTTGAACTCACAAAGATCTGCCTGCCTCTGCCTCCCAAGTGCTAGGATTAAAGGCATGCGCCACCACGCCCGGCAATATGCATAATTCTTAAAGTTTTTAATCTTTTTTTTTCTGAGACAGTCTCTGACTCTGTCCAACCTGGCTTCAGATTTGTGGCAATCTTCCTGCATCTACCTCCCAACTGTTGTTGATTAGAGGCATAAGACACCACACCTGGCTTAATGTATTTTATTTTGAGAATCAGATAAAGGCAATATGCCTAGGCTGGGCATGTTACTAGGTTCTGAAGCTAGAAAACTGTTTCTAGGTTCAAAAAGAATTAAAAAAAAAAAAAAACATGATGCAATCCCAAATTTATCTGCTTTCCTTAAGCTATCAGTGATCACCATAGTAACAGTGTGTTTTACTACTAGATATCTATGGAGCACTGGGGGGCGGGGGGAGAACAATTACTTAATGGGTTATTTGGGGGTAAAAAACATGACTACTGGGAAAATTCAAGATTAAACATGGATTTCACTGGCAATCTGTTTTGGCCAGGCAAACTGACTCAATCTTCTAGTAGCGTCAGCGGAACAAAATTTGTAGCCAAAGAGACTGTTGACATCATTTGAGATAATATAAGCAGGCAGGCAGCATAGCTCAGTGGATATGAACAAGCACTGTGGCCATCGTCTTGGGGTTCAATTCTGGTTCTATTATGTGCTAGCTAAGCGACCTCAGGAAAGTTCCTGAATGCCTCTGGGCCTCCACTCCTCTCTAACCTGTGTTCTATGGTTAAATGATTACTTATGCTTGGAATAATGGCATATTGCAAGAACTCCGTATTTTCCAAATAAGTGAAATAAAATGAATGTGCTAGCTCTTCTCTTTGTGCTGGGAAGGAATTACCCAAAGGAGCCAAGGTGAGTTCAGGACACATGGGAGCTACGAACTTTGGTAGATTCCTTTAAGAACTTCCCTAGGGCTTTTCCATAGCTGTGGAATCCTGTGGCAGTCTGGTGTCCTAAAGCAGAGCTGGGGAATGAGCGCAGCTCCTGGCCCCAGAACCATCAGAGGAAGATGAGCACACAGCACAAAGGAACAGCACGACTGCCCACTCAGGCTTCCTAAGCTACAGCCAGTAACCTCTGGAGCCCGGCACAGACTAGGGGCTAAGACATGAGACAGGGTTTCATTACAGCGTGACAGTGAAATCTAGCTGTTCTCAGCAGTGGTTTTTTCCCTACCCTCTTTCCAGGATTCAAGGATAGGAAGATCTTTTTTCATCAATGAGTACACTGTTTTATTATCAATTACTATATACAATTCCCAACTAATTTTTTTCTCAGCAGGCACTTATGCTTTGAGAAGTATTCATCTTACAGAACTACCTAGGCATCTTTTCTGGACCTGTAACAAATCTAAAGCCCCTAATGAGCATCTAAGCCTGAACAACAACAACAACAACAAAAATCTCAAAATTGTCTGAAAGAGAGAGAGAGAGAGAGAGAGATCCTCTGAGCTAAATTCCAGCAGTAATGCCGGGCACCCTGCAGCACATACCTTCATCAGGACTGGATTTCAGAGACAGTCTCCAAGGGTCTTCTTGGTCAGGAACAGCTCTTGGACAGGACTTTGGAGAATGCCAGAGACCACCAGGAAACCTTGGGAACACATTCATATCTGTCCTCTGCCTTCTCCCCTGGCTCACAGCCTGCTTCCTGGTAGGGGGACAAGATGACGCTGTGCATGGTTGACTGTGGAACCATCCTCCCACCCCCAGCCCCACTCTGTCTCTGGGCCCCTCCCTTCTTCTTTCCAAGTCTCTGGAATGGGTCACATGGGAAATGGATCATGTGGCTCAGGGGGAAATGTGGCCATCTTCTCTCTCCCTTCCCCCACGTCTCTTTTCAGGAGCAAAGCAGCAGAAATCTCTGACCTGATTGGCTCAGATCAAAAAAATCTCCATATGAAAAGGGCAAGATTCAAACGCGACCTCTAGCCTTCCTGGCTTTCTCTTTTTCATCAGACATTATTCTGAGCATTCAGAGCTGCTTCCTACGGGGAGCAAAGACGAGCTCTCACTCCGACTCCTCTTCCTTGGTCCATTCTCAGAATCCGATGTGGCAAGGTGCTCCCTAACCTTTCTCCCAGCACATCTGGGCAGTGGCGTGCTCAGCACCACGGACAGCATCACGCCCTTCAGCGCTGTTAAAGGCATTTTTTTCTATCTCAGGTAAATAAAAATATTTTAAAAGTATTTCCCTTATGTCCAAATAATCAAATCCTATGTCTGGGCCCGACTTCCGTCACTGTCAACCTACTTTACTAACCTTATAAGCACAAATAATTTTTGTATTATCCTGACATTTGTCCCCACCCTTTAAGTATGCTCTATGAGTAATTATTTTGGGGGGGGAGGAGTGGGGAGGGAATTTGATGACATAATTTACTATATGTCCTTACATCTCTGCTTATGGGGAAATCCACAGCCACACACAGAAATCTTGGGGTGTGCAGGCCTACATGTCTTTAACCTGCAGGTTTCAGGCAGGGTTTACACCAGGGCTGTGACTATTTTGTGTGGGTCTCTCCAGCTTTGCTGACGTCCTGGTTGCCATGGTGCTAGGTAACTGCTGAAGGGGATGACTGCTTTCAAAACCAGTCACCATGGGACCCTGCTGGCTAAAGAAAGAAGGGAAAAGACTGGATTGCAATTAGTATTTGCAGAAGCACATATACCTAACTGGAAGGCTGCAGACCCTACATATTGACAGAAATCTAGGAACTCATATTTATGCTAAGAAAGTGACTCTTCCTGCCACTGCTTCTTCCCTTAAAAATCTATTTAAATTGAACCAAAGGAAAATACCAGCTATGTGGAATAATTGATGCCTGCCTTCACAGACTGGTAAAAAGAATTCAGGTATTTTTCCTCAAGGCAAGACAAGTCTGCCTTTTGGGAGGCCAACAGCCTTCACAGTTACTCCCAACAGCCTTCAGAAAGGACACATAAGAAACACACCTGAATGTACAACCAGCTTGAAAATGTTTTGCAATTTTATAGAATAAATAAGAAATACATTTGAAGCCGGGCACAGTGGCACATGCCTTTAATCCGAGCACTTGGGATGCAGAGGCAGTCGGATTTTTGTGAGTTCAAGGCCAACCTGGTCTACATAGTGAGCTCCAGGCCAGCTGGGGGTACAGGGAGATCCTGTCTCAAAAAGACCCCCCCCCAAAAAAGAAATACATTTGAATGTAGTCCGCTAAATTATTTTAATATAAATTTAAGTAACAATTGAACAGCATTTGGAGTAACTCCAAATAAGGAATTTTTTTTTTTTTTTTTTTTT